>JACEVL010000807.1:730000-927500 GCA_020284085.1 Aporrectodea caliginosa | reverse complement strand
GTGTATCCCTCAAGACTTTCTTCGTAGCATTGAGCGTTTGTATATTCAATGTTCATACAGTATCGAAGAACAATCGACACACCTTCAACAAATCAACAAATGAAATCATAATGTGGCGTGCTGCGATGTGTCAAATGCATGTTCGACTGAATAAGTGAATAAATGCAGGGTACATGCATGCGCTTATACATGTATGTATGTATGTATGTATGTATGTATGTATGTATGTATGTATGTATGTATGTATGTATGTATGTATGTATGTATGTATGTATGTATGTATGTATGTATGTATGTATGTATGTATGTATGTATGTATGTATGTATGTATGTATGTATGTATGTATGTATGTATGTACGCATGTATGTATGTATGTATGCATGTATGCATGTATGCATGCATGCATGTATGCATATATGTATGTATGTATGTATTTATGTACATGTATGTATGCATGTATGCAGTTAAGCTCTATAATTTTTTGCACTTTCATGCATAACCTGCTGCAACCTTTTCCATGTGCATGGGTAGCGGGACGCTGGTCCCTTAAGGGTTTCTCACCCTTTGTTTTTTGTTGGCGATTGTATAATCTATTTGTGATGTTGTGATGTTGCCTACTTGAAGCAATAAAATTTTTGGTTATGGTTTTGGTTATGGAATGTACTACTTATGCTGCCATAAATGTGGAAATATATAATATTTTGGTTGCAGGAAATAAATTGAATTGAATTGAATATATATATATATATATATATATATATATATCTAGGCTTTTGCAGATAGGTCTTCATGTCTGTCTGCCTTTCTGTTTACTTGTCTGTCTGTCTGGCTGTGTGTATGCATGCATATTTGAATGCATGCATGCATATTTGTATACATGTATGTACCTTTAATAGAACTTTAATAGAGCGCATTTTAATGGCGCTGTGAATATGGCTTTAAATGATTCGCAAATAAACAGCCATTATATGATCAGCAGCTGATCCCGACGGTGTGATGGACAAAGATAATGTAATGCTACGCGGCTAATGCAATGAACTAAAGAAGGACAAAGTGCGTTGCAGTGAAATGTGATGCAGGGTAAAAAGGAGAATGATGTGATTTTATACTGTAGTGAAAATTGATACTTCTTTGCGTTCTGAGGCGCCGAGTCTGTAGCACCTGTTTTTCTTTAAATAAAAGTGCTTATCCATCGCAGGCTGTCTCTTTCTGTCTTAGCGGAGTGATCTTATTGGGTATTAACTCTGTTACTCTTTGGTTTTGGTGCGCCATCAGTTGAAGTCTTGTGCAATAGACACCCGTGCTACAGAATTTACAAATTACAATTACAGGTGCCTATTTGTTAATACTTAAAGTCTCAAGCCAGTAATTGCTGCAATGGTCCACAGCGAAGGTTTCGTGTATAAATTTAAGTATATAAATATGATTGGAGAATTTTAGACAAAATTATGTTCTTCCTACCTGATAGCGTGCCCTTCGATTTAAAACACGTTCTCCCAGTGCAGTTTCGAATTCCCTCCGATGAGAAGGTATCCCCACAATTAGTCTTTATGGTGCTGTCACATTCATAGCATGTAATTGCTTCGGAACTTCCAATCGTCACAGCGATCACACCAACCACAAGAACCGAAACCAGTTTTGGATCCATTAAGCTGAAAGTTTAAAAAGGGCGGAAACGGGTTCATTTTGTCAAATTATAAACTGAAGTTAATTATTTTTCGGAATATGGTTTCCGAATGGTTGAGAGCTCGCCTTGTAGCGCCTTACCAGAAACGAATATGCTATGGAAAGGGTACCGACCCACTATTCCGGCGGTCCGCTATTCCGGGGGTCCGCTATTCCGGGGTCCGATATTCCGGGGATCCGCCTGACTCCGCGTCGTTAGGGTCGGTTAGGGCCGCCTTTGCCACCTGTCTCCGCGTCGTGAGGGTCGGCTAGGGTCTGGGTTAGGGTTAGTGTCGTCATTAGAAAACATCGTACCTCTCGCGCAGCATGCCAGCCACATTAGTCCGGAATAGCGGACCCCCGGAATAGCGGACCCCCGGAATAGCGATTATAGCGGCCCCGAACCATGGAAAGACCTTAATCGTTGAACCACGTCCTTAAGGCACGATTCCTTATGACCGTCGTTAAGATCAGTGGTGGAGAAAATACTTTTTAATAGTAATTTCAGTACAAGTATAAATTACTTTATCATAAAAGTAGTTTACAGGTCAATGCATTAACTCGAACTAATACGAAATCTCGGTGAAGGGCCTACTAATAATGGCGAAAATACATACCGAAACCCAAAACGAAAACAACGAAAACTTGTGCGTAATAATCATTTTGCTTACTAACTTCACATTTCCATAGCCTAGTTGCTGTTTGATAGTCATAGTGTGCTGAATTCTGAGCCTAAATCTGTAGCTTAATCGGTTGGCTTAGTTTCAGCATTTGCTAAATGAATGTTTTGGTGCACTAGCGCATAATGAATAATAGATTAGGATGTATTTCACATAAAAAATAAAGAAAGTATGAGCAAATGTAACTCGGATGACCCAATTCTCCGCTTGAGAAAACAGTCAAGTGCACCAGCGCACGAGTAAAACCGGGAAAAACTTCAACTGATTTAAAGAAAATGGGAATGTGTTAAAGACTAATCCAAAAATGCGAATTATAATAGTAGCAAGTCATCGTAAACTATTCCAGAAAGTTTTCCTGTTGGCCTTAATTTTGGATATTTGCTTTGCGCCAATTCCATGTAAATACGCTTTTAGGGATATTTTAAGGCTGGTATGATTAAAAAAATTAATCGATTAATCTCCAAAAATAACTTTGATTAATCGATTACATTTTATTAATTTGTTATGTAAAGCGTGAAAAGTTGTTTAAACTTTTTGTCACTGAGTCAATTACTACTTTCTTTCAAACAATAAACTTCAATCATTCCATATGCTGACGGTAATAGCCTACGTCCGCGATGTGTTTGAACCACGGTAAGCGAACTGTTTATTACAATGAAGACAGTTAATTTTGTCGCCATCTTCAACTTTTTCATCAGCATTTCCTTAAATGTAAAGTGATCGCCTAATGGGTCGCTCGATGTCACGAAGTAAGTAAAAAATTAATCGAACAAGCCGAAAGTAATCGATTAAAATTTTGACGATTAATCGAATAATTAATAGTTAAAATTCGCAGCCATAGATATTTTGATAACGATTTTCAATAAATACCATGATTGTGTCTTGAAAATCCTTTATTTGAAAACATTCTCAGACTTAATTCGAAGCTATTGTAGGAACTTAAGAAACAGACTCGAACAACTATAACCAACTATAACCAAGACTATAACTAAATCAGTACCGCATATGCTAATTATAAGAGAGAGGTTTTAGTTATTCTTAATTATAATTAGGCCTAAAACTAAAACTTAAACTCGATAGGCAACGATGACCAACTATGGGCCTAACTAAACTAGCCATGTAAAAAGTATAAACTAAAAGTGAATTGAATGGATAACTAAAACTTCAAAGCCCATATCCATAAACTCTCTGAAACATAAATATCACCGAAATAATTACAGCTTACAATGCTCGGTTAAAATCATACAAGTCGTAATGTGCTGCGCGAATGTTAAAGGGAAACGGAAACGCTTTATAGCCAAAGCAGTCTTCACCTTTATCTCTGTTTGACGAAGTGTTTCAAAGTGAAAACTCTCAGACAGATAGTCACCATGACATCAATAAACTTAACGTTAATCAGTATGGTTTAGGAAAGGGCACTCATCACATTCATCAAACACTGATAACAGCCTGCCATAATATGGAGAGTTAGTAGGCCTACTCAAGGATATCCTTTGCGAGACAAGACAATCAGTTATGATTTATTATGCTTCAAATGTTTTCGACAGCAGTTGGATTAAAATGGGTAATTCATTCTTCTGTCATGAATTAATGACAATCCCATTTCTTTATGTGATCTTTTACCGGAGCAGATAACAAAATCATACTTGTCTTCATGGGGAGCAAGCAGCTAGTTCATATATGCCCACAGGTCTCTACCTCTAAATAATCATACAGGTGTGCGGTAGTGAAGAATGTTTCGCTATGTGGGTGGTGGTTTTATATTTTACGTTTCTTGTCAACAGTTTGTAGTCACCATAACATAGTATCAATAATACTGATATAGATTTTAGTGGTTTCGAAGACCTCTTGTATATTGCAGGTTCCGATAATTCCCCAAAATTCTCCTTCCATCCCAACAATAATCATACAGTAAAAAATTAATCGAACAAGCCGAAATTAATCGATTAAAATTTTGACGATTAATCGAATAATTAATATTTAAAATCCGCAGCCATCAATCAAGTCTAGTCTGGTCTACTTACTTTTGTAGCGCCCTTATAACAATGACCAGTGCATTAACCGATAGTCGCCTCATGTGAAACCATTGTCGAAATAGCAATCCGTTGGAAATTCCCGGTATATATCTAATGGATCAGAAAAACAAGAAGTCAGACCACGATGGGTGTGCAGGTTCCATTCCTTACATCCGTAGTAATTTGTGGCATGGTGGTAGATTTCGAATGCATTTGCTATATGCCTAACTGTCGCGTCAGATGTTCAAATCCAGGAGCATAATTAAGAACAGAAAACACACTGGATACCACATTTAATATGTAATTTAACGGATTCTTGTTGAGTAAATCAGTAACATTATAACAACGCCTAACAGCCTCTGATAAGTTTGTCGAAAAGCCGCTATACAAATCTGTGATTAGCCTGCAATTACAATTACAAGTGCTAATTTCATTGTTCAATCACATCAGCGATAAGGAAATGTTGTAATTAAAACTGTCCTGATTGCCCATTAGTCAAAAATATACTTAAACATAGGACCACGGCTCGAGAACTAGCCTATTCATATTCTGTTGAAGAAGAATGTTGTAGGCCCTACCTCTTCGATTTTAGCGGTGTTTTTACGCATCATTATTCTAACACGCCGTGTTCCAATTCAGAAGTGAATTTCTTACTCAGATAATATAGGCTACCTTAAATAGGACCTACAGCCTGAAAACTAATGACAAATCTATGTATATTCTCAAGAAGCTTTAATTTAGGAATAAACTTCACACAATATGCAATAGTAAACCAAGTGGAATGCTTGTAATAGATTGTTATTTTAAGATCTTATTCGTTTGTTCATCTATATAGTCTAGGCGAAACTGCTGTTTATTTAATTATAAGACGCTTGCCCGCAAATTCATATATTCCAAGGAGCCCGAAACTGTAAAAGACATGAAAACGGTGACAGAAGACCTTCAAATTTGTTGACGACTGCTGTTACTTTTGTCATCATGTATTGTTGGGAAATAGACTTAGAATACAAGAGTTGGTGCTATGCAGAGTGTAGTATTCTGGTGACCCGTCAAAAGCGCCTAGGACAAAAGCGTCCCGACAAAAGCGCCCCGACATCAGCGTCCCGACATCAGCGCCCCGACTCAGCGCCCCGACAAATGCGCCCGACATATGCGCCCGACAAAAACGCCCCGACAAATGCGCCCGCCCCTGCCGACAAAAGCGCCCCGACCAATGCGTCCCGACAAATGCGCCCGCCCCTGCCTGTTGAATTAGACGAAAAATGAGACACAACGAAAGCAGCAGAGTGCACGATATTTAATACATCTATTCTAAATAAACTAGAGAGTAACTAATAAACTAGAGAGTAACTAATAAACTAGAGATTAACTAATAAACTAGAGATTAACTAATAAACTAAAGAGTAACTATTAAAACATTCTAAGAAACGGAGCCCATGCCTCATATAAGTACAATGGCTGGATTTCGTACCTATAGTCCTTCGAAGTTGTTCATAACGAACCTCTAAATAAACAAAAACAACCTCTTTCTTGCAGAACTGACTCGAGTAATTGTTTGATATTGATATTGGGACGCTACTGTCGGGACGCTTTTGTCGGTTATTTTTGGGCGCTTTTGTCGGGGCGCTTTTGTCACGGGCGCATTTGTCGGTGAACCAGTATTCTGTAGTTGGACATAAACTTTTGTTCCGCCTGTAGGTCTTGTTCAATCGGGTGGTTGCCATGAGTGTGGTCATCGCCACAGCAACTAAAACCACTTATTGGATTGGTTTGACCACTTGACCATCGTTGCAGTAATTGGTGTTGCACACGCAGCCTATGCCGATGTCTCTCACGTACGCTACGTTGGCACATTCGTCGGCTTCAATTGGAGCCGAAAGACAGGTTCGTACAACAACTGCCACATCTGCAAAATATCAATACACAACACTTGACTGACTGGTTGATAGAAAGGCGAGCTGATTGCATCAATAGCTATTAAGAAAGATCGGCGTGCAAGTCATATTCCTGAGTTATTCGGTCGAGAACGAAGAGTGAAATCCGGTAAGACGGGGAACAGAAGGAGGAAACGAGTCCAGGAAGAGATAAGAGTTTTGTCGAGATCTGGGCAAATACAGAGTCACAGACTCTGCATAGCGAACGTATGTTCAGAGGTCCTGAGTGGCCGAGTGGGTTGGTAGCCCGCTCACCACGTCGGCGGCCCGGGTTCGATTCCCGGTCGGTCGGTTTATCAGAGATTAATTTCTCGGATCTTTACTGCGGGTGGCTCGGTCGCAATATAAACGTGGAGTACAATACAATACAATACAACACAGCACAATACAACTGTGGCGCGGTGGTATAGGGGTATGTTCGGCGCCTTGCAGCCGTAGGGTTGCGGGTTCGAATCCACCTCAAAGCCGCCGCGCAAGTCCTTCACTCGCAATTGCTCATGCGCTTCGGCGTGAAACTCCGATTCAGCGTCCGCGCAGTACTCGGGAGCGCCTCTGAATGGGAAATCTGGTAGGAACGCTATAACAAGTGTTCAAATACAATACAATACAATACAATACAATACAAGTATGTCGGAAGGGTATGCCAGAGAATTCGGACCGAGATAGAAGAGGCTCACTTGCCGTGATTTGTCCTTGTACACGTTACTTTAGTTGGAATATTGTATTGTATTGTATTCGAACACTTGTTATAGCGCCCCTACCAGATTGCCCATTCAGAGACGCTCGAAATAGACACAAGAATGAACGGAGTGCAAATGAAACTTGGCTTAGTTACATAAAAGAGGAAAGTAAAGTTCTCATGTCCCATTCAAAGCCTTGGGATCGCTGATTTTCCACACTTCGGTTCTTGAGCTGGCAATGGACAAATTTCAAGGTCTTGGAAACACACCGTAGCCTATACCATGCCGTGAAATCTTCTTAGCTATAGATGCCGGTACCAGATTCTACGACATGGTGACAGCGTTAGTTGCAATTTATTATGAAGAAGAAGAAGTCGTACTTTGCACATAACCCAGGCTTTTCAAACACGTTGTTCCGGTGCAAGTAGAAATTCCACTCGTCGGCAATACATCGAGGCAGTTATTTTCTGTTGAGCTATCGCAGGAATAGCAAGTGATATATCCAGATGATCCAATCAACAGAGCAGAAACTCCAATCATCAAACCAATCACTCCAATCACGAGAACTGCTTTCAGCTTAGAATCCATTCCGCTGAAACGTTAATAAGACATGCTAATAACCTTACGAATTCAGGAATATACGATCAAACTCAATACTCAAATTAAAGTCGAAAGCCTGCGTGCAATGCGCATTAAGTTTTCTAACACAGACATCAACCATATAGAAAATTTATATGACATTCTTGCCAATCGAAAATATTTTTGTCACCATATGCTATGAAGTCAAAATACAACTTTGAAAACATGTAGACATAGGTCTACTCAAAGAACCTGAAAATTGCATTATACACGTTATTCTGCATAATGAAATTTGTAATTTTATGTTTTGTCGTCTAATTTCTACCCGAGTAGGCCCTACGTTCTATTATTGAATATTGGATCTGAGCATCTGGCTGATTTCAACGCTGAGTTTCTGAAATTCACTCTCAGTGTCGCAAGAAATTGATATCAGTTCCTCATATAAATAATAGGCAAAATGATTAGGCAATGCAGCCAAATTAGATATTTCTTATCTCATGGTGAAACTGCTTTTCATATTACTCATTTTATTGCGAAAATTGTATCTATAGGCTAACAGTGAATTAAACTTAGCCTATCATGATGTTAACGATAGACTGCAGTGCATGTGACGCACTTGTAATTGTAATTGCAGGCTAATCACAGATTTATATAGCGGCTTTTCTACAAAAGAGGCTGGTAGGCGCTGTTATAATATTACTGATTGACTCAGTATGAATTTCTTTGAATTACATATTGACAGAAAACGTGATGAATGGCGAAATTGGACGTACGAACCTGTCTAGCAAGGCCAAGAACCAAAAGAAGAAACAAGACATATTGAATGTGGTATCCAGTGGGTTTACTGTTCTTATGCTGCTGCTCCTGCTCAGCTACAATGTGTCCTTCTTATGAAGAGAATAGAAATCAGTCCCTTAAGCTAGTTCTGAGGCAGCCATTCGAAATGTTAGCGACTTCATTTTCTTAGCCTCGGCATATGAGGGTTGGTGGCCAATCCTCTCCCTTGCCGTCTCATCTTCCCAACAACAGTGTGTGGTCAGTGTACTCATTGTAACTGAGTTGGCTAGGAGCGCAGGTGGGGCAGACATCTCGAACAAAATTTCTGACCTGGGTGGGATTTGAATATCCCGACCTCTCCACTGACAATCCAGCCCGCTAACCACTATGGTATCGGGCACTCCATGAGAAGGGCATTAAATTGCAGTTCTAAGGTAACAATTAAGACGAGTTACGCATAAGAAATTCATGATGTTGCGTTCCAGAAATTTGTCTTACCGTGGGCCAGCAATGTATAAGGGTCATACATTTGTAGTCGAAAACATAAAATTAAATCGCAGTGCTAATTGCTAAGATTGTAATGCAAACCTGCTTGAAGAATATTAAAATTTCGAAACTCTTTTAAAGTTTAGTAGAATTGAATGCAACGTATATAACAGCAAAAGTATACACCAACATTTTCAAAATCTCGTGCAGAAGAAAGTTGGCTGAAGCGCACAAATAAACTTAGGCTTATCTGTGAAGAAATACAGGTAATTTATAGTATATATGTACATGGATTGTGTGCTGGTTATATATATTAAAGTAATATATAATATTATATGAACAAATGAACTGGGTATATATATATAAATGGTGGGGAGGTTAAGTGTATTCTCCTGGTTCTGTCAGCCACAATCACTTGCCATGTTTGCCGGTCACCCTCATCGTCAAGATTGAAGGCACTTCATTTGGTGGCAGTCAAATACGAATGGAATCATAGGAACTTATTTCAATGCGGTCATGGCCGAATCACCTCTTCCCTCGCTATCTGTCTATTTCTATCTGTCTGTTTGGCTGGCTGTCTCTCTGTCGGTCTCTCTGTATGTCTCTCTCTCTCTGCCTGTCTCTCTCTGTCGCTGTCTGTCTTTCGAAGTAAGTTCATATCCTTCGCGTATGTTATGTTAGTCTACGTTTGGGCTTCAAGTATATATGCCTTGTTCTTCAAGCGTTTCTGCGCGTGGGCATTTGCATTCATCCACATGCAGGAGCCTTTGTCGTCAAGTTATAGTGGATCACACAATGTCATGATAGTTAAAACTTCTGCCATCGAAGTATATTGAAATAACACATGTGAATCACTCAGCCTACATTAAGACTAAGCGTTTTTACCGGGTATACGGTAGCCAACTCAATCCACGTGAGAATATAGACTATTTGATGTCGAAAAGAAATTCTCCATCATTTCATGAAACTGAGTAAAACCAGAAACTCTAAACTTCGAGCAGCGCTTTAATGCGTGTACCATTGGAGGCTAAAACGTGTCCTGCATACGACTTTTCACTGCGATTCGGTCAAACACTGTACATGTTTTGCATAGACTATTACCCCTTATCGCTCTCAGACGCGGTACGAGCTTCGCTCACGGCCACGTGGGTATCACATCCCCGCCAAAGATGTTCGCAGCTTTATTATTTTCACGAGTCCTGTTTAAAAAGTCTACTGAATACAACGCTTACATAATCTTACTCATTTGACTGAATCGCTGTTATAGCAAGTTTTCATGTTGTCAACTTGATTTTGATTAACCCTCAATGGGTCCTTGGGGTGCAATTGCACCCCATGGCCGATTCTATGGCTACTCACGTGTTATTATTAAAATTTCAGCAGTTATCTTCTAGGACATTGTAAGTGAACCATTTTTTCATATACTCATGCATAAAACGATAAAAAAAGTTGACGTCAATTTTTGCCAGCACAGATTCATCGGGGGTGCAAATGCACCCCAAAATTATAACGTTGATATTATGAACAAATTCAGGTAATTGGTGCAATAATTTGTTATGTTATTATCAATTATGTTAGAACATTCCTGATATTAGTTGGACCTTTTTAGAAGTCAGACATTTTTTTTTTGCTTACATTTTCAGTATTTCAGTGGCAGAAGAATTGCTTACTCAGGGTATGACCTATGTAGGAACGATGCGCAAGAACAAACGAGACATTCCTCCAAGCATGATAGCAAAAAACAGAGACGAATTTTCTTCGATCTTTGCATTTGATGGCAACAAAACGTTGGTATCATATGTCCCAAAAAAGGGAAAGTCGGTCATTCTTTTGTCGACAATGCATCACGACAAGGTTGTCGATGGTCTGAAACAAAAACCAGAGATCATCCTTCATCACAATGCAACTAAGAGCGGAGTAGATAACATGGATCATTTGGCTTGCATCTACTCATGTAAACGAAAGATCAACAGGTGGCCAATGGTCCTATTCTTTGACATGCTTGACACAGCTGCCATTGCCAGTTTCGTGATCTGGATGTGCAATAACCCTGACTGGAATAAGTCGTCCAAAGCGATACGTCGTCGCCAATTCATCATCAGTCTCGGGGAGTCTCTTGCCGAGCCACTTATAAGAAGACGTTTGGACAAGCCAGCCCTGCTCAGAGGACCGATCATGGACGCAATCCAACTTATAGAACTGGACTCTGGAGAATTTGAAGCAGGAACTGAGATACCAGCTAAAGTGAAGAGGACACAGGGACGTTGTCATCTGTGCCCGCGCGAGTGTGACAGGAAGACGCGCAAATTCTGCGATAAGTGCTCTAGGCCTGCTTGTCGGGCACACTCTGTCAATAATTTACTGTGTGACAAATGTACGATTTAGATAATTATGTCATTTGTTAACTGGTGTAATATGTTGGCCGTATGGCATATCTTACCATCGACTAGTCCAGCGCAGAGAGCGCCTCTGAGTCGGTTTATTTCCTGAAGGGGCGCTATATAAATGTGTTGAATAAATAAATAAATAAATAAAACATTGAACAGTATGTTTATATAAAATACATGGTATTCGATTACCGGTAGACAGAGCGTATCGTTGATTTATATTCTCAAACACTTAGGGGTGCATTTGAACCCCAAGGACCTGGAACGTAACTTTCTGACAAGGACCCATTGAGGGTTAAACGAATTTGAGTGATTGATTTGTTGGTTGGGTCTAATCAAACATTGTCGACACCATAAAGATTTTTCCGGTGAATAGAACGCATTGTCGTTACGTCAAGTTCGAACGATTAAATCGTCATCAATGCAGTTTACACACACAGAGTTCATTATAAGCTAGTCAGGCTGTCTTAAGGTTGAAAGTCTAGAGGTCTCAGTCTAATCGTTGGTTGGATTTACAGGGAAAATAGGCCGACTTGAAAACTGAAAGTGCTTAAACGATCATCTACGGCTGTGAAGTAAAACGCAGTAGAAATCAAGAGCCGGCCGAGCACATCCGCATAACTTTATCTTCTATAGAGATTACAACATTTGTTAACGAAGTTTAGCAACAATATATCAGTTACTGCAATCAGTTACTAGCTACTGTAATTTTCCTGGGGTTTCTTTTTTTGGACACCCAATACATCACTAATAGAAGTGGTTCACTTGAACTATAATAATCAATCGTGGGTTTTCAAGGACTGTGACACGAGAATTGGCGCTGTGCATGACACCATCAAGAACTGGTTGGTCGAAGTGGTGGGAACGAATATTCAAGTGTTTTGTGCAGCTGTACTAAAGCAAGTTTATTAACAAACGACTCTATAGGCCTACGACTAATCGTAATCGTAATCTTCAGACTTCTAAAGCGCCACTCGAAAGCCAAGCGCAGGGCACCAACTTATTCGAGAACGATTTAGGGCCTTTAACTCTAATAGGCCTACTCATCTATACGCTAGCAGTATGTTTCACTTTAGAATATAATTAACACACGCTAGATTAAGAAGTGATTTGGTTACATGGTTTTCTCTCGACTCTTAAAGACGCACTTTTTCAGCTGTTTGATGGCCACGTGTTGAGCGCTTCTGTGAGACTCTAAAGTGGCGCTATATAAATGTCTTGTTGCATTACATTACATTAAATTACATTACATTGATTTGAAGCTGATTAGTTTCAGCAGTACGATCAGAATGGATGTTTCTGATGGAATAGTTAACCATGTAAGTTATAATACATCTGGGGATCTAGAATTTAATTTTAGCAGAAATCAATTGAAAACTTGATGAGTATAAATTATAAAAAAATGAATAAATGGATTAATCTAAATTGATCAGTTAAACTTGGTTAATTAAAACTTGAAGACTTTAACATACATGTAGTTTACATTAATTAAAGACTTTATGAGTTTTTTTAATTTAACAACTTTGCAGTGTATTTTTGAACATAGTTAAAATATTACTGATCCAGAAGCTGCAAATGTCTGTCTAGATCAAATTATAACTGCAAAGCTTGACAGGCCTAAACTGGAAATGGCTTTAAGTTCTGTGATCGATTTGGTGAAATATTCTTAATCGTGACAATGATGTAAATAAAGAATTGCAAAGTATTTTAGAATAGGCAAACCTAGATATTAAGCGTTAAGATTGCTGTCAAATAACAACTTAATTTGATAAAGCATTAACGTGAAGTTGAAGTGCATATTCACAGTCTTCGGCAGGCTGTAGTCCGACGTGACTTTAGCTTCGCAACTTGATTCTGAGAGAATTAGTCGCTGGGGTAGCTATTTCTATTTCCGTGGATGCATCTTGCACAGATCGGACTGACTGTTATAGCAGACCGTCCCAGAAACACCAGGAAGGTAATCCCCAATGAACAGCGGCTTGTCCTATTAATTACAGATCGTCTCTAACGAAAACATATAACTGTACCTGACGATACTGTACTTAACCTCTTGACCTTATCTTGTCATAGATAGCTTAGTTCCTGGTAGACATACGTGAGTTCTTATCGTAATCACAAGGTCCATAGGCTGCAAGTGATTTTGTTTGCTGAAGAGCAAACTCAGGACACTAATTGCTGGACACTGGGTTAAAGACTGGGTTGAGTACTGAGTGAGGACAAGGTGGGGGAGGGTTAGGATACGGTTGAGGACAGAGTTGAGGGCACGGTTGGGTACAGAGTTAAAGACTGGTTGGGGACACAGTGAGGACATGAGAGCTAATAGGGTTAGGATACGGTTGAGGAACGAGATGAGGACACTGCTGGGAACAGGAATAAAGCCTGTTTGAGAACAGTTACTTAGCAAACCTCGAGGCAGTCATGGGTATGGAGTGTTAGCGACTTCATTTTCTTAGCCTCCGCATATGAAGGAGGGTGGCCAGAGTGAGGACGAGGGGAGGACAGAGCTAGGATAGAGTTGAGGGCTGAGTTGGTCGAATAAATATGAAAATTAATTTAATATTAATTTTTGACTTTGACTCCCGACTTTTCGATTGACCGTCCAGCGCTATTTTGCATCTCGTTTTCAAGAAAACTTATTCACAAAAATAACAATTACAAGAAATCATTCACTCTGGAAATCCCTAGAAGATCTTAAATGCTACAGGACTAAGATACATAATGAGAATCCTGTATCTGAGACTTATGCTCCCTGCAGCCAAGTTAAACCTAGCTTGTGCTTGGAAGATAGTAAGTATCGAATGATAAGAGTGATCGTGATAGTACGGTCCGTACACGGGGAGCTTAAAAGGCCTGACACCCATTCAAAGGAGAGCCGGTGGTGAGCGATCATACATAATGAATTCATTTTTAAATGAGCCGGATTTAGGTCATACGGCCGCTATTGAAACCGTGTATAGGCCTATCAACATTTATACTAACTAGCTAAGAAATTGTTTACTGTTTCTACATAGAGTATGTATGGTAGGGGAATTCCGCTAGGCTATCATTGGACGGTAATAAGTCGCTCAGTAGGTTTGCAGCCAAGTCGCGTTATGATCTACTGAAACACTGACTACCCACGTCATTATGTGACCTACTAAGTCATGCTACAGGTTTTAAAATGAGCGGGGACATGATGAGACTGGACAATGCAGTCAGTTAGTTAGCGATACAACGTAGGTATGAGGAAGAAAGATAATGATAATGAATTCTAGCTAGTAACCTCTCTTCCACCTTTGCTTTTCTCAAAACCTTTTGCTTTTCTTGCGCACTGGAAGCGCCTCTGAATGGTTCACCCTATGAGAGGCGCTTTATAAATTTGTGAATACAATACAATACAATACAATACAATGATGCTGAGTATGATGATGATGATGCTGGATCCGAATCGTGAAGACGCTACTGACGCTACAGAATCGAGAGGGTGTGCTGAAATTGATTACTATAAATGTAGCCTACACGTTCTATAGCGATCGTTTTGGTCGCGACCCTGCTCATTTTTCAATAATCTGGTGTGATCCTTTACCACAGCTGCTGACCGTTTGAATTAGTGCGACGCCATTAAATAGTTCCATTAGCGTCGCATTTAAGAAATTAAATGAGATATTGTCGATGCGCAATTCTGTTAGGTCTTCGAGAAGAACTGTGAAGCCTAATACGGAAGAATTAGACGATTCTGGCGATTCGTACACTATCATCTTAAGCCTCCCTTCCAGATTAAATGACATCAAGGACCTTGACCTTGATAATCGTGTAAATTGGCCACTCTGTTGCTTCAACGGCAATCATTAAATTCATTTCACAATTGAATGCTAACTCCAAAAACCTTAGCTATGATATTTTCAAATTTTAAATCATTCGCGATCATTTATCACTTGGGTCATGTTTTCGTCATCATCGATCGTTCAGATACCCTATGTCACTTTAAGTCATAAATGCTATAAGAAAGAAAGTAAGAAACTAAAGATCTATTTAATTTTAAAATATATGAAATGACGACGCAACAGTATTAGGATATAGCTATTACACAATGGTAGGTATCTAGCCCTAAGAGAGCTCGATGACTCAATGTGGTAAGAGAGGTTTACTTTTGATCAGTTTCTCAGGTAGAGGAGCTATATAAATTTACGAATACAGCTACTGTACAGCTTCAAAGTACTGCCGATAAAAGAACACAATCATCAATTCACAGATTTAATACTAACTTCAAGCAGTTTCATAGTTTAATATTATGAATATAGGCCTACTTTCGAAGTGTCTTTAGCCGTTATAATGCTAAATAAGCAAAGCATTTAAGAGAATAATAATTGTTAAACTGAGTGTTTAGCATCTTACCTATGCGCAAAATGATACAAATTATATTAAGTGAATTACGATGCAAAGAAAAACCAAATTATTCATAATTATTATAATTATTATTATTATTATTATTATTATTATTATTATTATTATTATTATTATTATTCTTGTTGTTGTTGTTATTATTATTATTATTATTATTATTATTATTATTATTATTATTATTATTATTATTATTATTATTATTATTATTATTATTATTATTATTATTATTATTATTATTATTATTATTAATGCATTTATCTACTTTTAATTTAGGACGCGCACATCGCTGGAAGGAGGAATGTTTCGAACTGCTTGAGAGATGAATAAATGCAATACAATAGATGAAAGAGTAAACAGAGAAGAAAATAATTTGTTACAATTGCAGCCGATTAGGCTTACTAAAAGCTAAAAAAGCAATTTATGCTTAGGAATCACACTTCTCGTTGTGTCTTTAGATCTTGTTCATCCAGGCGACTGCCGTGACTGTAGCCATGGCTGCACCAATGATGACATTGCACATGGTTGGTTTGACCATTTGACCGTCGTTGCAATTATCGGTATTGCAGAAGCAGCTGGTACCCTTACTGACTGGTGTTGAGACTTCGGAACATTCGTAGCCTGCAGCTGCAGTAGGGAGGCAGCCACGTATAACAACCGTGGTACCTGCGAAAAGTAATTTAATCGTCTTCACATAACTGCTTGACTCGGGTTACTGCTAATGTATTTTAGTAGAACGCAACGTTATGCTAGTCACATTGAGAAAGAACAAAATAGAAAAAAAGATGGCATCGTTGTTCCCATCCACCAAAAAACGACGACAGTAGCAGAAGAAACTAGGCCTACAATAATTAAGGGACGATAGAAGAAATAGAAGAAAGAAGAAAATAAAAGCAGCAATACTATTAAGCTAACTCCGAAAAGTAGTTTTGGATATGAAATGCTAGCGACTTTATTTTTTTAACCTGCATGGGTCTATTAGGCACTTGGATAATCCTCTCCCTCTCCTCCCTGATCTCCCAGCGACATTGCCGAGGTCTCTACGTGGCGTCACTGGCTCAGAATGCCTTAAATGTCTTCAGCACTCGACATTTTTAAAGACAATCCAGAACGCTAACTTCTTGATTAGATGGTTCCCAAAACAAGAATTAGGTATCAGAAATGCTGTGCGAAAAGTGTTAATCCTTAAGATTATGTGTGCAAATTTTGACTGGGTTAAACATTTTCATGTTAGGCCTACTCTTGCTCGAGTACACCATGTGATTGTGGTATTGGGACAAAAAGTTATGGAAATGGGCCACAGACTAGGGAATTGAAAGAATTACGTGTGTGTGTGATACAGCGGAACAATTGTGATTCCCCTACCTGACAGAGTAGTTGTGCCTTTAGTGCAAGTTTCGCCTTTGCATGTTGCAACACCGTCAGATTTGAACGGATCCTGGCAGTTGCTGTCGGCAGCAGAACATAAATAGCAAGTGACTGCTTCGGAACGTCCAAACACCATAGCAATCACTCCAATCACGACAAGGATCAGCTTTGAATCCATATGGCTGCGATGGCAACAGATATATCAACATCTTTATTACCGTCTATTCATTAGTGCCAACGTTCAGGCTACATGATATATGTATATATACAGTGTGTCCGGAAAAATTCCGACCCCCACAGATGTGGTTAAAAAAACTATAGTAGATAATAATCGATTTAAAAAAATACAAAAGCATTTTCATCTTGACATACTTACAAACGAAATTCTTTGTAATGTATTAACGGCCCCGTTTAAACTTACGTCATAGTGACGTATTTGAGTTTTATATTTTGTAAACAAAGTTGCAAGAAAATGGCGTTTAGCGAGGAAGACAAAATTGTTATAAAATTTTTACGCCAAAACAAGAAATATGGAGCCAAGAAGTTTCTGAAAAAATTTCCGAACAAGGGTTGGACATTAGGTGGACTAAAGTACCTTATACGAAAAATTGATCTAACCGAATCGTGTAAGCGTCGCAAGGGTAGCGGTAGACCGAGAGTTGCACGGACAACTGAAAATATCGAAAAAGTTGAGGATCTCGTTTTAAGTCAAGAAGATCGACCTCAATCACATCTAACGCTAAGAGAAATCGCTCGAGAGACTGGAATTTCAAAAACTTCAGTGCACGAAATTGTCAAAAATGACCTTCATCTAAAGTGTTTAAAGAAAAGACGAGCGACTGAATTAACAGAAGCCAACAAGGAAGCACGGCTCGAGCGTTCAAGGATTTTGTTAGATCGCTATCCTGATGAAATGGTAAACTTTATTTGGTTTACAGACGAAAAGTTGTTTACCATCGCCACACCAAAGAACAGTCAAAATGATCGTCTGTACGTTGCCACCGGAACTCGGAAGAAAAACATCCCAGCTAATCGTTTGCTTAGTACTCGCCCAACATTCAGCCAGTCAGTAATGGTTTCAGTTGGTGTATCTGCTCTTGGTAAAACAGACATACATTTCATAGAACCTGGCGTTAAAATAAATGGAGCTTACTATCGAGATTCTTTGTTGTTGGAAAAATTATTACCTGATATCAGGCAATATTCAGATTACTACACATTTCAACAAGATGGTGCTCCAGCTCACCGAGCACGTGAAACTGTCGAACTGCTGATAAAGGAGACTCCAGATTTTATACCTCCAAATCTTTGGCCTCCAAACAGTCCGGACTTAAATCCTGTTGATTATAAAATTTGGGGAATAATGCAGGAGAAGGTATACAAGACAAAGGTCAGAAACATTGAAGAACTCCGTGAGCGAATTGTTAATGCTTGGGATGAATTTGATCAACTGGTCGTCGATGCTGCCGTTAGTCAGTGGCGTGTGCGTCTCGTAGCTTGTGTTGAAGCCAATGGCGGACATTTTGAACATAAATTATAGTTCACTAATATTTCAGGATTAAATTGTTTTTGGAATTTTAAAAATTGATGACAATTTACTAGTTCTCTCATTCGTATCTCAGGGGGTCGGAATTTTTCCGGACACAGTGTATAATATAGGCTATATATATAATATATATATATATACAGAGTGGGCCAGTAGGAATGCAACAAATTTTACGCCATGTAACTTGAATACTTTTTATCTGAGCGTCTTGTCAAATATATCAGATTGAAGATAATTATCCATTGTATCATTCCGTAAAATATCTACGAGATACTGTTACGAAGTTTTGAGATAATGCTATTAATATTCGATGTGTCATTTTCTTGCAATAAAACGGCAAGAAAAAACAAAAGTCTGAAACTGAAGATGTCAATTCTAAACAATCACTTAGTACTAACAATAATCTTGAGTGAATTTACCATCAGTCAAACAAATACTCAATAATATTATGTCCACCACGTGGTTTAATGACTGCATCAACACGAGACGACCACTGATCGATGGCTGAGTCCACCAGTGCTTAGGTTATCTCAGCCCAGCAGCAAAGAATCACTTCTTTCAAATGTTCAACGTTACGTATCGGTTCACGATTGACCAGTTACTGAAGACAACTCCAGATCGAATAGTCAACTGGGTTTAAATCCGGACTGTTCGGTGGCCGGTTCTGCGGTTCAATTAACTCTGGCACGTTAGCGTTCAGATAGGCAACCGTGTGACGTGAACGATGCGCCGGCGCTCCATCTTGCTGAAAGATGTTACCATCATGTTTTAATGTTTAGTAATGCGCCTAACAGTACTGCGTGAAATTCCGGTCGACACGCTCAATTTCTCTCGGACTCTTACTCGTCCCTGGATTGTTGTCTTGGCTGCAAATTAACTCTTGGACTTGTGCAAAGTTCGCTGCTGTGCGCGCAGAACGTGTGCGACCACAGTTGCGGCTGTTAGACGTTCCCGTAGCATCAATTTGTTTAATTAATCGATGTTGAGCATATTTATTCCATTTTCTAGAAGGCAATACTATCATCATCTGATGTGCATTGTATCCTTTTTCTGCTCTTAAAATTCGGATTAAAATTCTATCCTCTTCCGTGAGCGGCGCCATGATGTTCAATATTTACATTCAAAATTGAGAGGTGTGCGCCGCACCGAAATTTTATAACAACGGTGCCGTATATCAGTGCAAGATTTGACACAGTAGTAGAGTGGACGATTACTTTCAATTTGGTATATAGTGTACGATGTTCGGATAACAATTGTTCAAGTTATATCCATTCAAATTAGTTGCATTCCTACTGGCCCACCCTGTATATATTCATAGCAAGTTGGAAAAGTGGATACTACATTTTCTTCAAATTCAAGCTCGTTAAAGCTACAATAATTAATAATTCTTTTTACTAATAACGTCTATGGCAACGATATTTTAATGCAATGCCATGCCTACTGCACAAGGCATAAACCGATCGCTCATCAAATTCAAACTGTAATCAGGCCAACATCCAGATGATCAGTCCGCCTAGACTAGCATAGGCCTACTGCCTATGGCGGATGAACACTTTCAAACAGATAAGTTTAAAGTGGAAAACAAAACAACATAAGCGAATAAGCGGAATGGGTGGATACACAACGAGAACTTAACAGCTTAGGTCTAACAACCGAAAAGCTCGTTGACCAAGCACAGTTTTGAGATATAACCAAAGAAAATCAATCAAGTTAATGACATCGTTGAATATTGATAAGACTGAGAAATGGGGAGTGATTTTAAATATTGTGTTTGACTACAGTTCAATGTTTTTTGCCATGAGTCGAACCCGAAAGAGCATCATCATAGACCAAACGTGTTACCTGCTGCAAAGTACTTTTAAAGTGCTTGAGAGGGGATTCATACAGAGACAGTCGTTGACAATTTTGTATTATAGACGAGGACAAAAATGCCGCCCCTTACTCATAAATGACATCGTTTTGACGGATGTGACCATCAGTTATGTTGTCGGAATTTGCCGTCCCTTGAATGATGCCGCTCTAGGCAGCCTACGATATCGCCTATACCTAAAACCGGCACTGGGTTCAGGTGAATGGTAACACTCTGGCACGAAGAGGAGAAGATCAGCAATGACGCTGAATAGCTTCCAGCTAGCCTGCCAAAGGTCGGTTCAGCCTCTCGTTCGCCAGGTGGCGTTGGTAAAATGAGTAGTGGCTTTCATATGCTTCTGAATTAACTGCTGTAATTCCCTTCTCATTGGTCTTCTTAAGGGTCGTCTTTCACCTCTGCAGTCGGTCCTACATGTGACCGCCAGATTAATAGCACGCCTACCACGCTACTCTCACATTTCTACCTTCATGTTTGAACATCTGCACTGGCTTCCTCTCTCTCTCTCTCTCTCTCTCTCTGCACGCATTAAAGTCAAAATCGTCATTCTGTTCTTCAAGGCACAACGGGGTCTTTCCCGAAATATGTAGCTAATGTATTATTCCGGGTTCTTTCAGCTTCCTCGCATTGTCCACTCCGCTCTTCAAGTAGTCTTGATCTTCTAGTTCCTTATAGACCTACTAGAACAGCTATGGCTCAGTCCAGGTCCTTTACCTCAATAATTATTGGTCCTTCTCTTTGGAATGCGCCGTCTCCATCTACTCGCCCTCAAATTCTAGCTGGTAAACCCTGCTCCTCGTTTGTTTTTCTTAAAATCTATTTCTTCTCTCGTGGCCTTGCGCACTGGGAGCACCTCTGAACGGTTCACAGAATTCAATAAAGCGCTTCTAGTAAGAGGCGATTTATAAATGTTGTAATACAATACAATAAAGTAAATTACCGTTTGCTGTTTATAGTTGACGTTTGTAATTTTAGTGAATAAAGACAAAATTTGCAATTTTCAGCGAATATATTTCACAGGTCTGTGTGCGTGTCAAGTCAAAAAGAATCTAAATGATTTGCGCTTCGTTTAGACAGAGCTTTTTGAGCTTTACTGGAATTTTAAGTAGTTTATCGGACGAATCCGTGGATGTTGTTTCCGCAATGAAACAGAATCGATTTTTAGGACAGTAATACACAGAAAGTGACCTACAAAGTCTCATCTTTCTTCGGCACTTACGAGCCCAATTGCCACACAAATCTCAGTGACTGTAATCGAACCAAGTGCTGCGGAAGGAAAGGTTAACTGGATGTCTTAAAAAGGGTACAAAAAGTTCACACTGCTTAAATCAATAACTTTCTCCCGAATATATTTCACAGGGTTTTGTGCGTGTCAAGTCAAAAAGAATCTAATTGATTTGCGCCTCGTTTAGACAGAGCTTTTTGAGCTTTACTGGAATTTTAAGCAGTTTATCGTGAGAATCCGTGGATGTTGTTTCCGCAATGAAACAGAATCGATTTTTAGGACAGTAATACACAGAAAGTGACCTACAAAGTCTCATCTTTCTTCGGCACTTACGAGCCCAATTGCCACACAAATCTCAGTGACTGTAATCGAACCAAGACTAGTGTTGCGGTCTTGCGGAAGGAAACGTTAACTGGATGTCTTAAAAAGGGTACAAAAAGTTCACACTGCTTAAATCAATAACTATTAATCTTTTCCTGTAATAAATGAAGGATTTTTCTAGTGCAAAACATGATAAAGGAAAAGTCATCTACAGAAATTTATTTTGCATAAAAATTAGTAAAGCAGATCAACGCATCATAATTTCTTAACAAACCTGGAAGAAGTTACAAGTTACCGATGGTTCTTTTCTACTTAAGTCATATCTGAAAAGAGCATTAATGTTTGTCCCTTATAAGAACTTGCCTTTCTTCAGTTTTCTGCGTCTTCTGTATTCACCAGAACAGCTTCAGCGACGGTCTTTGAACAGAGTTCAATTTGTGCATCTGCTTATATTAAGGTTGTATGCAAATTTTCCTAATTCATTTGTGCCTGCAGTTGCTGATTCGAGAAAAACCAAAGTAGCTCGTGGTAAGCGCTACGCAATGCATGTAGGCTACATCAACAAGGAGGCGGAAGTATATAATTATATATAATACACAATATAGTGTGTAATAAATGTATGTATAAAATTTATATATACATTTATTATTATTTAATGAGGTAAAGCAAATATATATATTTCCTTATTCTGCATCGGTTAACAAATAGGCGGAAAACAAATGTTTATATAATATATGCCATATAATATATGGCATATATTATTATATAAACATTTGTTTTCCGCCTATATTGTTAACCGATAGACCTAATATATCTTACACATTAGGCATATTATGCCTAATGTGTAAGATATATTAGGTCTATAATATACAATAAAGATAAAGCAAATAAAATATGTATATACATATACTTGGTCTCCATTGGTCAACAAGGAAGCGGAAGAAAAAAATATGTATACTTATTATGCAATATAATGTATAGTATATACGTGTATAAACCAGAGAGAAAGCAAGTAATAAATGTGTATAGTCTGCATTGATCCATCTTGACTTAGCTTTCATCTGAGCACCCCTGACCATTTGAATTCTAAAGTTTTAACCTAATTTACCGCTATAGTCTTCACTATAGCTATAGACCTGTGGAATGGAAACTTCACTGCTCGAGATCGTCTGTTTGGCTCATAGATAGGAAAGGTACATGTTACACCCATCTGACACACTCACTGGAATACACCCAACGATGACCTGTCTCTTTGAAAGAACTATACGTACATGTATCAGTTCACAGCAAGGGAGTATGCGAAACTTCATGATTCGTAGCTGCATGGATTGGTTGGCTTTGATAAAACCAGCTGTTGATCCTAAACCAGAGTAACGGAATTTAAGCAAACAAAAGGCAGTAGATAAATTGTATATATAATATATATCAGGTGTTGGTAATATGCAGGGATTGTAGGCTTTAACGTCGCTCCGAGAGTGGGAAAAGCTGCCCTACCTCTGCTCAGTCTGCGTTTTGATATTCGCGCAAATCCGGTGAGTTTCCTGGGGTATACCCCATGTGGCTTGGCTTATTCTATCATTAGTCTTGATTCATTACCCAAGGGTAGTTACTAACTGTAGAATCTCGCGAAGACTGAAATGAATGTAGTGAAGTCGTTGTCTGTCCAGAAACTTCGTGACTGAACGGCAGTTAAAATGTCAGAGGCTGTTATTGACAACATGGACGATCAATAAATCAATCAATCAATATTCGTTTAATCATGAAACCAAGCTGTCACAGACGCAACTTGTTACAGGCAGTAAATTGCTAATGTCATTAACAAGGAGAAATCAGGTCTCTTTCCTACTTAGGTACTAGGGGAGAAGCAGATACTTACACGTATGAAAATTTCACAATATGCACTTATAAAGTACCATGAAATAAAGTTCCGATCGTCTTTGGGCGGAAGAGTAAAGTTATGTGATCTGGTTCGTAGATATAGCGACTATTTTGTATCGGAGGAGGTAGGAAGCATTGGAGTAGGGTACGTGATTTGTATTTGACCGTCATGCTGTGAAAGATGGTATTGTCATCTGCTATGTCAGCCATTAGACTGGCATCGCAAGAATTGGGTAGATTAGTGGAGATTAAGGGATCGGATCACGGGTATGTGCTTCGACACCACTGCTTCAAGCACTGTTACAAAGGGTGGAGTTTGCTCTCTGTTGCAGACAGAAATACAAGTTAGTGAGAGGAAGCCTGCACACATATTTTCTGCAATGGCTTTATCAATGCAGCTCCATAATGATCCAGAGGATGCCGTCATTAACCCATTAGTCTCATTAGTCGGGAGCTCTTACATTAACATGCCGTCATCACATCTGAGATCATGCTGGAGAAGGAGGCTAGAACCTTCGCACAACCCTTGAGGATGAGAATTGGCATTCATAATCGCTCATGGAAAACATTGTCATAGAGTTTGGAGTAGCTCAGCTGAAAACATTTCAAGCGCCAGATGACTACAGTTAAATGCTGGACTGTCAATTGTTTTCTTTGGTGAAACGTCTCCCAATGGAGTCCATTTCCGATATCCAGGAACAGTTCACCGTGCTCACTGAATGGCCAGAGCCATTTACTCCATGAGGATGTGGCTATTCCTCAAACAGTATGAACCATTGCAGTTAGGATCCTCCAGATTACGGAAGTCGTATGATCAGTGATATCGTGAACAATTAAGGAAGCCAATCATATCGTGAACAAATTAGAAACCATCTCATATCATGAACAAATAAGGAAGCATTACTTGCGATCAAATAAGGAAGCATCACTAGCGATCAAATAAGGAAGCATCCGATTTTTGAACAAATATGGATGCATCTCAGATCGCGACCAAAAAAGAAGCATCTCATATCGCGAACAAACAAGGAAGCATCTCACATTGCGAACAAATAGGGTATGGCTAACACAATTTGTTCGCCATATGAGAGGTCTCGTTATTTAATAAGGAAGCATCTGACATTTCCCGGCTGCC
This sequence comes from Aporrectodea caliginosa, assembly GCA_020284085.1. Classification (NCBI taxonomy): domain Eukaryota; kingdom Metazoa; phylum Annelida; class Clitellata; order Crassiclitellata; family Lumbricidae; genus Aporrectodea; species Aporrectodea caliginosa. The sequence goes on along the minus strand of JACEVL010000807.1, from coordinate 902,579 downwards.
CGACTGAGCTGTCTGGATAGCGTCCTACGCTCTGTAGCCCGCCTTACTGTCCGCATATCCAAATTCGACCACATCTCCAGCTATATGCGCGACATTAATCTTCACTGGTTCCCCCTTAAGCAGCGAATCGAGTATAGGATACCCGCCTTAGTTTGGCGCTGTCTGCTAGGCCTCGCTCCTGCCTACCTTATCGAGCTTTGTAGCCCCTCCCTCAGTGCTCTATAGGCTCGCGCTACCTCAGTTCGGTTGAACATAGTCTTCTCTCTGTCCGTTTTGTTCGCACCTCTACCAGGCAGAGCCGTGCCTTCTCTGTGGTTGGCCCCGCGACCTGGAATGGCCTCCCTCTGACACTCGCTCCATTCCTAGAGACCCTTCTCAGGCATTCCTCTCTCAACTTAAAATGGTCCTAGTTGGCTGCGCTGGGGTTGGGAACGCCTCTGAGTAGTTCCCTTGAAAAGGCGCTATACAAATTCAAGTAATGAATGAATGAATGAACATCGCGACCAAACAAGGAAGCATCTTATTGACTCCTGTGTACATACTGTCAAAAACTGGCTCCAGAGCCCATCTGTTATAAGCCTCACCACGTGTGAGGGCTTACTTCACTTAAGAGTGTGTACCCAAACAAAACTTGTGAGCTACTGCTTTATTCTCAACACTCAATAAGAAGATGCACGTACATAAAAATGGACTCTTCCTATAATACATTCCGTTTGGTCAAAGTGTCCAATTCTAAATTATAAAGTCCAATCATCAAAGAGACTGTTCTATATCATTCTAAGATAATTTACATGCATCATCTAAAAACCGAAATGCCACTCCTATTAAGAACTCCGCCACTGTTCGCTTTCTGACAGTGCCAGTCCCAAGCCTGGATAAAGAAGGAAGGCGACGCTAATGGTCTTTGTTACCACACAGTGGTCGTTAAACAGAAATACCCCACCCCCACTCCTATTAAAACGTAAACGAGTAATTACATATCCAATGCAAATGACACCATCATCTGCTGCTGCTGCTCCAAGAAATGACCTATCCCCTTCCTATATGCTCTGTCAGCATACTGTATACCGTTTGTCTTCACCTCGACAGATCGCCTTCTGAGAATTATAATGCTCTATCATGATTTTTTCAAAAATCGAGTTTGGTATCAATTTCGTCATTAGAACGTTTGATCTATCATTGGACAAAAAGGCGTGGAGGTTTAAGCAGCCGTTTTATACACCGTGTCTCAAAATAAACTGTGCTAAATTGTTTCTGTCAGAACTTCGTTAAATTTCCACCAATTTTAATAATGTTTGGTAGGCAGATGGCAAAATGGCTGAAATATTATGCTATACATAAATTTTCCACCTCACCTGACTCATACCACCGCACTACCTTGTTAAACACAGATGTACCATTTTTTCACATAACGCTTAAATTTTATTACATACAACAAAATATCTGACGACTTAATTAGCACGCAGTAAAGTAAAATATGGTTTACTTAGCAGAGTTTTTAATTGTTATGACAGATCTGCTTAAAAGTGTTAGAATTGGTGCTCGAACTGTGCCCTTACATGGACACAAGCGCTTAGACGGCGACCCCACTGGCCGATAGCAACATCAACGATCGACTGGTCAAAAGCGCGCCCACTCGTCGATCAGACGCGTTTTGAGTTCGTCGACGTTGGCTATACTGGAGCGGTAAACCTTCTCCTGCAGCACACTCCATATGTTATTGTCGACTGGGTCAAGAGCCGGTTAATTCGGCGGCCACAGTGTTGGAGGTATGAAATCGGGCGTTTCTCGCTCCAGGAAAGAGACAGTGTCGCGTCCTCGATGCGCCGGGGCGCTATCTTGTTGAAAGAAAGAAAAACTCACCCTGGGATATCCGGCGTATGTCTGGCAGTAGCTTATGGGCAAGAAGGTTGTCGCGATAGTATGCCCCATTCACTTTGACACCCGGCTCGACAATTGTTCAAATGTAAGCGTTATGTGAAAAAATGGTACATCTGTGTTTAACAAGGTAGTGCGATGATATGAGTCAGGTGAGGTGGAAAATTTATGTATAGCATAAAATTTCAGCCATTTTGCCATCTACCTACCAAAATTTATTAAAATTGGTGGAAATTTCACGAAGTTCTGACAGAAACAATTTAGCACAGTTTATTTTGAGACACGGTGTAGATATAAGGCAGTATTTAAATGCTCTATCTTATGAAGCTGTATCTTTTCTAAACCTATTTGGTATTATATTGCTGTATCATTAGCATCCAATCAGAAAGCGGCATTCGTAATGTTGCAGCAAAAGCTTACTGAATAGTAACAGCTGGTAAAATGCTCTATCATAAATTTTATTATGTAAGATAGAGCAATATAGTACGGAGGACGCGATTTAGGATACATTGCTGTATGTTTAACATAAGTTAGAGCATTATTAAACTAAGCCTACGTTTACTCGGCCCGTTGGAAATAACAGCTCTAACATGTATTTTTGCGCTTTTTTGTCATTTTCGATATTTGTCACTTTTGTTAATCAAAATAAAATTTTCTTTTTCAAAATAAGTCACTATCAGGTACATAAAAAAATAATATTATCCTGCAAAACAATCCAGTTTAGAATTCTTGGCCTAAAACAATGACCAAACTTTGAAGTCTTTTTTCTCGGTTTCGTCAAAATGTATGATAAAGCATTATAATTCTCAGGAGGCGAGATGACGCCAGCATCGTCTCATCGAATAGGGGACCCTCACGTCGTTGCAAAGCCATAGGTGAAGAAGGAACGCGACGCAGAACACAGCGTCCGGGGTTCGAACCGTGCCATCAAACCCTAAGTTTAACTCTCTGCAATGAAGCCTTTCGATTGACCATGCGGCACTACTTCGCATCTCTTTCTCAACAAAACTCATTCACAAAAGCAACAATCTCCAAAAATTATTCACTCTGTAAATCACTAGAAGATAATAAATGCTACAAGACTAAGATTCATAATGAGAATCCTGTATCTGAGACTTGTGCTCCCTGCAGCCAAGTTAAATCTAGCTTTTACCTGGATGATAGAAAGTATTAAATGATAAGAGTGATCGTGATAGTACGGTTCGTACACGGGACCGTAAAAAGCGCAGCAACCATTCAAACGGAAGGCGGTGTTGAGTGATATCACATAATGAATTCATTTTTAAATGAGTCGGTTTTAGGTCATACGGCCGATATTGAAACCGTGTATATCAACATTTATACTAACTATAGCTAAGAAATTGTTTAGTGTTTCTACATGGAGTATTGTAGGGGTATTCCGCTAGGCTATCAGTTGACAGGTAATGAGTCGCACAGTAGGTGTGCAGCCATATCGTGTTATGATCTACTAAAATACTGACTACCCACGTCAGTATGTGACCTACTAAGTCATGCTACGAGTTGGATGATGAGCAGGAACATGATGAGTCTGGACACGGTAGAAATTTAGTTAGCAATGGAGCGTAGGTATGTGGAAGGAAGATAATGGTGCTAAACATGGTGATGATGCTGGATCCGAATCGAGAAGACGCTACTGACGGAGAATGATTAACAGAATCGAGAGGGTGTGCTGAAATTAATCAATATAATAATATATTTTCTTTAATCAAGCGCCTGCAAACGCTCGGCGCTGTACATGTACTGTACATGTTATGACGATTAAACAATTCACAAGAACACAAATCACAGAAGACATAAATCTTAACTACTAACCGAACAGACAGCCTGCAATACACGGCGATAATAGCACCCTACAAAGCATGTCCGCCCCACGGAACTCGATCTCGGTACCTCTCGCTCTCTATGCCAGTGGGTTATCCAATGCGCTATCGGCCCCACCCCCCATGTACACATTTTTCTATAGAGAGCGTTTTGGCCGCGACCCAGCTAATTTTTCAATGAACGGATCTGGCGAGATCCTTTACCACAGCTGACCGTTTGAATTAGTGAGACGCCATTAAATAGTTCCATTATCTTCGCATAAATTTTAAGAAATTAAATGAGATATTGTCGATGTGCCATTCTGTTAGGTCTTCGAGAAGAACGCTGAAACCTAATACGGAAGAATAATTATTAGACGATTATCACTACTGACGATTCCTACACTATCATCTTAAGCCTCCCTTTCAGATTAAATGACATCAAGAACCTTGACCTTGATAATCGTGTAATTGGCCACTCAGTTGCTTCAACAGCAACCATTAAATTCATTTCACAATTGAATGGCAACTCTAGAAACTGTATCCTCCATGTAGAGCTATGTTATTTTCAAATTTTAAATCATTCGCGATTATTTATCATTTGCGTCATGTTTTCGTCATCATCGATCGTTCAGATACCCTATGTCACTTTAAGTCATAAATGCTACAAGAAAGAAAGTAAGAAACTAAAGATCTATTTTAAATTCACAAGAATTTAATTTTAAAATATATGATATGACGACGCAACAGTATCAGCATATCGCTACTACACAATGGTAGTCCTATAGGCCTAAGAGAGCTCGATGACTCAATGTGGTAAGTTAGAGAGGTTTGCTTTTGATCAGTTTCTCATCTAGAGGAACTATATAAATATACGATTACAGCTACAACTTCAAAGTACCGCAGATAAAAGAACACAATCACCAATTCACAGATTTAATAGCAACTTCAAGCAGTTTCGTAGATTAATATTATGAATATAAGTATATATCCTTTATTGAAAAAACCAACTGCTAACCGCATTTTGGTGTACAAAGATCATCAAATATTTAAAAAAAATTAAGTATAAAGCATCCGTGTGACAAATGTTTTACGAGATAGAGAGTTTGCCTTAGGTATTATTCTATTGTGGGTTCTGGGGCGTAGCGCGTATGAAACAGTTTTCACGGAAGGCTGTAGTTGATGTAATACATGTGCATTGTGCAGGGTTGCTGATGATCGTAGGCCTACTTTCGAAGTGTCTTTAGCCGTCATAATGCTAAACAAGCAAAGAAATTTAGAGAATTGTTAAACTGAGTGTTTAGCATCTCACCAATGTGTAAAATACTACAAATTTCAGTAAGAGAATTACGATGCCAAAAAAGCCTATTTATTCATCGTTGTTGTTGTTGTTGTTATTATTATTATTATTATTATTATTATTATTATTATTATTATTATTTTTTTTTTTTTTATGCCCCGAGGTATACATGATCCCTCAGGGACTTAGAAACTGTCCTAAGGTGTGCTATCTGGAGTTAGTGGTCCTCGTCCCCGGTGCATTGAGCGAAAGTGCCCCTGAAGGCTACGGCATTAAATCTCTGGGTGCATATGGACAAACGCTGGAACAGGTGCACGGTCTCCAGAGGGTCGCCTGAAACGGCTGTCATTCGGCGCCCCAGTTCCATCAAGAACTCGCGGCCCTCCCGGTTGACGGGGCCTAGCGACTCGACGGCCACGGGTACGAACTCGTGGGTGGCGGGGAGGGATGATTATTATTATTATTATTATTATTATTATTATTATTATTATTATTATTATTATTATTATTATTATTATTATTATTGCTAATTAGGTATTTATCTATTTCTAATTTATGAATACTGTTCAAACGTGCAGGTAGCTGGAAGGAGGAATTTCTCGAACTCTTTGGGAGACGAAATGGTAAACAGCGAAGAAAATCATTTGCTACAATTGCAGCTGAAGTTGGCAACAAAAATAGGCTAACTATAAACTACGAAAGCGATTTATACTGTGGTATTTAGACTTCGCTTTGTATCTTCAGATCTTGTTCATCCAGGCGATTGCCGCGACTGTAGCTATTGCTACACCAATGACGACATTGTATATGGCTGGTTTGACCAGTTGGCCGTCGTTGCAGTAATCGGTTGTGCAGTCGCATTCTATACGCATAACGCCTGATGAAAATGTGCCTCCCGCACATCGGTCGCCTCCAATTGTGTAGTTCTCGCAGCCACGGTAAACAAGCGTCGAACCTGCGAAAAGTCATTTAATCGTCTTCACATAACTTCTTGACTCAGGTGACTGCTAATGTAATTTAGCAGAGCCCAACGTTTTGCTAGTCACATTGAAACAGAACAAAATAGAAACAATGGTATCGTTGTTCCCATCCACCAACAAACGGCGATAGGAGTAGAAGAAACTAGGCCTACTATTATAGAGGACGATAGAAAAAAATAGAAGGAGAAGAAAATAAGAGAAGCAACATTATTAAGCTAACTCCAAAAGCAGTCCTGGATATGAAATGTTATCGACTTCATTTTCTTAGCCTGGGTCTATTAGGGCACTTGGATAATCATCCCCCTCCCCGTTCCAAGTTGATCTTCTTAGCGACATTGCGTCACCAGTTCAGAATTCTTGAAATTTCTTCAACACTCTAGACAGTTCAGCACGCTAACAACTAGATTAGAGCGTACCCAAAACAAGAATAAGGCATCATCAATTCAGTGTTTACCCTTGATATTTTGTGTGCAGAGGCGTGCGGAGGTGAAATGCCGCCCTTGGTTACTTAATTTTGGATATGCAATTTTCTCTAAGAGATTGCAGTTTTTCATGATGATCGTAGATCTTATTGCATATTCGCCTCCAATTTTATTTTATGAAGTTGATAGTTTGTCTGGATTTTCATTCATTCATTCAGAGCATTTATATAGCGCCCCTTCAAGAAACTACTCAGGAGCGCTCCCGGCCCAACCACGACTAAAGAAAAAAGACTTGAGGGACTTGTAGAACCCTGTCAGATGGCTTATATACAAGTAAAAAACGGAGCTTAAGTGGTAGGTCATTCCAGATGGAAGGGCCAACAACCGAGAAAGCACGGCGCTGCCTAATATATCCAAGCGAGTCCGTTGAACAAGGAACTCACCCCTCGTCGCAGAGCGAAGCACCCGACGCGCTGGAACATCAGACACTGGGCGGCAAAGATCACGCAAGTAAGATGGAGCGCAGCCAAGAACACAACGAGAAACAAGAGCAGCAATGCGATATGAGATACGCTGAGACACAGGCAGCCAATGCAACACATCACGCATGTATGCAGAGACAGGAGAGTACTTAGGAAGCCGTCCAATAAGCCGAGCAGCCGAGCGTAGATCTCGATCTAGTCGCCCCAAAGCACCAAGGGGAAGGCCAGCAAGTAGTGAGGAACAGTGGTCAATTCGACTAGTAACAAAGGCATGAACAAGGACCACAACTGCATCATGAGAGAGAGAGCGAGAGACCACTCGAAGCTGACGAAGCTGATAATAACAACTCCGTGCAATTGAGTTCACATGTTGAGATAAAGTAAGCTCGGAGTCAAGAGAAAGTCCCAGATCACGAACTGTGAGGGAAAAGGTTATGTGAGGAAAGAGCAGGGTAAGTTGAGGAAAGTCGATACCCTGCAGTTGTCTACGGCTACCCAGCCAAATGAGCTGTGTTTTAGAGGGATTTTAGAGTAGCCGATTGGAGGCCATCCAAGAAGAGAGGACATCCATAGGATTTATTACTTTTCACTGCATTTTTTAATTATCTGATTCAGTAGAGCCTACATTTCAACTTACTGAAATCTATATTATTAGATAATAAACATTTTATTTCTCATTCATTCATTCATTCATTCGGGAATTTATATAGCGCCCCTTCAAGGAAACTACTCAGAGGCGCTCCCTACTCCAACGCGTCCAAAAAGAACAGTTTTGAGTTTAGTAAGGAAAGTTTAAGGCAGACTCCCAGGGTGTAGACGCAGCTATTACTGTCGCTGACTCGCCGCTTCAACTGAGAAGGTAGAAGAAAAAAATATCGGCGCATAGCTAGAGTACCACATACTTTTTTAGATTTTCTCTGTGCTTCAGCTCAAATTCTCAGTGTTTTTCAAAATTCAGCCCCACTTAGTTCAGCCTCGTACTCATTTTCATTCGGAATGAATGAATGAATTTTTCGAGTGTCTGTATTTAATACGTGTGGGCCGAGAGAAACTAGTAATTAACAATTATAGTAGGCCTATCTCACAGTAAAACTCTTTAAGTTATTATCTCATTAGTTACAGTTAAAAATAATATAGTGTGAACCATATTTACGAAACCATAAAATGGAAATGAATGAATTAAAGACAGACACGAAATTTTATGAACGAAAAATAATACTATTTAAGATTTCTAAAAATGTTTATTATGTCATAATTTCGCTAAATAGCGTACAGTAATGATTGTGTCCGTTACGTAAAAGGCAAGACACAGCGTTGCTGTGCTGAATTATACAAAGATTATTAATTATAGCCGTTATTCCGCTGTACAGTGATGGTACAAACAAGACTTACTGTGCGCAGAAGAAGTTTCACTTTTAATAACAATAAAAATCAAATTAAGCCATGCATTTTCATTTTATTTACTAGATTAGATGGATTATGGATAGTAATATAATATGCTCATAAATTTTAATAAACATTACAAAGAAACTGCTTCCTTTAATACAATTATGTTTAGTGTTTAACGTAGACTTCTCAGAAGTCAAGTCGACTTGACAAAAGTGACGGTTTCTTTCTCTCCTTCCTTCTTTGTCTACCTTTCTTTCTTTCTCTCCTACTTTTCATTTTTTCCCCAACATTCAATCCTTTTTGATTTTTTCTTCAACCCTATTTTTGCCGCCCCTGCACAAGTGTCGCCTGGGACGACTCGCCCCTCTGCCCCCCTACGGTACGCCACTGTTTGTGTGCAAATGTGATCTGGCTTAAATGTTTTCATGCTTTCAATAGACAGGTATATATCTCAGGTAGTAGATTTCGTTTATTAAAAATACTAAGTTGACATACCGCAACTAGTTTACATGGGATAATGAAGGTAATGAAATTAAAAACTATAAGTTTATGCCTTTAGTCAGATTAAGAGTTAAATCTTAAAATCACCGAATAGTCCGAAATAGAACCCTAGAGATGAAATTGTGGTCATCTTTTTTGGGCAGTTCAAATTCATGAGGTAAGGCATAAGATTGCAATATTGGGACAATATTATAGGTTATGGTCATGGGCCATAAAGGATGGAATTAAAAGAGTTGGGTGCGCGTGATACAGCGGAAGAAATATTATTTTCCTACCTGGCGAAGTGATCGAGTTCTTAGAGCATATTACACCTGTGCATGTTGCAACTCCGTCCGATTTGAACGGATCCGGGCACTTGCTGCCCCTGTCACTTGCGCAGGAATAACAAGTGATTGCTTCGGAAAGTCCAAAGACCGTAGCAATAACTCCAATCACGACAAGGATCAGTTTTGAATCCATTTGGCTGCGATGGCAACAGATTACAACATCGTAATCACCGTCTATTTGTTAGTTTCAACGTTTAGGCTACATGATATGTGTATATTTTAATAGCACCTTAGAAAGTAGTTAGCTCCATTTTGGTTCCATGTCAACCTATTTAATGCTACACTAATTAATAATTATTGTTACCAGAAGCGTCTATAGCGACGCTGTTTAATGCGTGTTTACTGCACAAGGCATCAACCAATGGCGCACCAAATTCAAGCCGTGATCAGGCCAACATCCAAATGATCAGTCCGCCTAGACAAGCAGACTGCCTATGGCGGATGATCACTTTCAAACAGAGTAGGTTAAAGTTGAGAACGAAACCACCCAAGCCAATGAACAGAATAGGTGGATACAGGATGGGAATTTAAATACTTAGGTCAAACAACAGAAAAGCTCGTTCAGCAAGCACAGTTTTATTTTGAGATATGACCAAAGAAGGGCAATCATGTTACATCGTCGAATATTGCGAAGACTGAGGAATGAGGATTGATTTAAAATATTGTGGTTGACTACATGTCAATGTTTTTATTGCCATGAGTCGAAACCGCAAGCGCATCATCATAGACCAAACGTCTTACCGATTGCAAAGTACTTTTTAAAGTGGTTGGGAGCACTGGCGTAGACTTGTCCAAAATATTGGGGGGGGGATGGGATCCGGACATTCAGTCTCAGAAACTGAATATCCAGTTAGACTTGATTGTCATCGTTCATCAATCATTGTTATTCCTCCGATCTTCGTTAAAATAGTTTCCAGTCCAAGTTCGTTATTAAACAATTCGGGCAGGAAACAAAGCGAAGAACCTTCGACGCATGTCATTCCTTTGTACGAAATAATTACACACAGATTCAAAATCAAGTTGGTCAGTTTCAGTACTTCTGCGACTGTTTGACTGTCATAGTTGGCTACAATCGCTCGAATGCTTGTCTTTATTTTCAAGTACATAATCACTAGAACAATAAGAACTAATCGCATGTCCCCTATGGGCTTCCGTATGTATACAGGACACTACATCGTCAAAGTCAATGTCTTTAACAATACTACCTTAAATTAGAAAAACATTAAGAGAGATAGAGAGAGACACAGAGAGACACAGAGAGACACAGAGAGACACAGAGAGACAGACAGACACAGTGAGAGACAGATCGAGACAGAGGAACAAGGCAGGTATTATTTCAGGCATTTAATAAATTCTCGAGCTGAAGGGTTAAGGGCATGCAGTGGAAGTAAGCCTGCAAGGGGAAATCATGCCTGCAGCCGGACTCAGGTTGGCTGTATTTTGCTGTGTGCATCTGAGTGCACATGCACAACCAATTAAGATAAATCTTAATGTTAGGGCTGGTACTGGTTAAAATATTTTTAATCGATTAATCTCCTAAATTTAATCGAGATTTATCGATTAAATTCGATTAATTTGGTCCATGTTACATAAAGCGTGTAAAACCGTTTAGACTGTATACACTATACACTGCAAAAATTCTTCAATCATTCGACATGCTGAAGTTAAAATTGTCAAACTGAGAAATGTAGTTACTACCTTCTATCTACAAAAATCTGAAATAATTTCGCCATCTTTCACTTTTCCAACAGCATTTACCTTAAATGCAAAATGATCGCTTAAGGTTCCACTTAAATGTTCCACATTGTTACTGTTCGCCATATTGTTTATATCGGAAATAGGTCGGTTGACGACTTGACGTCATAAATAGGTAAAAATATTAATCGAAAACTAATCGAACAAGCCGACATTAATCGATTAAAATTGTTAACGATTAATCGTTTAATTAATCGTTAAAATCCGCAGCCCTACTGAATGTACAACTGAATGTTCGTTCGACAATCAGATGACCTAGACAGACATCACACATACGAAGTCTGTGACCCTATAGTATCATGGAACATCCGTCATATACAGGCTACAGATCAGACTGCAGAGGTTGAGTGCTGAGACATAATAGTGATAATACTGTACACAGGCCTTTTGAACGCCGTGCGCGCTAGTTTGGCAAGCAGTACGGCACTGCTCAATAAAATAATTAAAATAAGTAAACCTGGAGATTTATTATTATCACAGTCTACAGACCTTATAAAAATTTACATTTCTTATTTCTTGATAAACACGCGTTTTCAACATTTTCATAACATGTAAAGGAAAAGATTCACATCTCTAAATAACTGGAAACAAATCGTATCAAAATTCAGTACCTGGTAGCAAAACATATCAGATTTTAAATCACTCATTTATGCAGTGTGTTATTAGGCTATGTGGCATCAATATATTTACATAAAAGTGCAAACTTTTTTTCATCTAGATTATGCCACAGGGTAGGGCTATATAGGCCTACACTTAGCCTACCTCATGTGTTAGGACGCTTGAAGAAACTAGAATTATTGTTTGTCGATTGCTAACTCGCTTCATTTTCCATTAAAAACACAACTGCCGGCGAGACTAAATCACGCAAAATACCAGAAAACGCTCAATGGAATGAAATTAGAATAGCTGTCGATAAGACTGTCAGAGCACCCAATGACCTATTATACACTATATATATACATTATATATACACTATATACACTATATATATATACACTACATATTATATACTAAATGCAGATTCCTTGAGAGCATCCAAATGAAGAAAGCATACGAAAGTACGGTGGCCCAGAAGGACCAAGTTACTCCTTAAAAGGTATAAATTCTCCTCTGGATTTTTTTTTTGGGGGGGGGGTCAATGCCACCCCATATCAATTTTTGGGGGCACGTGCCCCGGCTGCCCCGGCAGAGTCTACGCCTATGGTTGAGAGGTGTTCAGGTGACTGGCAACACTCTGGCACGAAGAGGAGAAGATCAGCAATGACGCTGGATAGCTTCTAGCTACCCTCCCAAAGGTCGACCCAACCTTTCATTCGCCAGGTGGCGTTGGTAAAATGAGCGGTAGGACAGATGGCGCCTTGCATGGCTACCATACAGTTAAAATACGACTCTTGTAATCAGTGCCGTAGCGAGGGGTGTTCCAGCGGTGCCATGGAACAAGGCGCAATTTAAGAGGGGCGAAAAAAGTTTGAGACTAGTTACTTTATCGTGAAATATGATTATAAGAAATAGCAATCAAAAATGCAATTAATTAATCAAATTAAATAACAAATAATCGTGTGTGTGTATAATATATAATATTAATAGGTAGATACCTGTGCATTGTACAGGCCTATTTAAAATCGGCGTTGACTCATTTGAAAATATTAGAACTGTTACATTACATTACAATAATTCTATGGCTTTTTTTTTCATTTGTTTTATCAAGACCATGTTCTCATAATTTGCATAATTTACGTCGTTATTGCTTAAGTTGATCTTTGGGAAGGGTGGGGTGGGGCGCTAGATTTACGCTTGGCGCAGGGCGCAATTATAGCTTGCTACGTCGCTGCAACTTGTAATAGCTTGTAATCATCCGTTCACACTTTGACTTGTAATCATACTGTGTTCATGTCAGTGTGAAATAATAAACGAAGATTATTATCATTATTTTTTAAATGTGGTGTATGCGTTCGTCGTGTTACATACCCATGCGAAGGATTCGTCACTTTGGTCGAAAACTAGTTTAACTCTGCCAACCGTCCCGGATTCGCAATTGTGCGGCCCGTGTACCGGATTGAACCCAAATTGTCCCGGAACTTGGCGTATGAATATGCATACACAATCTATATGAATTTTGCTCGTTACGATAGGTTACTGGAATTTTTATAAACGTTTTCCTTCCGACGCTGAATCTAATTTTATTATAGGTCACTTGTCTTTTTTTGATTTTTGTATTTTTTGTCGACTAATTTCAGTAGACTGTAGATCCTACATTAGACTGACACAACTTTCGTTACATACAGTCATGTGGACAGGGTAACTGGAAGCCTAATTGCATATCGAGTGACAATGTGGGCGTACCGGATTTGCAAAATCAAAAGTTGGCAGCTCTAAAAAATTAACTTTAATCTTATGTTTCCTGTAGACAGAAATTTTCAAGGTTTATTTCTACTGTATCGTGGTTACTAACTGTATTTGGATAATTCTCATCCATTTTGAAGAAACTTAGAAGTTTATTGTGTCATTTGAACGTTTCGACAGAGAGTAGGCCTACGCCATCTTGTTTACATTCTCTGTTTTATACAGACCGTAAACTATCTCGCACAAAATCCCTCTCTAATTTGTCCACTCATGAATGACATCAAAACGTCTCTTTCTTAACGCCTCCAAAACCCAGTTCATTTGGTTTGGCAAACCCCTCCCCAACAGCTTCTGAAGATTGATATTCTCGCACTAGGCCTACTCCTTTTTATCAACTGTAGGCTACGTGATCTGGGTGTTACCCTAGATAGCTACCCTTCTTTTAAAAAGACCATATCTCTAATCTTACACGTTCTTAGAATTTTCATTTAAGGCGAAGGTTATCAGCAGTGCCGGTGTCACTAAATAGAGTATCCCCCCCATACATGAGTATCCCCCTTAGCGAAATGGAGTATTCGGTTTAGTTTACATTTTTGGCGATTTCTAAGTGTATTCAGTCGTACTGTTTGGATTTATTGTACACATAAAATATTTTAAGTTGCGTATCTTTAGTTTGTACTTCGACCTGAAATTAATTTACTTCGTTTTTGGTGATTTTGACTGGATTTTCGTCAAGGCTATCGTGACGCGTATGACGATGTGGGAATATAATGGTTTATCCCCCGGATACTCTAAACCGGTTTTTTTATCCGGGGGGATAAATTCATGCATCCCTCCGGATAGTCTTAGGACGGATACTCTATTTCGTGATACCGGATTAAGGCAAAAGCCAGATAAGCCATGGCTTAGGGCCCCGCAAGTTTTCGAGGGTCCCAAAATCCGTAGAAATTAAATCAAATTGTTGTAGCAAATTCCTAATTTTTTATAATTTTAAATAATTTAGCGCATTACCCTGAAACGTTTTCAGAGCTAGTAAGTTTTAGTTTCTACTTACTTGCTGAATATTGACCATAGTCGCAGACTCACAATCACAGTCTATACAGGCGCCTCTAACGACTTTGCGAGCACCAACCAGCGCAATAAATGCATCGAGTGCAACCAAAACCACTGCTACTGCTAGCGATGACCTAGATTTGTCGGACGAAATGGTGAAGTCAAAAACAGATGAGGAAGTTAAAGCAAATTATGTAAATAATCTTCTGGATTTGCGCGCCGAAAGTAACAAATCTAACATAATTATGCAAATGCAGTTTGATGATATTGTTGAAGAATTTGCAAGGCAGAAATCAAGGAAGGAGTTTTCAAAGGTTTTTTCGATTATCTTAATTGTTCTCATTTCACAGAGAAATTACTATATTAGCTTGTAAATTAGTCGATTCAGTTCCATTTAAGTACGGTAACAAGTTACAAGTATTGTTATTTAGCCTATATTTCATTAGAAAACAACATAGCTTATTATGTACGTTTAGAACTATGTGTTCAGATACCTGCACTTTGGTAATTAGCTTTACTGTTTGGTTAGGGGTTAGGGCCCTGGATGTTTTAACCGGGCTCTTGGCTTATGGCCTCCGGAAGTCTTAATCCGGCCGTGCTCATCAGGGCTGATCGGCGTTTTATCTCGTCTTCTGTTGTCTCCACGCTGGTTCACGCTTTCATATGCATCCAAATTGACTAGCTGTAATTCACTTCTCATTGATCTTCTCAAGGTTCGTCTTTCACCTCTGCAGTCGGTCCTACATGTGACCGCCAGATTAATAGCACGCCTACCACGCTACTCTCACATTTCTACCTTCATGTTTGAACATCTGCACTGGCTTCCTCTCTCTCTCTCTCTCTCTCTCTCTCTCTCTCGCTCTCTCTCTCTCTCTCTCTCTCTCTCTCTCTCTCTCTCTCTCTCTCTCTCTCTCTCTCTCTCTGTGTCAAAATCGTCATTCTGTTCTTCAAGGCACAGCGGGGTCTTTCCCGAAATATGTAGCTAAAGTATTACTCCAGCCTCTTTCAGCCTCCTCGCATCGTCCACTCCGCTTTTCGAATAGTCTTGATCTTCTAGTTCCTTATACTAGAACAGCTATGGCCCAGTCCCGGTCGTTTACCTCAGTTCGTCCCTCTCTTTGGAATGCGCTGTCTCTATCTACTCGCCCTCAAATTCTAGCTGGTAACCTCTGCTCCTTCTTTGCTCTTCTTAAAATCTACTTCTTCTCTCGTAAAAAGATTCTAACTGATTTGCGCTTCGTTTAGACAGAGCTTTTGAGCATTACTGGAATTTTAAGCACTTTATCGGAAGAATCCGTGGATGTTTTTTCCGCAGTGATACACAATATCGATTTTTAGGACAGTAATACACAGAAAATGACCTACAAAGTCTCATCTGTATTTGGCACTTACGAGCCCAAGATCCACACGTATCTCGCTGACTGTAACCGAACGAAATGTCGCGGAAGGAAACATTAACTGGTTGTCATTTAAAAAGGGTACAAAAAGGTCACACCGCTTAAATCAATAACTCTTAATCTTTTTCTGTAAGAAATAAAGAATTTTTTCAGTGCAAAACATGATAAGCAAAACTCATCTACAACAACTTGTTTTTGCATAAAAATTAGTAAAGCAGAATAGCAGATCAACGCATCATAATTTCAAAAACATAACTGGCAGACGTTAAAGTTAACGATGATTCGTTGTACTTAACTCTTATGTGAAAGAGCACGAATGTTTACCGCGTATAAAGACTTTCTTTTCTTCAGTTTTTCTGTGTCCTCTGAATTCGCTAGCACACCCTCAGCGGCGGTCTATCTGTCTTTGAAAAGATTTAAATGTGTGCATCGATTGATATTAACACTGTGTGCAAATTTTCCTGATTCATATGTGAGTGAGTTGCTGATTCGGGAAACCCATAAGTAACTCGTGGTTGGAGCTACGGAATATGCATGTAGGCTACGTCAACAAGGAAGCGGAAGTAAATAATTATAATTATATAATATACAAAATACACTGTGTCCACGATAAAGTAGAACACTAGACTTTGTGAAATATCTTGGTCAATTGTAGAATTATAGGTACTAAATTTGGTGCACATAAACTTCAGTCTATTCTATCTACACCCTGCAAATTTTATTACAATTGATGCAATTTTTACGAGGATATACCCTTATGAAATTGGGTGGTTCAGGAACCAAGTTACCGAACAGTAAAACGCATAGAATGACGACATTTTTCTGGCTACCGCAGGGAGTTGTTTATAAGCGTCATTTTCGGAAACAGTTACACCACGAGACCTTTTACGTTACAGTTACTGTAGTTGGTTGTAAAAAATGGTTTTCAGTGCAGAGGACAAGATTTTAATCAAGGAGTTGAGAGAGACGAAGGGGTATGGCGTAGGAGACTCATTACAGAATTTCCAATGAAAAATTGGTCCCTAGCTGGTGTCTGCAAGCTGTTAAAAAAGATTGCCGCTACCGGATCAGTTGCAAGGAAACCACAAGATCGGGCGTAACGAACACAAACAAATATCAATGCTGTCGAAGAACTGGTGCTGAGTCAGGATGATCAGCCGCGCACGCATCTGTCGATGTGGTCACTCATAAAGTGTCTGCAGCACTAGATTAGATCAGTAGACCCTAGTGACAGGAAGGCTGCTCAGATATTGTCTGCACTGGCTTCCTCAGGACAGCTACAGCATTATCCCAGGATGTCTCCATTAGCCCATGTGCCACAAGGAGAGCAAGAATGAAACATCGTGAAGCTTTAATTCAGTGCAGAGGTGAAGACAGCCTTCGACCCTGTACTGCCGCTGGTACTGCACTTGAGATGGCAAACTATGAAGACTTTACATGCCCTGGAAGAAAAAGAGTAGACCGACTTCCTAGTCTGGTCTCTGGAGAGAATGTAGCGAAGTTGTTGTCTGTCCAGAAACTTCGCTATGGAACGGCAGTTGAAGTGTCAGAGGCTGTTATTGACCACAAGGACGAGTGGGGATTAACAGATCGGATCAAGGGTAGGCTATGTGCTTCGAAACCATTGCTTCAAGCACTGTAAGAAAGGGTGGAGTTTGCTTTCTGTTACAGACAGACATATAAGTGACAGGAAGCCAGCTCCCATCTTTTCTGTAATGGCTTCGTCAAGGCAGCTTCATAATGATCCAGAGGATGCCGTCATTAGGCCAATATACTCATTGGTCGGGACTCGGGAGCTCCTACATTAGCATGCCGTCAAAACTCATTCACATAAACAACAATCTCCAGAAATAATTCACGCTGGAAATCACTAGAAGATCTTAAATGCTACAAGACTAAGATTCATAATGAGAATCCTGTATCTTAGACTTATGCTCCCTGCAGCCAAGTTAAATCTAGCTTCTGCTTGGAAGATAGTAAGTATCGAATGATAAGAGTGATCGTGATATCACGGTTCGTAAACGGGGACCTAAAAAAGCGCAGCAACCATTCAGACGGTAGGCGGTGTTGAGCGATCTCACATAATGAATATATTTTAAATGTGCAGGGTTTAGGTCATACGATCGCTATTGAAACCGTATATATTTACATTTATACTAACTTTTGCTTTGTGTTTTTACATAGAGTTTTGTAGAGCTATACCGCTAGGCTATCATTTCTACATAATTATAAGCCACCACTCACCTACTTATTTATTGTATTCCGTGCTTGAGAAACTAGTGTGGAGGATTTGACAGACTGCCAGCTATTGGTGGTGCACCTGGCTGAGAGGTAATGAGTCGCACAGTAGGTGTGCAGCCATATCGTGTTATGAGATAATAAGATATTGGCTGCCTACGTCACTACGTTACCTACTAAGTCATGCTACGGTTTGGATGATGATCGAGAACATGTTGAGTCTGGACAGTATAGTAAGTTAGCTAGCAATGTAGCCTAGGTATGTTGATGGATGATGATGATGCTTCTTCTTCTAGCGCCTTCGTGAGTTTCTAGCGCCTTCGTGAGTTTCTTGTAGGGCGCTATATCAATGGCCATATACATACATACATACATACATACTAGGGTGGTCGCATCTCTAATGGAAAATTTTCAACTTCAGTTGTTTAATTTCGCCAACCCGGCATTGCGTGCCAATTGGTTTAAAAGTTATGTAGCCCAAAAATTATCCGGATCGAACAATATCTAGGACTCGCACAACGTCTTTGAAATTTTGATTTTTACAAATAATATTCGTCATTTCGAGTAAATGTATTTGATTCGCATTTTTGGACCTATGTGTAGATTTAAACAGAAAGGCTGGATGATTTAACTTAAGCACAACTTAAAAATAATTTCTACAGTGTTTATGCTCTCGTTGATTGTTTATTATTTATTTTCATTGGCATTTTAGTGGTATTTGATCCGTGAGTTCCTGAGACCGATAACCACAAATCAATTCGAACAAGCATACACAAAAGGGTGCAGTGGAAATAAAGTAAAAATTAGAAATTCGAAAAGTAATAGCAACCAAAAGTTGCCCAATGGCATGGCTCAAAAACTGTTAAAAATTAAAAAAAATATTAATGTCTTCCGCCCCCACCAGAGGGCCAAAGTTACGAGACAAAGCGTTTTTCGAGAAAATTGTAGGTTTTCTTGTAAAATATTCTTATCGAAAACTAATTAACTGCCATTCATTATACCGCTAGAAAGAGCTCTTAAAACTGAATAAAATGATGTGTTATTTTCAGAATTTCCCCATATTTGTAGAAGTTATTAACTTTTTACCATTACCTCAATAATAATAAAAACTCTAATAAATAATTTTTATTACTAATCAGTGTAATCACAAGTAACCAGGCATGCAATAAATGTCATTGTGTTATAATCTAGACCTACTACAGGCAGTTGAATTTATTCCTGGTTTAAATGTTCACTTTTCATGGTTGATTACAACTATTATGCTTACTTTTCAAGTGTTCTTATATTTGATAAGGGGTAAAACTTTGATGGTGTTGTCAGGGCTTCTCATTTGAGGCGATCGATCGATCGATCTCCTTGGTCGATCGCCTAGCAAGGGTCTGGTGGATCGATAAATCGATCGCGCAAATCTAGCGCTATCGATTTACTCCAAGAGGAAACTGGAGCCATTGTTTTATTTACTTAATTTACATTACTTTAATTTTTGCTTACTTGCGGCGGCGGTGAATGCGTTCGGAATGCAGCGTTTTGTGACTGCTGAGTGATCGCTCCAATTTCGTACAGTATGATTGGTAATAACAACACGGTGGGTATGTCCCGCGTAACGTCATTTGTAAGTTCGTACCGTCACTAATTTTGGAAATTATTGATAGCAACAATGGTGGCGACGGTGCCGAAGTGGAATAATAATAACTTACAGTTTAGCACGTTTCTGTGATAGAAATTAAGTGACTCGTTCGATGTGGATGTAGTCGAGATAGCCAAGTAGGCAGTAGGCAGTAGCATGTTAAAACTTATTACAACTATGAATGATGTGGAACCAGGCCCGCCGAGAGGGGCAGAGGGCAAAAACTCAGGGGCCCAGGGCAAAAACTCAGGTGCCCGGCGACTTTTAGGGGCCCGGACTGGGTCCAGTAATCAACTTATGAAAAATATTATAATCAGTTTTATGCAAAGTTTATGATTTATTTAAAATATAATATTACGGTCACTTAACTACAATAGTTGCATATATAAAAATATAATTTTGTAGGGTTGTATCCGCACTATTACTATTTCAGTTTGTTTTTTAAATATTTTTCTCACAAAGTCTCAAAAACTATCCTTAGTTAGGGGCCCGTGACTGCTCTGCCTAGTGTTCCGGAATTTCTGTCGCCAGCCCTGTGTGGGACGGATAACAAGCAACGGCGCTCATTTTCGGTTGCTGGCCCTAGGACTGGAATGGCTGTTGCGCTCCACCTAGTGAAGTGAATAGAGTTCACACGGTCACACCATTATTCTTTCATAACTTAACGACTGTCATATTTAGCCGTGGCTGGACTAGAAGCGCTTCTGAGTCGATCACCTTGAAAGGGCGCAATAAGAAAACTAATTAATAAATAATAATACTGTCAATAGTAATAATAACGGAACTGAGATAGGCCTACTAAATTAGTAGGCTACTATATAATATGTAGCTATTCGAATACGATACACAAAATACGCTGTACACAAAAGCTCTCGAGGTCGATCGCGCACCGATCGCCTACTCAATCCAGCGCGATCGATTTTCAGATCGCCTTCTATTTTCAAATGAGAAGCTCTGGGTGTTGTGCGAGTCCTAAATATTAATATTTTTTCATACAACTTTTTGTGTGATGTTTCTGGATGAAATGGAACCGAATGGCACCTTGGCGAACAATAGATTCACACTTTTATTTCTAAGGACCACCCTAATACATACATACATACATACATACATACATACATACATACATGCTGAGTATGGCGATGATGCTGTAGTTCGAATCTAGAAGACGATACTAACAGAGAATGATTGATAGAATAGAGAGGGTGTGCTGAAACTGATCAATGTAAATGAAATGTACTCGTTTTTCTATAACGACCGTTTAGGCCTCGACCTTAAATATTTTCAATGGGCGGATCTGGTTAAATCCTTTACCACAGAGGCTGCCAGTTTGAATTAGTGCGACACCATTAATTTTTAGCGTTGCATTTAAGAAATTAACGGAGATATTGTCGATGTACAATTCTGTTAAGTCTTCAAGTACACCGCTGAGGACCAATCCAGAAGAATTAGTCTATTAGACGATTATCACCACTGGTGATTCTGACACTATCATCTGAAGCATCCCTTCCGTGGCGCAGCCATACAAGGTGCGAAAGGTGCATAGTAAACACCCATGTCATATTCTGCCTTGAATTTGGCCAATAGTTCCAGCTGATGACAAATTTAGCCTAGGCTATGGAGTGTGTTCAAAAGGCCACAACAAACCTCTCTGAAGTCTGAACTATAACCAGCATATGACACATGATACACTGGGCCACATACTATGCATGTGTGGTGTCTGTCTAGGACTGTAGGTCACCTGATGTTTCGGAGTACTTGACCCACAGAAGAAACGAAAAGTCGCAAGCGACCTCCTGATTTGTCCTGTGGGACCCTCGGGGCAATTTAAAATGAAATAGGAAAGTGGCCTGCAAACAGAAATTATACAAACTAAATTAAAACTTCGCTGTACTACTCACAATTTGGGACTTAGATGTATGACAACATGATACAGCTGTAATCTTGTATGTTTCTAAGACCTTTGATAAGCGGATCTCTACGCGATCTTGTTCTAGTGTCCTGAGCTAACCATTCCAGAAGTTAGCTATTTCATTGGCGTCATCAGTGTTACTGAGTCATAACGAAGAATCGATTTACTTTTTAAAATTTTTACAAATAAAATGAAGTTACCGAACTGTAGTGAATGTGCACAAAACTGCAGCTAAAAGCGGTGTCACATATCAGAGTCTTAGTTGCTCAGTCATCGGATTTAGGAACAAGCACAGTAACAGACGTTGGTCATCGGAATGATTTTGGACTAGCTGTTGGTGCAAAGTTAACGGGTACAGAAGCATTTCGATTTCTGACTGAATTCTATACTCCACCAGGATTATATATTTAGAATCACAGTACTTATTGCTTTGCTTTTTTAAGTACCGGTAGTATATATGTTATTTGCTTCCATTTGTGACACATTGCTAACCTTTCATGTTACGTTGTGAATCCGTTAAACTAAGAAAGTAGTATCGAAAAATATGATTATGTGATTGTCTAAATTTCTATGCCTTCGGAGATTGCCCTATAAGCCCCCCACCCCCACCCTCTATGTTTAGCTTCTCTGCTGACGACTGCTTCGCATTACGCACCCCTGTGGTAAAATCCTAGCTACGCCACTGCCTTCCTTCCATACTAAATGGCATCGAGGACCTTGGATCGCCGCGCAGTTGTTTTTCAGCGGCAACCATTAAATGCCTACTAAAATCGAAAGATAACTGTAGAAAATTTATAAGCTTTGTAGGTCCGTGATATCTTTCAATTTTCCTTATACGAAATCATTTACCCCATACTTCATGTTGTCGTTACCATCATAAAACGAGTATGCGCATATTACGAATATTAAGATTTGTAGAAATTTACGAATATTTACGAATATTAAAACTGGCCAACAAATATTTTAAAAAAATATTTCTTTTCATTCTTAATTCTTCAAAGTCCGGGGTTAATAAAAAAATTCAGTGCCATTTTGATGCCTTTTCACGTATTAATTCCACTGAGTTAAAACAATAAATGGTACCACTGCACATATTCTTAAATAAGTAGCCTTAAATTAGTTCATAAACAAAACGGAAACAGCGACGTTATCACCGAATATTTACGAATATTTACAAATATTAAAGATGCCCTAATATTCACGAATATTTACGAATATTAAAGCCTCAAGTCACGAATTCTCGTTCTATGGTTACCATCGATTGTTCAGATGTCACATTAAGTAATAAATGCTATAAGCAAGAAATTAAAGATCTACAGAATTTAAGAAAAGGTAAAATGACGAAGCAATAGTATTAACATATAGCTACTACTGTATACTAACGTATAGGCCTAAGAGAGCTCGATAACTTACTCTGGTAAGTCATACAGTAGAGGCTTGCATTTGATCAGTTTCTCAGGCAATGGCGCAAAATAAATTTACGATTACAACTACAACTTCAAAGTACTGCCTATTAAACTGCCGTCCAAAGCCAAAACGCAGTAACTCGGAAAAATTTTTTTTCACTTTTTCTCTTTTTTTCACTTAAGATGTAACTATCTTCATGTTAAAAATTGTTGGAGCTGAACTATCACTGGTTTCCGAGATTTTGTGTTGCCAAAACGCAGTAAGTCGGATATTTTTCACTGGATGCCAAGCCAAAACACAGTACTGCGTTATAACCACAGCATTCTGCTGCTCTGGCAAATGAATACCAAGCCAAAACGCAGTGCTGCGTTATGGCTTAGTAATAAGTCAGCGTTTAGGCAATCGATTTCCGGTTTAGTTTAGAATTAATGAGCGTGAAACCAATTAATCAATCCGAATTAATCTGAAGTAAGTTAAATAAAGCGTTTTAATTGTAAAAAGTTTTAAAATGTTAATCGTTAATTATAATTACATAAAACAAAACAGTCTGTTAGTTAATATTTGACCTGGAAAGAACATATAAAAACTATTTCTGACAAAATTGCTAAAAACATTGGTATTCTAACTCGAACTGCATACTTGTTGCCCTCCTGCATACGCCTAAAATTATATTACTCGTTGGTTTACCCCTATCTTACTTATTGCAATATGGTATGGGCATCCACTTATGACTCTAGACTACGGAGATTAATTCTATTGCAAAAACGTGCAGTTCGTATCATTATGGGAGTTCCAAGGTGCGTTCATTCTGGACCACTATTTACTAACTTGAAGCTACTTAAACTAGAGCAGATTCGAACATTACAAATTGGCCTATTTATGTACCGTTATGAACATGGTTTACTTCCAGCATGTTTTAAGGGATTTTTTCATCTAGGATCCGATGTTCATACTCACTACACCAGAAACTTTAACTCTTATCGCCCAATATATGCACACACCAATACTCGCTTATTTTCCATAAAATCTGTTGGCTCCACAACCTGGAACATGCTTCCCTCTCACATACGTTGTGCCCCGCACCTACGACACTTTAAAAAATGCTGCATGCCTTCCTGATTAATGGAAATTACCTTTAACCTACCCTGCCGGATATTATTTTTCACTGTTAGTTAAGGTTTTCGTTTTTTCTTTATTTTCATACTGTTTTGAATTGTGTTTATCATGTACTGTGTACTATGTACTATACTGTTTGCATTACTGTATGAAACTTGATATTGCACTGTTTGTCAAGGATTTAGCTATCACTAATTCAAATTTCTGAAATGTTGTTTTAGGTGTCCCTAGTTAGCGGGATCTTGATCCCTTTTGGGACTCCTCTTGCGGCCAATCCTGATATTTTGTGTTAAATGTTATGTGATTTTTATTTGACATGGCTTCAATAAAAGAGTTTTGATTGATTGATTGATTGATTTTATATATTTTTCACGATGCAGTTATCGCTGTTACGTGGGTGTGACTAATACACGGAAAGCACAGATGACTACTGAATGTTTAGGTTTTTTCTTTTATATGACGTTTTAAGATATTTTACTCTAATTAGTTACGTTAATCGAATTGTAGGCATGTTATAGACGCCCTGTTTTTCAGTCATCTGCCCAACAATACAGAGACCAATATCTCTTGATCAATTTATAATTTTGGTAGGCTATCCAGGTCACACTCCACATGTATTAGCTTATTATACAATGCGCATTAAGCACCCCTGCTCCAAGAACGAATACACGGATAGGACAGATGGCTACTAAATGTTTAGTTTTTTTCTGTTATATTACGTTTTAAGATATTTTACTCTAATTAGTTACGTTAATCGAATTGTAGGCATGTTTCAGACGCCCTGCAGACGAACCTTTGGTTTAAATTACCTGTTGTATTGCAATAACTGTATGAGAGCTTTCGCTAAGAGATTTATGGCTTGGAATTTGTTCTCAAGAGCTAATAATTTACATATCTATTGTATAATATTGGTGTAGTTTAGGGAGTTTATTTATCCTACCTAAAGTGATCTCTAATGTTACTGTGGAATGTTCAACTGTTCAAATTTATTTATTTTTCATGATGAATTTGCTCAACATTGTTTTTGAAAACATTATATTCTATCTGTAAATAATTGTGTAAAGCAACAGTGAATAACTATTATAATTTACATGACGAAATCTAGTTAAGTGTCCAATGTTCAATTTTTATAGCTTTCAATGTGATTGTTTTTGCTATACTTTAAAAAAATTAATTGCTGTTCAAATTAAAACTGTAGTTCAAGTAGTTCAATTTAAAACAAAGTTAATTGTAACAGCGTCAGTTATAAAGTGCAATCCCAGGCTTATTACCACTTCACACTGAATAAAATTGGTAAGCCACAACGCAGTTATGTGTATTGACTAGTTCAATTCGCATGGAAATGCAAAGCCAAAACGCAGTACAAACGATTTTTGAGTATTTATATCGATAATCACAAATATTATTATTTTTATTTCAACCATGAAATAACACAAAATTTAATACAATTTATGGTCTAAATAGTTTTGGGATTGAATAGATAAATTTAGAGATTTTTCTAATAAACCTTCAAATCAAGTTTGTGCAAAATATTGGTTTTCCGAGTTACTGCGTTTTGGCTTTTGAGGGCAGTAAAGAAGACAATCACCATTTCACATAGTAACTGTTAATTGCAACTTCAAGGAGTTTCATAGTTTAATTTTATGAATACAGGCTTGCTTTTGAAATGTCTCGAGACCGTCATAATTCTAACATCAACAAAGAAATTAAGAGACTTGTTAGATTGAGTGTTTAGCATCTCACCAATGTGAAAAATGCTACAAATTTCAGTAAGTGAATTACGATGCAAAGAAAAAGTGTAATCATTTATTATTATTATTATTATTATTTATTATTATTATTATTATTATATTATTATTATTATTATTATTATTATTATTATTATTATTATTATCACCATTATTAATCAGGTATAATAATTATCTACTTCTAATTTATTAATTCTTTTCAAAAGCTCAAGTAGCCGGAAAGAGGAAAGTCTCGAACTGCTTGGGATATGAAATTTTAATAACAGACAAAGAAGAAAATCATATGCTACAATTACAGCTAATGTTGACAACAATAATGGACTAACTAAAAGCTACGAAAGCGATTTATGTTTAGCAATTAGACTTTTCGTTGTCTCTTTAGATCTGGTTCATCCAGGTGATTGACATGGCAGTAGCCATTGCAACACCAACGATGACATTGTATAAGGTTGGTTTGACCGTTTGACCGTCGTTGCAACGATCGGTTTTGCAGACGCAGACTGTGCCCTTACCGCCTGATGCTGTTACGTCGGCACATGCGTCCTTTTGAATTGGATTAGGGTCGCAGCCACGGGTAACAACCGTCGTACCTGCGAAAAGTCATTTCAACGTCTTCAGATAACTGCTTCATTCAGATGACTGTTAATGTAATTTAGCAGAGCGCAACGTTAGGCTATGCTAGTCAGGTCAGGTTGCCACTGAAAAAAACGCGACAGTAGCAAAAGAAGCTAGGCCTACTAACGGGGACGATAGAATAAATAGAAGAAAAAAATAGAAGAGCAATACTATTAAGCTAACTCCGAAAAGTAGCTTTGGATATGAAATGCTAGCGACTTCATTTTCTTAGCCTGGGTCTATTAGGCACTTAGGTAATCCTCTCCCTTTCCTGCCTGATCTTCTAGGCCTAAGCCTCTAAGTGGCGTCACTGGCACATTATTCTTTTTCTTCAACACTCGACAGTTTTGTTGACAGTCCAGAGCACTAACCTCTGGATTAGAGCGTCCCCAAAATAAGAATAAGGTATAAATTCTGTGACGGTGTCTCTCTCTCTCTCTCTCTAAATGTTTTGTGCGTAAATGTTAGCTGGTTAAACGTGTTCATGCTACTAGGGGGCCTAACACACTGGCATAGAGAGCGAGAGGTACCGAGATCGAGGTCCGTAGGCGGACATGCTTTGTAGGCTGCTATTAGCGCCATGTATTGCAGGCTGTCTGTTCTGTTAGTAGTTAAGATTTATGTCTTCTGTCATTTGTGTTCTTGTGAACTGTTTCAATTGCATAACTGTATACTGTATTACTGTAACCGGTTGCGGTTTGTCAACCGGATTGTTTCAATAAAGAATATTATTATTATTATTGCATCAAGTACGGCATGTGGTTGTAGTATGGGAACAACGTAAGTTACGGGGATGGAGGCTTTAGAGTAGGGAATCACAACACTTGTAGGGAATCACAACACTTAGATGCGAATGATGCAGATGAACAGATCTGATTTTGCTACCTGACACAGTAGCTTTGCCTTTAGTGCAAGTTGTTCCTTGGCATGTTGCAACTCCGTCAGATTTGAACGGATCCAGGCACTTGCTGGCGCCAGCAGAGCAGGAATAACAAGTGATTGCTTGTGAACGTCCAAACACCGTAGCAATTACTCCAATCACGACAAGGATCAGTTTTGAATCCATTTGGCTACGATGACAACAGATAGCAACATTGTTATTACCGTCTATTAATTAGTGCCAACCTAGACAAGCAGGCAGATTAGCATAGTCTGTTATAATGGAAGATGAGTAATTTTATACAGATAAGGTTACAGTTGAACAAAGGTCGTGGATCAGTCACGCCCGACCTGAGTGTATAGGCTACACAGGACTCGAATCACGCCCGCGACGCAATTGGTCAATGAATGTCACATGATTTTTGTGAACGTGAGAGGAGCCGACCGACCCAAACCGACCCTCGTGACGCCGAATCTGACACTAAACGACCCTCAGATGTCCGCTATTTGAAAATCCCGACGTCAGTTAAACAAGTTCACATGACATGCTTTAGCCAATAGAGACAAAGTGAAGTAAATTTCGTTTAACTCTGATACTTCTACAAATATTTAACAATCTTAACTCCCGAAGAATAAAATTCCAGGAGTTGGGCAAAATAAGCCAATAATGTTAGAAGTTCGTAAGTTGATGCCTGTTCGTTGTTGTGTCATAACCCATGTAACAAAACTGTTCTAATCTGCAACCCTTGCTTGCTGCTGCTTAGGTACAAGACCGGAAGTCTCTGATGTATACATTCTGTAGCCAAATACTGCACAAACCTAGTCTTTTGTAATGTAATATACGCCAGCAAGCATGAAATCGCCACTCTTTACCCGATTCGGTGTGTTTGAGCCGGAATAATCCGCCAGTAAGGTGCTGTCCTGCAGGGCGCCGGATAAATCCGGCAAGCGACGTTAAGAGTAATGCATATTGTATTGTATTGTATTGTATTGTATTGTATTGTATTTGAACACTTGTTATAGCGCCCCTTCCAGATTCCTATTCAGAGGCGCTCCCGACTACTGCGCGGACGCTGAATTGGAGTTTAACGCCGAAGTGCATGAGCAATTGCGAGTGAAGGACTTGCCCAGGGTCCCTACGCGGCGGTTTTGAGGTGGATTCGAACCCGCAACCCTCCAGCTGCAAGGCACCGAACATACCCCTACACCACCGTGCCCCAGTTGTATTGTGTTGTATTGTGTTGGAATGTACTCCACGTTTATATTGCATATATAATTTATATATTATATACACTTATGTATAATTATATATATATATATATTTAGTTATAGGTTTTTGAGTAAAATGTTACCTATTCCTGTTTATTAATGGAAGATAAGTCACGTTATATTTTCTGTCCAGCCATATTCACGCACAAGAAATGAAGTCTTAGCTAGCTGTTATTTGTAATTTAATACTGAATTAACTGCTGCTGTAAAGAAAACAAGGATATAGAAAAAGTCGCAACTTTTCGAGGCTCTCTTTTGTTAATCTATTTATTTACTTTAAGAAACGCCGGTCTGAAAAAATAATTGAAAAAGCTAATTGAAACTTAGTTAAACACTTTGAAGCTTGCCTGTTTCAAATTGCTGATTCTTTAATCAGTGCTTTTTCTAGAAAAAAGTTAAGGAACTCAACAAAATCAGAACAGTTACAAGGGTATATTTTATGCTAATATTTCTATTTCATATAATTATACCAATATCAAAAACCACTGAAAGCAATATAATTAATTAAAGTATACTATATAATTTAAAATAACTTTTATACAAAAATTAAATTAACGACATTATTTTTAAATAGCTGCAAAAAGGTCCCGGAACTCCGCCCCGGACCGCTCCGGCTGAAAAGGGCATTGCTTTTAATTACCGGAGTACGGTTATTCCTAGCATTAACTCTCAAAACAGGTCATAAATTGCATAACATCCGCTTAACTATATCGTGTAGACTCCTCTCAATGTAACGTTAAAAATATTTTGTAACCCATACCTTTTGAAGCACAGGATATCCTCGGTGAAAATCGGGCAAGGCGTAATGTGCAGGATGAGATTTTGAACTGAGTCGGCAAACCTTTATAGCCAAAGCATTTTCACCCTTATCTCTGTTTGAGCAAGTGCTTCAAAGTGGAAAATTGGCGTTAGTCAGTTTGCTTCAACGAAGGCATATTGTCACATAGGACTATATCAAACACCGATAACAACCTCCCGCATTATAGCCTACTGAGGGTCAGCAGCCTACCCGGGGCACGGTGGACTATTGGTAAGAGCGTTTGGCCTGTAACGCGGGTAGTACGGGTTCGGGCCACTGTGCATGATCTAGAGCAAGTCCTTTACTCACAGCTGCTCTGCGCTGTCGTATGGTCGTGAGCACTTCTGAACTTTGGAAGGAGGTCAGTATCAAAATACAGTCGTATTGTATTGCATAGTAGGCATACTAACGGATAAACTGTGCGAGACAAGACAGTCAGTTATGATTTACTATACTTTGATTCACTATACTCAATGTAACCCGGGGAGTACGGGATAAACCATTCAATCCCCCATCGTCATGCGCATCACGATAGCCAAGACGAAAATCAGTCAGAATCACCAAAAACGAAGTAAATTAATTCCAGGTTGACGTACAAACTAAAGATACGCAAGTGTTCCTATGTCGTCTTCGCTGGCGGTGTCGGTGTCGCCTGTATTTGCAACTCCGTCTGAACTGGAGTCTACGCTGATGTCTGTTACTCCAACTACGAGTCCATCGGATCTTTCACTAATAATAGTTGCCTGTAATAGGCCTTTGCTTAAGAGACGTATCACATACTCCTCACAACAATAATCAATTTGACTTCAGTTTGGTCAAGTAGTTTCCGGCCGTCTCGTGCTCTTCGGAAGATTCTGTTAAGGTTCCAAATCTGGTGTCCTGCCAGTTGTCGACAGGAGCAACTGAAACGATTGGATAGACTGGACCGATCTTCTACGCCATATGAACCCCTGGAACCTAAACCAGAACTTTCATTGGAGTCTAGGCTGACCTCTCTATCAATCACCTCAACTCCGGGTACTACTACTCCAGCCTCCTCGTTTCTGATTGACGCTTCTCAGTCCTGTAAGCATACGTCTTCATTAACTACAACCAATCCACTTCTATCTCCGTCTCCTCCTACTTCTGGCCTTCGACGCGCCTCCTGGAACGCCCATTCTCTATCCGAAAAGTTTGCTTACGTTTCGCAGACCCATCTTGAGGACAAGCTCGATGTCATTGCCATCACCGAAAGCTGGGCACCTCGCCTCCGATGATGTTCCACTTCTGCGTGCGACTCCGTTCGGTTTCTCATCGCCTGACCACCCTCGACCACCTCATCCAGATGGTCGGTTGGCTCGTGTTGGAATCATCATCGTGTTCTTTCGTTCCTCACTACGCGTCTCGGTTGTAGCTCTCGACGACTCACTGACCATATTGCTCTACGCCTGAGCATTAAAACTCCTCAGAGCCCTATCACCTTACGCATGCAGCGTTTACCTCTGAACGGTTTACAGTTGTCAATAAAGCGCTTCTCTAGTAACAGGCTCTTTATAAATGTTGTTATACAATACATTACAATGAAGTAAATTACGTTTTATTCTGATACCACAAATAGCTAACATTGTGATTTTAGCGAATAAAGACAACATTTGCAATTTTGAGTGCTCTCGCGAATATATATGTCACAGGATTGTGTGCGTGACAAGTCAAAAAAACCTAACTGATTTGCGTTTCGTTTAGACCAGAGGTTCCCAATCTTTTCTATGCCCCGCACCCCTGGGAAATGTTTCACAAATGTTCGCACCCCCTACAAAAGTATTATCACATTTGAAGACGCATACACGAAATTGTTACTATTGAAACTTGTGCTTACAAGCCTTAGTCTAGCCTTACAGGCTTACAATGTTACCATCATCTGATGCTGCTGCTGCTCCAAGAAATGGCCTGTTCCCTTCCTATATGCTCTGTCAACATACTGTAGCGTTTGTCTATACCTCGATAGATGTCTCCAGCATCGTCTCATCGACTAGTCACCAGGGGACCCTCGCGTTGTTGCAAAGCCATAGGTGAAGGAGGAATGCGACGCAGAACACAGCAGCGTCCGAGGTTCGAACCTGTAGATGAAGGTTCTTGCTATCAAACCCTAAGTTGAACTCTCTGCAGTGAAGCCTTTCGATTGACCCTCTCCAGCACTATGTCGCATCTTTTTCTCAACAAAACTCAATCACAAAAACACAAATCTCCAGAAATTATTCACTCTGTAAATCACTAGAAGATAATAAATGCTACAAGACTAAGATTCATAATAATAATAATAATCTTTTCTTTATTAAGCGCCTGACAAACGCACTGCGCTGTACATTTACAAGTTATGCAATTTAAATCTTAACTACTAACAGAACAGACAGCCTGCAATACACGGCGCTAATAGCAGCCTACAAAGCATATCCGACCTACGGGGCTCGAACTCGGTACCTCTCGCTCTCTACGCCAGATGTTATCCAATGTGCTATCGGGCCCCCCAAATACCACTCCTTTTAATATCAAACGAGTAAGCACAGGATCAGAATCCTGTATCTGAGACTTATGCTCCCTGCAGTCAAGTTAAATCTAGCTTTTGGTTGGAAGATAGTGAGTAGGCCCTATCGAATGATAAGAGTGATCGTGATAGTACGGTCCGTATACGGGGAGCTTAAAAGGCCTGACACCCATTCAAACGGGAGGCGGTGGTGAGCGATCATAGATAATAAATAAATTTTTAAATGAGCAGGGTTCAGGTCATGCGGTCGCTATTGAAACCGGGTATATCTACATTTGTACTAACTATCTAAGAAATTACTGTTTTGTGTGTTTACTTAGAGTATTGTATAGGTATACCGCTAAGCTATCATTTCCTCATTAGCCACCAATCACCTACTCATTTATTGTATTTCGTGCATGAGAAACTAGTGTGGAGGATTTGACAGACTGCCAGCTGTTGGTGGTGCACCTGGCTGAGTGGTAATGAGTCGCACAGTAGGTGTGCAGCCATACCTTGTTATGGGCTACTAAGATACTGGCTGCCTATATCATTACATGACCTACTAAGTCATGCTACGGGTTGGATGATGATCGAGAACATGTTGAGTCTGGACTCTGGACAGTGTAGTAAGTTAGCTAGCAATGTAGCCTAGGTATGTTGATGGATGATGGATGATGATGATGCTGAGTATGGCGATGATGCTGTAGTTCGAATCGAGAAGACGATACTAACAGAGAATGATTGATATAATCGAGAGGGTGTGCTGAAACTGATCAATGTAAATGAAATGTACACATTTTTCTATAACGACCGTTTAGGCCTCGACCTTGCCCATTTTTAATGAGCGGATTTGGTGAAACCCTTTACCACAGCTGCCAGTTTCAATTAGTGCGACACCATTTTAGTGTTGCATTTAAGAAATTAACGTGGGGCGCGGTAGTGTAGGGGTATGTTCGGTGCCTTGCCGCCGGAGGGTTGCGGGTTCGAATCCACCTCACGCCGCCGCGTAGGACTCAGGGCAAGTCCTTCACTCGCAATTCCTCATGCGCTTCGCGGTGAAACTCCGATTCAGTGTCCGCGCTGTAGTCGGGAGCGCCTCTGAGTAGAAATCTTGAAGGGGCGCTATAGCAACTGCTAACTGTTCATACATACATACATACATATCATTTTAGCGTTGCATTTAAGAAATTAACGGAGGTATTGTCGATGTGCAATGCTGTTAAGTCTTCAAGTAGACCGCTGAAATAAGAATTAGAGTCTATTAGACGATTATGACCTTTGGTGATTCTGACACTATCATCTGAAGCATCCCTTCAGTTGCGCAGCCATACAAGGTGCGTAAGATGCATACGCACCCCTGTCATATTCGGCCTTGAATTTGGCCAATTGTTCCAGCTGATGACATATTTAGCCTAGGCTGTGGATGGTGTTCAAAAGGCAACAGCAAACCTCTCTGAAGTCTGAACTATACCCTTTATATGACGGATGCTTCATATGACACATGATACACTGGGTCACATACTATGCATGTGTGGTATCTGTCTAGGACTGTAGGTCACCTGATGTGTCGGAGTACTTGACCCACAGAAGAAACGAAAAGTCGCAAGCGACCTTCGGATTTGTCCTGTGGGAAACTCGGGGTAATTTTAAATGACAAAGGAAAGTGGCCCGCAAAATAATTTGTATACACTAAAGTAAAACTTCAGTGCACTACTCACAATTTGGGACTTATGACAACGTGACACAGCTGTAAGATGAACATGTAGCATGTCTGTTTCTAAGATCTTGGTAAGCGGCTCTCTACGCGATCTTTTTCTAATGCCCTGAGCTAACCATTCCAGAAGTTAGCTATTTTCATTGGCGTCATCAGTGTTTAGCTTCTCTGCTGATGGCTGCTTTGCATTACGCATCCCTATTATGAAAAATCCTAGCTACGCCACTGCCTTCCTTCCCTACTAAATGGCATCCAGGACCTTGGATCGCCACTCAGTTGTTTCAGCAATTCAGCGGCAACCATTAAATGCATTCTACAATAGAAAGGTAACTGAAGAAAATTTATAATCTAGGCCTATATAGACCCATGATATTTTCCAATTTTAGCTTATACGAGATCATTTACCACTTAGGTCTACTTTGTTCAGATATGTCAGATTAAGTCATAAATGATAAGAAAGAAATTAAAGGTCTACATAATTTTTAAAGTATGTAAATTTTACATTGTAAAATGGCGAAGCAACATTATTAGCATATAGCTGCTACGCTAAGGAATTGGCCTAAGAGAGCTCGATGACTTAATGTGGTGAGTTAGAGAGGCTTGCCTTTGATCAGTGTCTCAGGTAGAGGCGCTAAATAAATTTACGATTACAACTACAACTTCAAAGTACTGCCTATAAACGAAGACAATCACCATTTCACATATTTAATAGCAACTTCAAGGAGTTTCATGGTTTAATGTTATGAACATAGGTCTGCTTTCAAAGTGTCTTGAGACCGTCATAATTCCAACATCAACAAAGAAATTAAGAGAATTGTTAGACTGAGTGTTTAGCATCTCACCAATGTGCAAAATGCTACAAATTTCAGTAAGTGAATTACAATGCAAAGAAAAATCCTAATCATTTATTATTACTATTATTATTATTATTATTACTATTATTATATCAAAATCTAGTGTAACTGGAAGGGCTATCCCTCTTCCATCTCGGGCATAGGCTCAGCAAAAGAACCGGTGAAGGCCACAGCGTTAAAGCGCTGAATTGTCAACGACAGTCTTTGGAAGAGGACGGTCGTCTCTCTGACGTCGTCCGTCGCCTTTGTGAGATGACGGCCCATCACTGTGATTAAGTCAAGGCCTCTTAAGTTATTATTATTATTATTATTATTATTATTATTATTATTATTATTATTATTATTATTATTATTATTATTATTATTATTATTATTATTATTATTATTATTATTATTATTATTATTATTATTAATACTATTATTATTACCACTATAAATCAGGTATAATATTAATATCTATTTCTAATTTATGAATTCTTTTCAAGAGCTCAGGTAGCCGGAAAGAGGAAAGTCTCGAACTGCTTTGCGAGATAAAATTTTAATAATAGACAAAGAAGGAAATCATTTGCTACAGTTGCAGCTAATGTTGACAACAATAATAGGCTAAATAGACTAAAAGCCACGAAAGCGATTAGCAATAATTAGACTTTTAGACTCTCTTCAGATCTTGTTCATCCAAGCGATTGACGTGGCAGTAGCCATTGCTACACCAATGATGACATTGTATAGGGTTGGTTTGACCGTTTGACCGTCGTTGCAGTAATCGGTTCGGCACACGCAGCCTGTACCCTTATAGCCTGATACTGTAACTTCGGCACATTCGTCCTTTTCAACTGGAGTAGGGAGGCAGCTACGGGTAACAACCGTCGTACCTGCGAAAAGTCATTTCAACGTCTTGAGATAACTGCTTCATTCAGATCACTGTTAATGTAATTTAGTTAGGCTAGTCATATTGAGAGAGAACAAAAATGAGAAGATGATGTCGTTG
This sequence comes from Aporrectodea caliginosa, assembly GCA_020284085.1. NCBI lineage: Eukaryota > Metazoa > Annelida > Clitellata > Crassiclitellata > Lumbricidae > Aporrectodea > Aporrectodea caliginosa. The sequence continues at coordinate 867,264 of JACEVL010000807.1, read as the reverse complement.
TTCTCATCCACCAAAAAAAACGGCGACAGTAGCAGAAGAAACTATGCCTAAATAGAGGATGATAAAAGAAATAGAAGGAAAAGAAAATAGAAGAGCAATATTATTAAGCTAACTCGGAAAAGTAGTCTTGGATATGAAATGTTAGCGCCTTCATTTTCTTAGCCTGGGTCTATTAGGGCACTTGGATAATCCTCTCAATTTCCTGCCTAATCTTCTTAGCGACATTGCCGAGGTCTCTAAGTGGCGTCACTGGCTCAGAATTCTTTTACTGTCATCAACACTCGACCGTTTTGTTGACAGTCCAGAACACTAACCTCTGGATTAGAGCGTCCCCAAAACAAGAATAAGGTATCATAAATTCTGCGAAGGTGTCTCTCTCTAAATGTTTTGTTTATAAATGTTAACTGGTTAAACGTGTTCGTGCTACTCTAGACATGCATCGAGTAAGGCATGTGGTTGTAGTATGGGAACAATGTAAGTTACGGTCATGAGCCTTAGGGTAAAGAGTTAAAAGAATTAGGTGCGTGAGAAACAGCGGAACAAATAATTTTGATTCCCTATATACCTGACACAGTAGCTTTGCCTTTAGTGCAGGTTGTTCCTTCGCATGTTGCAACACCGTCAGATTTGAACGGATCCAGGCACTTGCTGTCGCTGACACTTTCGCAGGAATAACAAGTGAGTGCTTGGGAACGTCCAAACACCATAGCAATCACTCCGATCACGACAAGGATCAGTTTTGAATCCATTTGGCTGCGATGGCAACATACAGCAACATTGTTATTACCGTCTCTTCACTAGTGCCAGCATAGATAAGCATATATGGCGAATGAGCAATTTCAAAGAGATGAAGTGAAAGTTGAACAATACAACCCAAGCTAAGGAGCAATATTGTAATTTCAACTGTAATTGTAATTGAACCTTTTTTTATAGCGCCGCTCAAAATTGGCAGCGTTCTCGCCCCGAGTCGAAACCTCAACCGCATTCTCATTGACCAAACTACCGAAACATAGTGAAGTAAATTTCGTTTTACTCTGATACTTCTACAAATATTTAACAATCACATTCATTCATTCATTCATTCATTACTTGAATTTGTATAGCGCCTCTTCAAGGGAACTACTCAGAGGCGCTCCCAACCCAAGCGCGGCCAAATAGGATCGTTTTAAGTTGAGAGAGGAATGACTGAGAAGGGGTTAACATGTTAACCGCCGCAGGACAAAATTCCAGGAGCCGGGCAAAATAAGCCAAAAATGTTCATAAGTTGATGCCTGTTCGTTGTTGTGTCATAACCCATGTTACAGAACTGTCTTAATCTACAACCCTTGCTTGCTGCTGCTTATGTACGAGACCGGAAGTCTCTGATGTATACATTCTGTAGCCAAATAGGCCTACTGCACAAACCTAGTCTTTTGTATAATGTCATATACGCCAGCAAGCATGAAATCGCTACGCCGCTCTGTACCCGATTCGGTGTGTTTGAGCCGAAATAATCCGGCAGTACGGTGCTGGCCTGCAGGGCGCCGGATAAATCCGGCAAGCGACGTTAAGAGTAATGCATATTGTATTGTATTGTATTGTATAAATACATGTATATAATATATACACTGTGTCCTGAAAAAAGGGACCGCTTTTCGTAATACGAAAAAACCCAGTAAATATTGATCGATTTTTTAAATTCCAAAACCATTTTAATCCTGACATAATTAGCTAACATGGTTAAAATGTAAAAGTTCCTGTCATATAATAATGACGTCATAATGACGTAATTTGCATAAAAATTTAAGTATGAGAAAAATTGTGCATCGGATCTTCGTGAAACGGAAATCCATTTAACAGAACCAGGTGCGAAAATAAATAGAGCTTTTAACCGTGATTGTTTGCTGTCGGAAAATTGTTGCCTGATATCCGGGGTATATTCGGATTATTACACATTCCAACAAGATGGCGCTTCAGCTCACTGAGCTCTTAAAACTGTTGAACTGCGGACAAAGGAGATTCTGGATTTCACACCTCCTAATCTTTGACCGAAAGACAGTCCGGGCTTAAATCCGGTTGATTACAAGATTTGGGGACTAATGCAAGAGAAGGTTTACAGGACAAAGATCAGAGACATTGAAGAACTCCGTGCGCGTATTGTTAATGCCAGCATGGGATGAATTTGATCAGCTGGTTATCGATGCTGCTATTAGCCAATGGCGCGCTCGTCTTTAAGCTTGTGTTGAGGCCGAAGGCGGACACTTTTAGCACGCCTTGTAGTCTAATATTATTCAAATATAAAAATTAAATTAAACTAAGATTTATAGTTGATAAATGACAGTTTAAAATAATATTGAAAATTTTAGATGATTTTTTGTGCCGTCCTTGACACTTGAATTTTGATGAAAAAATGACGTCATAATGACGTCATTATTAAATAACAAAAACTTTTATACTTTAACCAGTATTTAGCAAATTATGTCAGGATTAAAATGGTCTTGGAATTTTAAAAATCGATGAACATTTACTAGTTGATTTTCATATTACCAAAAGGGGTCCCTTTTTTTCAGGACACAGTGTATATTTAGTTATTGGTTTTTGAGTAAAATGTAACCTATTCCTGTTTATTAATGGAAGAAAAGTCACGTTAAAACTTCTGCCCAGCCATATTCACGCAAAAGAAATGAAAGTCTTAGCTAGCTGTTATTTGTAATTTAATACTGAATTAACTGCTGCTGTGAAGAAAACAAGGATATAGAAAAAGTCGCAACTTTTCGAGGCGCTCTTTTGTCAATCTATTTATTTACTTTAAGAAACGCCGGTCTGAAAAAGATAATTGAAAAGCTAATTGAAACGCAGTTTGACACTTTGAAGCTTGCCTGTTTCAAATTGGTGATTCTTTTAATCAGTGCTTTTTCTAGAAAAAAGGTTACGGAACTCAATAAAGTCAGAACAATTACAAGGGTATAATTATCTTATGCTAATATTTCTATTTCAAATATACCAATATGAAAATCACTGAAAGCACTTAAATTAAGTTAAGGTATCTATATAATTTAAATAATTTTTTATAAAAAATTAAATTAACCAAAATATTTTTAATAGCTGAAAAAAGGTCCCGGAACGCCGTTCCGGACCGCTTCGGCTGAAAAAGGCACTGCTTTTAATTACCGGGGTACGGTTATTCCTAGCATTAAGTTAGGTCATAAATTGCATAACATCCGCTTAACTAATAACTATATCGTGTAGACTCCTCTCAATGTAACGAATACCTTTTGAAGCATAGGATATCCTATAATTTCTTTTATAAACCAAGTAGAAATTCAGCTTTTATCGTCAATACAATTTGTTACTCTTTAATCAGATAATCAAGAGCTATTGAATCGAATTTTAATGTCTTGCCTTTTCCTTAGTCTGTTAGAAATGCACTTTGGCAACGTTTTTCAAAAGTGGATCATTTATTTGCTTCTTAAAATCAGCCAACCGCATATTTGTATCATGCATCTTCTTTCAATCTGTCAGAAATGCATTTTGACAACTTTTTCCGATTTCTAATTTGCTCTGGTATGAAGGCCGATTATTTATTCATCCATTCATTCATAATTTTATTAATGCATTAATTCAATTGTTCGTTCGTTCATTTTTAATTGTGAAGACTTACCAGTTTTAAAATTATGACTGATGTGATACAATAGAATGCAGCCTACACGCAGCAAAAACTTTGAGCTAACAAAGTACGTCGAAAAAATCGAAAAGCAGAAAAGGCGTAGACCTATAATTTGCTCAGAATAAGTGACCAACTAAAGGCGGATTTTTTTATAGTCTATACTGTACAGGTTGACTATCATCCCAAATCTAATGGGGATCGAACGTAAGTATTTTCAAGCGGTTGTGGTCATCAAAAACGGAATAGCCAACGCCCACACATTTTTGTTTTTTGTTTTTCTTGTAATCGCATTGCGTTCTGACAATGTGTTATGAATAAACGAAGATTCTATTCTATTAAAAGTTGTCATATTAGCAAATTTTATTACCTGAATACTGTGCTTAGAACAGCGTAGTTTAAGTTCCTAGCCGAATGCCTTGTGTGCCAAGGCGTCCAAGTGAGACAATTTATACATCAAAGTTTTAGGTAGTTTTAATTTGGGTTACTGGATGTCTGTCAATCAGGATATTGCTTTCTACAGCGATAGCGTAAATTAATCCCGATAGCCGATTGGCTAAAATGATAACACCTACGCAGTCTCTCAGCCTATCATAACAAGGTGAGGGACTACCTACACTTGAGCACTTATATACGCAATGTACCAAGACATAAAAACGTTTCAAGTTCTTTCTGGAAAAGAGTTGTTCTATCATCATCCGAAAAGGGACACAAAGCAAACAATGTGTACCGATACTTTGAGCGGCAACAAGATTAGAGACTACATACGCCTGACACGTATAATTTACGCAGTGTAGGCCTACTAAGCTAATAAAAATGTAGGCTATTTGAAATTCTTTCTGGAAAGTAGTTCCTCTAACATGATCTGAACACCGAAACCAAATCAGAAAATGTGTACCGATACTTTAATCCCTACTCTTTACCATCTTTTAGGTGGGCTATGGGTTAGGCCAGGCCTGGTCTAAAAGTTTTCAAATTGTGTAAGCTCATAGCCCTAATATTGTCTTCCGGGCGCCTCTCCACTGATGTGGTTCAGCAAATGTATTGTATTGTATCTATCAATTTACATAGCGCCTCTCACAGTGCACACCAATAAGAGGCAGACAGTACTGTTACAGTTCATTACATTCTGACTCTGTATCCGATTGACTGAGCGCTCGATATTTAGACCATCTTTCTGTCTGTCTGTCTGTCTGTCTGTCTGTCTGTCTGTCTGTTTCTCGGTGGACTGACCTGAAGTTCTGATTAGGTCTCGGGTTTAGTGTTCCATCGATTGATGCCTTGTGCAATTTATATCGGCGCTATAGAAGTTGCTCTTTAATGGTAATATGTGACGTTGGGTGCAGTCGATTTGTGCTTGTCAGAGACATTGGCGCTAATAAATAACTAAAAAAAGAACAGTGAAGTGTCGTGTATTGTATTTGCTGAACTGTATCCCTCGACCGTGCATATAGATGCGTTCTGAAGTTTCACCGTGCAACACGGTGGTCAATTGGCAACATGCTTGGTCGCGTATTTTTTTATTTTTTTATTTATTTCAGAAAATTTATATAGTATTATGCGGTTGTGGATAAACTACTCCGTGTAATAACCGTGAGCAAATCGTTTGCACACACTTGCCACTGCCAAGAAGCCGCACGATTTGGAATTTGGCTTAAACTGAGAAGTAAACGACAAGTCTTACGATGGACGAATGCGTTGGGATTTGTCCATACTGGCTTATGGGTCGAGTGATGGAAATGAACCCCTACATTTCACATCGGATATGGATATGGCATGGGAGTTTTAATTTAGCCAGTACATTTACTGTTGCGAGTAGGCTTTTGCACGAAAAACAAAGATAGCACTGAATAGAAAATCCTCAGGATGTTATATTGTAATATAATGAGTATTCTATTACAATATAATAGGATACTCCGATAGGTTATAATTATTGAAAGTGCTGAAAACCTCGGGACCGATGACGCATCTTCCAGCGTCTTCTGCTCTCTCAAAGGAGATTGTCAACTGCCAACGCTTAGACCCTGAGAATCAGACTCTGTGTTCTAACTTCGCTGCCTTTTTGCTAACAAAATTAACAAGCATAAATATAAAATTGCTAGATTTACTGCTAATTTAGTATGGAGTGATCTGCTGCTCGACTCTGACCTCTCTGGCATTGACTTTGATGGCATACCACCTGTCTTCTTCTTTGAAGTCTTTAATCTTCTCAAGGGCATGGTCCCTAAATTTTACTTTAAGTTTATTATTTGCATCTAAAACACCCCATGGTGCTGGCGTAGACGCTGGACCAATTGTCCTCTTTCCTAGTCTTCTTAGAAGTGACATTTTGGAATCTCAAAAACATATCAGTTAAGAAAATAATAATAATATTGCTCAACGTAATAGACTATGTCATTTGGAAGAGTTTAAGAACAAAACATCAATAATACTGAAACAATTACAACTTACCACGTTCGGTGAAAATCGGACAAGTCTCAATGTGCAGGATGAGATTTGAAGGGAGTCGCAAAAGCTTTATAGCCAAAGCATTTCCACCCTATCTATGTTTGACCAAGTGCTTCAAGGTGGAAATTTGGCGTTAGTCAGTTTGCTTCAACGAAAGCAACTTGTCACATTGGCCTATATCAAACGCTGATAACAGCCTGCCACAATATAATTATTATTTAGCCTACCGAGGGTCAGAATCTAGGGGCACAGTGGCCGATTGGTAAGAGCGCTTGCCCAGTAACGCGGGGAGTACGGACTCGGGTCACTGTGTATGGACCTTCAGCAAGTCCTTCACTCACAGCTGCTCTGTCGTATGGTCGTGTGCACTTCTTAACTTTGGAAGGTGGGGAGTATCAAATGACAGTTTTATTGTATTGTAGCCTATAGTAGACTTACTAACGGATATCATGTGCGAGACAAGACTACGTAATCGGTTATGATTTATTATATTTGAAGTAGTCTTGACAGCAGTTGGATTAAGAGTTTTATTGATACCTCTGTCGTGAATTATTACATTATTACTAATTTCGTTTCTTTCGAACTGGATAGATAAACAAATCTTAGACCTACTTCTGATTAATCAGCCTCAAATGTAGACCTATCTTCACAGAGGAGGGGGAGGAGCAAGCAGCGCACTGAAATATAATGTGGGGCGCGGTGGTGTAGGGGTTTGTTCGGTGCCTTGCAGCCGGAGGGTTGCGGGTTCGAATCCACCTCAAGCCGCCGCGTAGGGACCCTGGGCAAGTCCTTCACTCGCAATTGCTCATGCGCTTCGGCATGAAACTCCGATTCAGTGTCCGCGCTGTAATCGGGATCGCCTCTAAGTAGATATCTTGAAAGGGCGCTTTAACAAGTGCTCATACATACATACATACCTACATACATACATACATACATACATATATACATACATACATACATACATACATGAGTAGAAATCTTGAAGGGGCGCTATAACAAGTGCTCATACATACATACATACATACATACATAGATACATACATGCATACATACATACATACATACATACATACATACATACATACATACATACATACTGTGTATGTATGTATATCCGGGCTATTAGCGATGAATGAGTTTTCTTGGTAGTCTTCAGAAAGGTTAAGGATGAGTTCGCGTGGAATGCACTTCGTATTGTCGTTGAGAGGATTGGTAATCTTAACGGAGGCCGTAGTACTCTCTTGATTAAGTAGATTAGCCAGTCACAAGTTATTGGCCATGCACGTGCCGAACTCTGGTCTGCAAGTGTACTATGAACCAACCACTGCGACTATGTCCACAGTCGTTAAACAACCCTGGCTATCCATATAACCTAAGACAACTCAGTCCAAACCAAACCAAACTGTAAACAGTATTTAGAGCCTTTATAGTCTAGTGAAGAAGATCGCAGTAGCAAACATATTCTTTGCAACATGCTGGAATAGAATTGTCGAGCCAATAAATAATGTTAAATGATAAATGCTAACAGTCGTTAAACAGCCCTGGTTGTCCATCCATACAAACTAAGGTAGCTCAGTCCAAACCAAACCAACAAGTAAACAGTATTTGCAGCCTTTATAATCTAGTGAAGAAGACTACAGTAGCAACATACCATATCCTTTGCAACATGCTAGAATAGAATTGTCGAGCCAATACATAATGTTAAATGATAAATGCTAATTTAATTGTTAAGCCACGTAGGCGAAAGGGAAACGTTGTCATATTATTAAAGTTGTGGTGTCATGATTTCCTTTGACCAAAATATTCTTCAACCTAGGACCACGGCTCTAAGTATTTCATGTTCTGCTGAGGGAAAAGAAACTGAAAAACTACGTTACCTTACATGGACTTTAATATACCTAACCATAGGCGTTGCCAGAAACAAATTTCGGAGGGGTTTTAAGTTTTCAGGTTTCCATTGGAAATTGTCGTATTTTTCTACATTTTTAGTTTTTAACAGCAGTAATGCATTTATTTTGGGGGTTTGAACTCGTAAAACCACCCCTAGATACGTCATGTACCTAACCTTTCTAATGTGGTTACATATTCAATTCTAGCGGTTCTTGACGCATAATTGTTATTTTAGAACCCTCTGTCACAATAGGCCTAATATTTAGAAGTAAAGTCCTTACTTAGAAAGAAACCTAGAGTCCATAGTCTGAAAACTGATTGATGGTAAAAACAAAGAGCGATGGTTTGTGAATTTAAGATATTTTTATGGATCTATAGTCCAAGCGAAACTGTTTTTTATATAATGATAGGGTCGACGTTTGCAGCAAATTCATATTCTGATTATTATTTATTATTATTATTACTATTACCATTATTAATCAGGTATAATATCTACTTCTAATTTAAGAATTCTTTTCAAAAGCTCAGGTAGCCGGAAACAGGAAAGTCTCGAACTGCTTGAGAGATGAAATTTTAATAATAGAAAAAGAATAAAATCATTTGCTACAGTTGCAGCTGATGATGACAACAATAATGGACTAACTAAAAGCTGCGAAAGAGATTTATGCTTAGCAATTAGACTTTGAGTTGTCTCTTTAGATCTTGTTCATCCAGGCGACTGCCGTGACTGTGGCCATCGCTACACCAACGATGACATTGTTTAAGGTTGGTTTGACTGTTTGACCGTCGTTGCAACGATCGGTTTTGCAGACGCAGAGTGAACCCTTACGGTCTGATGTTGTCACGTCGGCACATTCGTCCTTTACAACTGAATTAGGGAGGCAGCTACGGGAAACAACCGTCGTACCTGCGAAAAGTCATTTCAACGTCTTCAGATAACTGCTTCACTCAGATTACTATTAATGTAATTTAGCAGAACGTTATGCTAGTCACATTGAGAGAGAACAAAATAGGAAGAAGACGGTATCGTTGCTTCCATCCACCAAAAAACGGTGACAGTAGCAGTAGAAACTATGCCTACTAACGGGGACTGTAGAAGAAATAGAAGAAGAAATTAGAAGAGCAATAATTATTATTAGGCTAACTCGAAAAAGTAGTCTTGGATATGAAATGTTAGCGACTTCATTGTTCTAGCCTGGGTCTATTAGGGTACTTGGATTAACCTCTCCCTTTGCTGCCTGATCTTCTCAGCACAATTGCGGAGGTTTCTAAGTGCCGTCGCACTCGACTGGTTTTTGGACGTTTCGAAACGCTAACCGCTTGATTAGAGCGTAGGCTACCCAAAATAAGATTAAGGTATTATAAATGCTGTGAAGGTGTCTATCTATAAATGTTTTGTGTGTAAATGGTAACTGGTTAAACGTTTTCATCTTAAACTAGAGTTACTAGACATACATCAAGTGCGGAATATGGTTGTAGTATGGGAACAATGTAAGTTACTGTCATGGACCTTAGAGTAGGGAACTAAAAAGAATTAGGTGCGTGTGAAACAGCGGAACAAATGTGATTCCCCTATATATATATACCTGACACAGTAGCTTTTCCTTTAATGCAAGTTGTTCCTTGACATGTTGCAACTGCGTCAGATTTGAACGGATCCAGGCACTTGCTATCGCTAACACTTTCGCAGTGATAGCAAGTGATTGCTTCGGAACGTCCAAACACCGTAGCAATCACTCCCATCACGACAAGGATCAGTTTTGAATCCATTTGGCTGCGACAGCAACAGATAACAACATTGTTATTGTTATTATTCATTAGTGTCAACCTAGATCAGCAAAAAGCCTATGGCAGATGAGCAATTTTAAACAGATAAGATTAAAGTTGAACAAAACAACCTAAGCGAATGAGCAATATTGTAATTGAAATTGTAATTGTAATCTAACATTTATAGCGCCGCTCAAAATCAACAGCGTTCTCGATCCGAGTCGAAGATTATCATTGATCAAACCACCGAGACAAAGTAAAGAAAATTAGCCTACGTATTACTCTGATCCTGCTACAAATACTTAGCAATCAATTTACCTCCTAACCACCGCAGGACGAAATTCCTGGCGCAGCGCAAAATAAGCCAAAAATGTTAGAAGTTCAGAAGTTGATGCGTATTCATTGTTTTGTAATAACCCATGTTACATATCTGTTTTAGTCTACTACCCTTGCTTGCTGCTGCATGCTTAGCTATCAGACAGAAAGTCGCTGGTGCGTACATTATGTAGTCAAATACAGCATACCCCTAGTCTGTTTTAATATCATAATATTATACGCCATCAAACATGAAAAACGCCACGCCGATCTGTACCCGATTCGGTGTGTTTGCGCCGGAATAATCCGGCAGAAAGGTACTGGCGTTATCTGCCGAGCGTCGGATAAATCCGACAAGCGACTTTAACATATATATATATATATTGTTAGGATCCCATGGCTTAACCAGTCCTGGGATGGGCAAGGGATACGCTTGGGTGGTTTCCTTAGCTGAGGGGAGACCTCTAGTGGGAAATTCTCCTATATAAGGAGGTAGAGTAAGGGGCGTCTTCGAAGTCTCCGATGATACGGCCTTTGTGCAGTTCGTCTTGTCTGAGATCTTCCGGGCGCATGTTAGTCAAGTTCGTTTCGTGGCAAGTTCCACTTTTCTTGGTTACTCAAGGTTGCTTGAGTTTGTTAAGGTCGTCAGCCTGTTGCTGTGTTGAAGACTTTGTTTCATCGACGGTCTTGCTACAATAGAGTGAACCGTTTTCCACCCTTGTCTACGGGTCGGTAATGTATCGTTTTAATTTGTCTTTTTGTTGAGAATTATACCTTTAAAACTAGACAACGTCTTGAGCTTTATTATAGAGGGGAACCCGCAACATATGAGGGCTCGCGGGATTTTTTTTCTCTTCGAATACGAAATTTGCGTCGGTAAGAGAAATTTGGAGGGCGTGTCTGGGCTCTAGACTATACGGTATTCATTCCGGTTCAGATTTTTGAAGTTGAGGTAGATAAGGAAATTTGAAATTTAGAGGGCGTATCTGGGTTCTCGAATTTAAATTGGAGACACCAGAGGCGGCGAAAAAGTTGACAGTGGAAGACGTTTTTGACATGAAACAGGAGGAATTAAAGGAGGAATTGGAGAAATTGGGGCAAGATGTAAAAGGTCTTACAAAAGTACAATTGCAAAAGGCATTGTCAAAATTGATTAAGTCGCCAAATGCGTCTCCAAAATCAAAAGAGTCGGGAGTTCAAGCTGAAATTCTAAAACTAAAATTGGAGAAAGAGCAGGCAGAAATTGCACGTATACAGCAAAAAGAAGACCGAGAAGCGGAAAGAAAGTTTGAGCTGGAGAAAATGAGAATACAAATAGAGGCGGATGGTAAGCTTAAGTTGGAACAAGCAGAAATGGAGTCACGTAGATTTGAGAAAGAGGCAGAAGCAATGGAGAGGAAAATGCAAATAGAAGCACAAGTTAAGAAGGAAGAGGAAGAAAGGAGGATACAGGTTAAGAGAGAGGAGGCAGAAGCGATGGAAAGGAAATTACGGATGGAGGCAGAAATTTTAGAAAGGAAGTTGAGGGTAGATAATGAATCATTGGCAACAAGGTTGTCTGTGGAAAACGAGGCTAAGAGAATGCAGATAGAAGCAGATGAGAGAAAGTTACAAATGGAATTGGCGGAGAAAGAAAAACAGAGACAGCATCAATTGCAAATGAAAGAATTAGGAGGGTCTTTTGAAAGATTGACTGGAGGTTACTTTGAGGACGGAGCACAGGGTTTGAGTGAGGAACATGCAGAAAGAACGGGGCATACGTTGAAATTTAATATCGCGTCGGCAGTAAAATTTGTACCTCGGTTTGACGACACAAATTTGGAACATTATTTACAATCATTTGAAAAAGCCATGGAGTTACATCAATTTCCAAAAGATAAATGGTCGTCGTTAATCCATACGAAGTTAACTGGGAAGGCGTTACAAATTTTCGGCGAGCTCTCATTGGAACAATGTAAGGACTATGATGTTGTGAAAAAGGCTTTGCTTACGGCGTATTCAAGAGTGCCAGAGTTCTATAGGAAAAGGTTTCGAGAATTGCAGAAAGGGAGTCTTGAAACTTATTCAAATTTTGCGTATCGTTTGAATATTCCATTTAAGAGTTGGCTGGAAGGAGAAGGTGCATTGTCTGATTTAGATAAGGCTTTGGAAATTTTCAAATTGGAACAGTTTGTGAATTGTCTGCCTGGGGATTTACATCGTTGGATAATCGAACGCAAAGTAACAACACTTTCAGAAGCAGCACGTATGGCAGATGAATATGATCTGCTGTACAAACCTTTTAAGAAAGTTAGTGTAGCACCAGTGAAATTTGAAAAGGGATGGGCAAATGACACTGCTAATGTGAAGAGAAGCGGAGGTCAAAATTCTTGGGGCAGCCCTAAGAATACAGCAAGGAATTATACAGGTGCGTTTGGCACTCCTGTATCTTGTGCGTATTGTCATGCAAGATCGCACAGCATTTCTAATTGTGAAAAGCTCAGAGAGAGAAATTTGGCTAAGGCAAATACAAATTACGCAGATAATAATGTGGGCTTAGTGAATTTGCATTCGGGCGATTCAACGATAAATCAACAGTAGGCTATAGACCTTTTGTTAAGGATGGACTGATGTACGGACGACAAGGTTCGCAGCGTCATGTAGTGCTACTGAGGGACTCGGGTGCATTACAGTCGATAGTTAGCAGGGATGGGCTTAATTCGTGCGATTATGTCCTAACGGGTGAAGACAGATTAATTCAAGGGATTGTTGGAGAAGCGGTTAAGGTCCCGTTGGTCGAAATTCAATTGGAAAGTGAGTTGGTTTCTGGAACTATTCTTTGTGGGTTGGTTGATAAATTGCCAAAAGGAATAAATGTTTTGATAGGCAATGACGTTGTACAAAACGAAGCGATAGATGTAGCAGTAGTTACAAGGGCGCAAAGTAAACTAGGTGCGACGGGGCAGTCGAGCGTGGTGGAACACGACGCTGTAAACATTGACGATCCTTTAATTAAGAATTCTGATGTGAATGATTGTGTTGACTTGGAACTTGATAAATTGTTTTCTGAAGGTGGTAACAATGAGATGGAAGATTCAGAATTTTGTTCGAGGGACAAATTAATTGAGTTACAACATAGTGATGAAAGTCTCAATTGTCTTTTTGATTTAGCACGGTCTCCGGAAAGAAGCGAGAGGTCTTTCTACGAGGTTCGTGATGGAGTGTTGGTTCGTGTCTGGAGGAGTGTGTTGGAGCCAGAAGGTTTCGGTAGAACGCAAGTACTCGTTCCAATTTCTTTGAGGCCTAAGATAATTCGTGTAGCGCATGATGTTCCGTCAAGTGGACATTTAGGTACACAGAAAACGCTCGATAGAGTGTTGAGGCATTTTTACTGGCCTGGTATTTTCAAGTATGTTAGAGAATACTGTCGTACTTGTGATGTTTGCCAGAGGCTTGGCAAGGGAGCTACAAAAGCTCGAGCGCCGTTGATTAATTTACCGGTTATTGATAAACCATGGTCAAGGATTGCTTTGGATATCGTTGGTCCTTTGGACATTTGTGATAAGTCGGGCAACAGATTTATCTTAACGATAATGGACTTGGCTACGCATTTTCCGTTTGCGTTTCCGCTTAAGGTGCATACAGCGGTAGAGGTAGCGAAGGCGTTGGTGTCGGTGTTTTCGACATTTGGTTTTCCTGATGAAGTGTTAACTGATCAGGGGTCTGAATTTATGTCCGAGTTGATGCAATTGCTGATGAATGAATGTCAGATAATGCAGTTGAAAACTAGTGCATTTCACCCGCAGACCAACGGATGTCTCGAAAAATTTCATCATACTCTAAAAGATATGTTGAAAGCAGTAGGGGAAACTTTTCATGGTGATTGGGATGAAATTCTTCCTTGGGTGCTGTTTGCATACAGAGAGGTTCCGGTGCAGGGATTGGGTTTCTCTCCATTTGATTTAATGTTTGGAAGGGATGTGAAAGGGCCCTTACAAATGATTAAACACAGTTGGATTCGAACTGATGTTGTGCCTGAATTGAAAAAGACGAATTTGATTGATTTTGTTTTGGATCTTCGAGAGAAGATTAAGGTGTCATTACAAATTGCAAATGAAAATGAAATGGTGCATAAATCTAAGTCGAAGGAATGGTATGATTTGCATGCGAAGTCTGTTACTTTTGAGAAGGGTGAACAAGTGTTACTGTTGTTACCTTTGATTGGTAAACCCTTACAAGCAAAGTATTGTGGTCCATATCAGGTACTGAAAAGACTTGGTGAGGTGGATTATCTCGTCGGTACTCCAGATCGGAGGAAAGCGAAGAGGGTTGTGCATGTGAACCTCATGAAGAAGTATTTGGCACGGCAAGGAGAAAAGGTGTTGGTTGTTGATAGTGAACCTGAAGTGAATGTTTTAATTTCTGATACATCATTTTTGGAGTCTGTTAACATGGATCATTTAAATCAGAGTCAGAGTGATGATTTAACAAATGTGTTGTGCAAATTTCAGAGTGTGTTTAGTGACAAACCAGGGAGGACAACTCTGGTGTCACATGATGTGAAGCTGATGGACGGTGTAAGACCGATGAGGCAGTCACCATATCAACTTCATCCGGACAGGTTAAAGTTGGTAAACGAGGAAATAGAGGAGTTGTTGCAATCAGGCATAATTGAGGAATCTGAGAGTCCGTGGGCGGCACCAATAGTGTTGGTTCCAAAACCCGATGGTACACTAAGGTTGTGTACTGACTTCAGGAAACTGAATGCAGTTACTATACCTGATCCATTTCCAATGCCTCGAGTGGAAACTCTCATAAATAAAGTTGGGCAGGCGAAATTTCTTACAAAATTGGATATGACAAAAGGGTACTGGCAAATTCCTATAGCGCCATCAGCGGTTGAATGTACAGCTTTTGTAACACCTAATGGACATTTCCAATGGAAATACATGGCTTTTGGGCTTCGGAATGCACCAAGTTCATTCAGTAGGCTAGTTAAGAAGGTTTTTGCAGGTTTGGAGTCTTTCTGTGATGCATATCTTGATGATGTCATTATTTTCAGTATGGCATGGTCGAGTCACATTAATCATTTACAGCAAGTGTTGCAACGTGTGCAAAATGCTAATTTGACGTTGAATGTGAAGAAATGTGTATTTGCTGATGCTGAGGTGGATTTCTTGGGTCATCATGTGGGTCGGGGAATTGTGTCTCCACGTTCACAAAAGGTGGAAGTAATGCTTAACTTTCCTACACCGACTAATAAGAAACAATTGCAGTCTTTGTATGGTCTGGCAAGCTATTACAGAAGATATTTACCACATTTTTCAGATTTGACGAATCCTTTTACTGAAATTCTGAAGAAAGGTAATAAGTTTGTGTGGTCTGCTGAAGCAGAAAGGGCTTTTATTGATTTAAAGTCGAGATTGGCGTCCAAACCAATTCTTAAACCGCCTAATTATAATCGACCGTTTTTCGTTGCTGTTGATGCTTCGCAGGTGTGTGTGGGAGCATGCTTGTTCCAGATCTACGAGGACGTCGAGCATCCTGTATGTTATTGCAGCCGCAAGCTTCGGACGCATGAGAGACGCTATTCGACCGTGGAGAAGGAGGCGTTGGCTCTGGTAACGGCGATACGGACATTCTCCGTATATTTTGGTTCTGCGCCGGTGGTGGTCTTCACTGACCATAGCCCACTCACTTTCATAAACTCGATGGCGAACTCCAATGATAAGTTACTGCGATGGAGTTTGGAGCTACAAAAGTACGCTCTGGACATTAGGCATCGGCCGGGGAGAGAGAATCTCCTGCCGGATTTGTTGAGTCGTCCGTCGTTGGTAAATAGTGAATGATCATGCTTAGGGACGACGTGACTGAACGTCGTAAGTGTGTATAAATTAAATATTTTCGTTTCGTATATTAATGTATTTGTGTATATAGATTTTTGATTTTGATTGCGATATTTGTTTTATGTGCATGTTAGTTAGGTAGTTAAGTCAAAAACCCTTCTGGTTTTTGCCTTTTTGGAAGTCCGGGGGTGTGTTAGGATCCCATGGCTTAACCAGTCCTGGGATGGGCAAGGGATACGCTTGGGTGGTTTCCTTAGCTGAGGGGAGACCTCTAGTGGGAAATTCTCCTATATAAGGAGGTAGAGTAAGGGGCGTCTTCGAAGTCTCCGATGATACGGCCTTTGTGCAGTTCGTCTTGTCTGAGATCTTCCGGGCGCATGTTAGTCAAGTTCGTTTCGTGGCAAGTTCCACTTTTCTTGGTTACTCAAGGTTGCTTGAGTTTGTTAAGGTCGTCAGCCTGTTGCTGTGTTGAAGACTTTGTTTCGTCGACGGTCTTGCTACAATAGAGTGAACCGTTTTCCACCCTTGTCTACGGGTCGGTAATGTATCGTTTTAATTTGTCTTTTTGTTGAGAATTATACCTTTAAAACTAGACAACGTCTTGAGCTTTATTATAGAGGGGGAACCCGCAACAATATATATATATATATATATATATATATATATATATATATATATATATATATATATATATATATATATATATATATATATATATATATATATATATATAATATAATATATATGTTTAGTTTATATATCGAGTAAAATGTAACCTATCCCTGTTTTTAATGGAAGAAAAGTCACGTTATAACTTCTGGCCAGCTATATTAAGGCACAAGAAATGAAAGTCTTAGCCAGGCTTCATTTGTAATTTAATACTGAATCAACTGCCGTAGAGTAAAGAAAACAAGGATATAGTAAAAGACGCAACTTTTCGAGGTTCTCGTTTTTTATCTATTTATTTACCTAAAGAAACTCCTGTTGAAAAAATAATTGAAAAAATGTAATTGAAACTTAATTAGAAACTTTAAAACTTGCCTCCTTCAAATTGCTTATTCTTTTTAAATACGGTAATTCCTAACTTTAAGTCTTAAAATAAGTCATAAATTTCATAACTTCCGCTTGACTTAATTGTGTATACCCTCCTCTCGTGCAACCAACATCTGTTGAAGCATAGAATATCCCATAATTCTTTTATAAACCAAGTAGAAATTCAGCTTATATCGTCACTACAATTTGTTAGTCTTCCATCAGATAATCAAGAGCTATTGAATCAAATTTTAATGTAATTCATTTTCTGTAGTCTGTTAGAAATGCACTCTCGCAACGTTTTTTCAAATATTTCACAGTGCGTTATTATGAAAGCCTATTGTATTTTTATAAAAATCAGCCAAGAGCATATTTATGTCATGCATCTTCTTTCAATCTGCCAGAAATGCATTTTCACAACGTTTTTCGGAATTTTTACAGTGCGCCGATTATTCATTCATTCATTCATAATTAATTAATTAATTAATTCGTTCGTTCGTTCATTTATAATTGCAAAGACTTACCAGTCTAAAAATTATGTTTGATGAATGTAACACAATAGAATGTTGCCTACACACACAGAGCAAAACTTTGAGCTAATAAACGTCGAAGAAAATTGAAAATCAGATAATGCGTAGACCTTTATTTGCTCAGAATAAGTGACCAACTAAAGGCGGATTTTTTATAGTCTATACGGTACAGGTTGACTATCCCCCAAATCTAATAGGGATCGAACATAAATATTTTCAAGCGGTTGTGATCATCATAACGTTGTCATACTAGCAAATTTTATTACCTGAATACTGTGCTTAAAACAGCGTAGTTCAAGTTCCTAGCCGAATGCCTTGTGTGCCAAGGCGTCCAAGTGAGACAATTTATATATCAAAATTTAAGATAGTTTTCCATTGTTACTGGATGTATGTCATTCAGGATATTGCTTGCTACAGCGATAATCTAAATTAGAGCCGATAGCCGGTTGGATAAAAAGATAGCACCTACGCAGTCTCTCAGCCTATCATAACAAGGTGAGAGACTACCTAGCTAGGCTACGCATGTGTACCAAGCCATAAAAACGTTTTAAGTTCTTTCTGGAAAATAGTTGTTCTACCATCATCCGAAAAGGGACACAAAGGCAAACAATGTGTACCGATACTTTGCGCAGCAACAAGATAAGAGGAGACTACATACGCCTGAAACGTATAATAAAAAAATTTCTGGAAAGTAGTTCCTGTAACATTGTCTGAAAACCGAAACCAAATGAGAAAGTGTTTAACGATACTTCGAGCAGTGCTCCGTACCATCCTTTAGGTGGATTACGCTCAGTCGGATAGGCCAGGCCTGGTCTAAAAGTTTTCAAAGTGTGTAAGCTTATAGACCTAAGATTGTCTTCCGGGTACCTCTCCAATGATGCGGTTCAGCAAAATGTATTGTATTGTATTGTATTGTATTGTATCTATCAATTTATTATATCGCCTCTCGCAGTGCACACCAATCAGAGGCAGACAGTTACAGTTCATTACATTCTGACTCTGTATCCGATTGACTGAGCGCTCGATATTTAGACCAACTTTCTGTCTGTCTGTCTGTCTGTCTGTCTGTCTCTCGGTGGACTGAACTGAAGTTCTGACCTGAAGTTCTGATTAGGTCTCGGGTTTAATGTTCCATCGATGGATGCATTGTGCAATAGATATCGACGCTATACAAGTTGCTTATTAAGAGTAATAATTATGTGACGTTGGGTGCAATCGATTAGTGCTTGTCAATAACTTGACGCTACATCAACAACTAAAATGCAGTTAAGTGTCGTGTATTATATTTGCTGAACTTGACCGTGCATATATATATATATATATATATATATATATATATATATATATATATATATATATATATATATATATATATATATGCGTTCTTTTATATCTATTTATATGTACTGCAGTGTTCACCGCGCGACGCGATGGCCATATCGGTAGCATGCTTGGTGGCGTATCACGCGGTTTTGGATAAACGACTCCGTATTACAACCCTCAGCATATCGTTTGCGCACACTTGCCTCTGCCACCAATTTGGCACGATTTGGTATTTGGGCATAATTTGGCGCAAACTGAGAAGTAAACGACAAGCCTTGCGATGGACTGCCAACGCTCAGACCCTGAGAATCAGACTCTGTGTTCTAATTTCGCCGCATTTTCGTAAACAAAATTAATCTTAAATATAAAATTGCTAGAAGTACTGCTAATTTTAGTGTGGAGTGATCTGCTGCTCGAATCTGACATCTTTTGACTTCGAGGGCATGCCATCTGCCACCTACTTTGAAGTCTTTAATCTCCTAAAGGGCATGTGAATTTTACTTTAAGTTTATTATTTGCATATAAAACACCTTATGGTGATGGCGTAGACGCTGAATCACTTGCCTTCTTTCCTATCTGTTCTTAGAAGTGGCATTTTGGCTGTGCAATATCAAAAACATATCAGCTAATAAATTATTAAAATTGCTCAGTGTTATAGAATATGTGATTTCGAAGCGTTTAAGAGCAGAACATAAATAATACTGAAATAATTACAAATTACGACGTTCTGTGAAAATCGGACAAGGCTTAATGTGCAGGGCGAGAATTGAAGGGAGTCCGCAAAAGCTTTATAGCCAAAGCATTTTCACCCTTTATCTCTGTTTGACAAAGTGCTTCAAAGTGGAAATTTGGCATTTAGTCAGTTTGCTTCAACAAAGGCATCTTGTCACATAGGCCTATATCAAACGCTGATAACAGCCTGCCGCAATATATAGCCTACCGAGGGTCAGTACCCGGGGCACGGTGGACTATTGGTAAGAGCGCTTGCCCCGTAACGCGCGGAGTCACTGTGTATGGACCTTTAGCAAGTCCTTCACTCACAGCTGCTCTGCGCCATCGAAGTTCTGTCGTATGGTCGTGAGCACCTCTGAACTTTGGAAGGAGGGCAATATCAGACACAGTTGTATTGTAATGTATAGGAGGCTTACTAACGGACATCATGTGCGTGACAAGATTTATTAGACTTCAAATAGTTTCGACAGCAGTTGGATTAAGTGGTTAATTGATTCCTCTGTCGTTTATAATTACTAATTTCTTTTCTTTTAACCTGGATATATAACACTTTTCAGAGCTACTTCTGAGTAATCAGCCACAAATGTAGATCTATTTTCACGGGAGTAGCAAGCAGCGTACTGAAATACAATATTTGTTGATGACTGTTCAAACACCCCAACAAGTCCATACCACTAAATTGGTCTGCAACAGTGAAAACTGTTTCACTCTGTAGGTGTTGTTTTCTCTTTTAGGTTTCTTTTAAACAGTTTCTTGTTAACATCATTAATTATACGTCATCGGCCACGTCGGTCGACTGATCGACCTCTGCGTCATTTCGGCGGATCAGTGCGACAACTCTCCATTTTCTGAAATCCAAAGATCTTTCCAGAAAATCCCAAGCTTGGCCAAAAGTGTACCAAAAAATCCCAAATTACTGAAAACGAAAAAATTGTGATGAAAAATGAAATGCGTAACAACCACAATTATTCACAAAAATGTCGAGCTAAGAACTTGCAAAGAAAACAAACCGGAGCATAACATTGAATTATCAAATTACAATGTTTAGAAGCAACAATAATAATAAACGTCTTTCAGACTGAGCGAGTTTTTTCTAATCTGATTCGCTGCCACTGTTGAAAAGTACGGTAAAAACTAGTCTAAGTCTAAGATCTAAGAAAAATCCCAATATTGCTAAGCAAAGTCCCCAGATCCCATGTCGACACCCCAAAATCCCAAGATCTGGGGAAAAATCCCAAGGAGTGGTCACACTGCGACGGATATTTAATTTAAAAGCAGAATTTGCTCAGTAACTTGGAACACGTTGCAGTTTTCTGTTGCTAGGCTTGCGTTCCGGACTTATTCGTCAGTGTTTCCAAGAATTTTTTACGTTTCAAGGACATTTTCTTCGTAAATCGCCTATATGCCCATATGTGACTGAATGAAGCCCATCCTTCTTATGTGCACGGCCGAGTCTGAGCCATACGGACCATGTACGCCGTCAGTAGCCGGGTGTTTTCGTCTCGGCGGACAACGACCGACGCGGTTCATTGGAATGATCCTGACTGTTAGTCACCGGTGGCTCTTCAATCTACCGACCGACACGCGACGATTGCCTTTTCTGCTTATTCCTTTTGTCTGGACGGCTGGCCGGACGTGCGCCATCTTTCAAAAGTGAAGGACTGCTCGTCGGCAGCGTAATCGTGTTTGCGAATGCTGTCACCTGTCGTCGCTCTACTCTATCGACGTAACTTGCCATCTTCAGCTGGTAACGAGATTCCGTTGGATGGTTCCTCGTGATTGGTGACTCTTTCAGCTTACTGTGCATTGTTTTGCTAACTGATGCAATATATTCGTCCATAATGACATTATTATAGGCTAACGTAGAGAGCGCCTCTGAGTAGATATCTTGAAGGGACGCTATATAACTGTTCAATTACATTACATACGTTTCAAGCGGTTCAGAAGACCACTTAGGCCTAGATGAAATATGTATGTTTCGGCTCCCAAAAATTCCCAAATTTCTCCTTTCATCCCAACAATATGATACGTGCTTCAATCAAGCCTCGTTTGATCTGGTATAGTGGTAGGCCCCTACATTCAAATGCCTTTGCTATCCCTGTTGCGTTGGAGGTTCTTGTCCTGGTGCGTAACGCGAAATTGTTAATTTTTTTCAATCAATAAATCAGTCGATTAATCAATCGGTCGGTCGGTCAATCAATTAATCAATCAATCAATCAGTCAGTCAGTCAAACAATGAATAAAACATAATCGCCGAAACAATGAATTGAAGTGAGCATGCAGAGAACAATGGGAATCACAAAAGAACGTTGATTTCTACGGTAATAGTAATCGCATAATAATAGCGTCGATAACTGATAGGCTAAGCAGATAGGTTATTTAGCATGACAGGCTAAGTCACTGCGTACAGCTGAGCACGCATTTACGTTGTGTTTCGAAACATAAAAACGTCTTAAGTTCTTTCCGGAAAATAGTTCCTTTAGCGTCATCTGAAAACGGGAAAAAATCAGAACACGTGAACCGATACTTTGAGCAGTGCTCCGTAGGTCACCATGGTTTGTCCATCGTTCTCTCTGTCTCTGTCTCTGTCTCTCTCTCTGTCTTCGCATCAATTTATTCTGCAGCTATGTAATTACATGAACATGGCTTTATTCAGTGCCGGTATCACGAAATAGAGTATCCCCCATACATGAGTATCCTCGTTAGCGAAATGGAGTATTCAGTTTAGTTTGCATTTTTGGCGGTTTCTAAGTGTATTCAGTCATATTGTTTGGATTTATTGTACACATAAACTATTTTAAGTTGCGTTTGGATTTATTGTAGCCTACACATAAACTATTTTAAGTTGCGTATCTTTAATTTGTACGTCGACCTTAAATTAATTTACTTCCTTTAATCGTTTTTTGTGATTCTGAATGGATTTTCGTCTTGGCTATCGTGATGCGTGTGATGAAGGGGGGGGATAGAATGGTTTATTAACCCAGATACTCTAAACCAGTTTATTCCTTCCGGGGGATATGCTTTAGGGGAGATAGAATATCTCGGGACACCGGCTTTAGGTATAGGCGATATAAGCGGCTGCCTAGAGCGGCACTTTTCAACGGGCGAAAAATTCCGACAAAATACATGATGGTCACTTCCGTCAAAAGATGTCATTTATGAGTAAGGGCTGCATTTCTGTTCTCGCCTATAGCACAAACTTCTCCCAAACTTCAAAGGCCACCACTGGCTTTATTTGATTATAGAAGTTGATATCGTGCTCTATATCCGGGCCATTATATAGCGATGAAAGAGTTTTCTTGGTAGTCTTCAGAAAGGTTAAGGATCAGTTCTCGTGGAATGCACTTCGTATTGTCGTTGAGAGGATTGGTAATCTTAACGGAGGCCGTAGTACTCTCTTGATTAAGTAGATTAGCCGGTAACAAGTTATTGGCAATGCACGTGCCGAACTCTGGTCTGCAAGTGTACTATGAACCAACCACTGCGACTATGTCCACAGTCATTAAACAGCCCTGGTTGTCCATCCATACAACCTAAGGTAGCTCAGTCCAAACTAGGAATGTTAAACGATAATCGGAAATCCGATTATCGGTTTCGATAACGATTATCGGTCTTCATTATTGACAAAACGATTATCGAATTCTGCCTCTTACATATGAAACAGAGTCTTCCATAGCCAGCGAGGTGATAGTATAACCCCACAGCTGCGTATTATTGCCTCATAAAGCGGAGTCTTCCACAACCAACGAGGCAATAGTAGAACCCCGTACGTACGTTACGTAGAAGTGACGGTAGAACGTACTATCCGTTTTCAGTAACTTGCATTATATGGTAATATATTCAATTTTCCATGAAGGCCAATAAAAAACGGTAATCGGTTTAAAATCGGATTCCTAAAACCGATAATCGGTTTGCCAAATAAAAACGATATTAACAACCCTAGTCCAAACCAAACCAACAAGTTAACAGTATTTGCAGCCTTTATAATCTAGTGAAGAAGACTACAGTAGCAACATACCATATTCTTTGCAACATGCTGGAATAGAATCGTCGAGCCAATATAAATAATGTTAATGCTAATTTCATTGTAAAGCCACGTAGGTGATAAGGAAACGTTGCCATTATTATTAAAGTTATGGTGTAGTGATTTCCTTTGACCAAAATATTCTTCAACCTAAGACCACGGCTCTAAGTATTTCATGTTCTGCTGAGGGAAAAGAAACTGAACAACTACGTTACCTTACATGGACTTTAACATACCTAACCATGGGCGTTGCCGAAACAAATTTCGGAGGGTTTTTTAAGTTTTCGGGGGTTTCCATTGGAAATTGTCGTATTTTTCTACATTTTTAGTTTTAGACAACAGTAATGCATTTATTTTGGGGGTTTGAACCCGTAAAACTACCCCTAGATATGCCATGTACCTAACCTTTCTAATGTGGTTACATATTCAATTCTAGGGGTTCTTGACGCATTGTTATTTTAGAACTCTCTGTCACAATAGGCCTAATATTTAGAAGTAAAGTCCTTACTTAGAATGTAACTTAAAGAGTCCATAGTCTGAAAACTGATTGATGATAAAAACAAAGAGCGATGGTTTGTGAATTTAAGATATTTTTATGGATCTATAGTCCAAGCGAAACTGTTGTTTATATATAATGATAGGGTCGACGTTTGCAGCAAATTCATATTCTGATTATTATTTATTATTATTATTACTATTACCATTATTAATCAGGTATAATATCTACTTCTAATTTAAGAATTCCTTTCAAAAGCTCAGGTAGCCGGAAAGAGGAAAGTCTCGAACTGCTTGAGAGATGAAATTTTAATAATAGAAAAAGAATAAAATCATTTGCTACAGTTGCAGCTTATGTTGGCAACAATAATAAGCTAACTAAAAGCTACGAAAGCGATTCATGCTTAGCAATTAGACTTTGCGTTGTCTCTTTAGAATCTTGTTCATCCAGGCGACTGCCGTGACTGTAGCCATGGCTGCACCAATGATGACATTGTATAGGGTTGGTTTGACCGTTTGACCATCGTTGCAGTAATTGGTTCTGCAGAAGCAGTTGGTAACCTTAGCACCACCTGATCCTGTAACATCGGTACATTGGTCGCTTCCAACTCTCTTAGAATCGCAGCCACGGGTAACAACCGTTGTACCTGCGAAAAGTAATTTCATTGTCTTCAGATTACTGCTTCACTCAGGTGACTGCTAAATGTAACTCAGCAGAACGTTACGTAATACTAATCGCTTTGAAAAAAAATAGGAAGAAGTTGTTCTCATCCACCAAAAAAACGGCGATTGTAGCAGCGGAAACTAAGCCTAATTAAGGGACGATAGAAGAAATAGAAGGCGAAGAAAATAGAATAGCAATATTATTAATCGATCTCAGAAAAGTAGTTTCGGATATGAAATATTAGCGACTTCATTTTCTTAGTCTTGGTCTATTACTTAACTTGGATAATCATCTCCCTTACCTGCCTGATCTTCTCAGCGACATTGCCGAGATCTCTAAGTGGTTACGTCACTGGCTCAGAATTCTTGAAATGTCTTCAACACTCAACCGTTTTGTATTCAGTCCAGAACGTAAGGCTAACCTCTGGATTAGAGTTTACCCAAAACAGGATTTAGGTATCGTAAATTCTGTGCTAAAAGTGTCTATCCTTAATGCTTTGTGAACAAATGTCAACTGGTTAAACATTTTTATGTTACACTAGACACGTACTTGCTCAAGTAGCCTACGACATGTGATTGTAGTATTGGAACAATGTAAGTTACGGAGATGGGCCATAGATTAGGGAATTAAAAGAGATGGGGAAGAGGAATTCAGATGAACAAATGTGATTCTCTTACCTGACGCAGTAGCTTTGCCTTTAGTGCAAGTTAGACCTTGGCATGTTGCAACTTTATCAGATTTGAACGGATCCAGGCATTTGATGTCGCTGGCACTTTGGCAGGAATAACAAGTGATTGCTTCGGAACGTCCAAACACCGTAGCAATCACTCCAATCACGACAAGGATCAGTTTTGAATCCATTTAGCTGCGAAGGCAACAGATAACAATATTATTGTTATCTTACCGTCTATTCATTAATGCCAAGCTAGTCAAGTAGACTGTGTATGGGATTGAGCATTTTCAAACAGACAAGGTTAAAGTTGAAGAAAACTACCCAAACGAATGAGCAGAATGGGTGGACACCGGATGAAATCTGTAGGGCTGTAGGCTTAGGTTAAACAGCCAAAAATCCATTAACTGAGCACTGTTCTAGTTTGATATGTGACCAACGAAAGGGAGTTAGATGACATAGTTGAATGTTGATAAGACTGAGGAATGAGAATTGATTCAATATTTCTTTTACAATGAATTGAGCCCGCTTCCGAATCAACCTAGAACAAGCGTGTTACCGATAGACTACTGAGTCAAAGTAAAGTAAATTACTTTTTATTGTGATACTTTAAAAAAATTAACAATCGCTTAACCTCCTAACCGCGGAGGACACAATACCTGGCGCAGCCCAAAATAAGCCAAAACTGTTAGAACTGTAAGTAAGTCAGTCAGCAAGAATATCCTTTATTAAACCAATTGCTAACCGCATTTTGGTGTACAGACATCATAGTAGTCGCAATAAATCTAAATTAGTATATAGCTAGTATATTTTATTTAAGTCTTATAAATCATTCTAGGGATGTAGGTTCTTCGCATCAGGGTATCAGCGGGAGGAATGACACGATCATGGGCCCTGGGGCGGAGAGAATAAACGGAAGTTTTAACAGGAGGAAGCAAGGCATGTAGCACATACCTTTATCGGTCTGAACAGCAGAGAAAAGATGGGAATCCGCCTTTAAGCATAACTGCTCAAAGGACGGTGAGTCCTCAGGAAGGTAATGATAGCGAATGAGGGGATAATTAATAATTAAGTAATTAATAATTAATAATTAAGTAATTCTGTCTAATTGCACTCATTGATTCATTGCTCCGCCAATTATGTCTGTCGTGTAAAACAAACTTATGCAAAAATTAAGGACGATTTATGAGCTTTGCCAAAAGAACAAAAAATTAACCAAGAACAACGAACAGAAACCAAGGAATAAGCTTAGATATAAATAATTATGTAGTCAAACACAACACAAACTTAGTCCGTTGTAGTATCATATTCGCCAGAAAACATGAAATTCCTCACGCAACATGCACTGTCTCGGATTTGGTGTTTAACGCCAGAATAATCCGGCGGTAAGGTGCTGGCGTATTCTGCTGGGCGCCGGATATTTCCGGCAAACGACTATTAAGAATTATGTGTATATATTTAGTTTTTTACTAAAATGTAGCCTATTCCTGCTTATCAATGGAAGAAAAGTCACGTCATAACTTCTGTCCAGCCATAATAACTCACAATAAATGAAAGTCTCAGCTTGATTTTATTTGTAATTTCATATGGAATCAACTGCGTAGGACTAACTTAAACTTAATTAAAAATTTTGAAACTTAACAGTTTCAAATTGCTTATTTTTGGCTAATTACGTTTATTCTTAACATTCAATCTTACATTAAGTCATAAATTGCATAACAGACGCTTAACCATGTTCTGTAGCCTCCTCTCAATGTAATCTTAAGCATAAGATATGCAATTATATCCTATATTATCCTGTATTTTTTTAGAAACCAACTAGAAAGCCAATATCGTTTCTGCGATGTTCTAGTCTTTAATAAGTCAAACAACAGCTATTTAGTAGCATTTTAATGTCATGCATATTCCTTAAATCTGTTAGAAATGTTTTTTGACATGTTTTGAGACTTTTACAGTGCGCTGTTATAAAAGCTGTATTTTTTAAAATTTCTTTATAAGTATCATATTTATGTAGGCATAATGCATCTTTCTTCAGTCTTTCAGAAATGCATTTTGACAGCGTTTTTCAGATGCCTACAGTTTGCTGTTATCTTTAAATCATTTCACTTCTTATTTGCAGTCTAAAAATAATGATTGATGAATGTGATGCAACAGAATTTAGCCTGAGCACAACAAAAACCTTGAGCTCATAAAAGTTCAAAATTAAAAAATCGGATAAAGCGAAGACTCATAATTATATGCGCAGAATAAGTGACTGGCTAAAGGCAGATTTGCTTAGTCTACAATATACAGGTTGGTTTCTTTCCTAAAATCAAATTAATAGAGACATAGGTAGGCCTACTTTCAAGCGGTTGTAATCACCCTAACGTTGTCATACTAGCTTATCTTTTTACCTGGATACTCTGTGAAATACAGCGAAGTTCCAGTTTGTAGCCGAATGCCTTCTTTGCCAAAGCGACCCAGTTAGACAATAAATTAAGTAGGCCTATCAAAGTTTGAAGTGATTTCCTAGGGTTGATAGACGTTTGTCTATCAGGATGTCGCTTTCTATAGTAATCGCATAATTAGCGTCGATATCAGGTAGACTAAGCAGATGGGCTGTTTTATTAGAGATTTGTCAATCAGGATATTGTTTTCTACAGAAATCGCATAATTAGTCGATCGCCGGTAGGCTAAGCAGATACCCTATTTAGCATGGCAGGCTAACAGTGTTGTTCAGTAATTGAAATACATTTAATTGAATTACGTAATTGAATTACAAGTTCCGTAATTGTAATTGTAATTGAATTACATTTTAAGTCTAGTAATTGTAATTGTATTTCAATTACAATATTGCATGTAATTTGTAATTGAATGAAGTGTAAATTACAAAATTACTTTTATAATGTCAGCAAAGATGCTAGCCTGCTGGGTTGACCCGGGCCACCCGTTTAATTGAATAGACTGCTAAAAGTTTTCAAAAGCGCTGAAAACCACGCAGTGGCGGCGCTACAGCAGGTCGCAGCAGGTCATTTGACCTGCTTATTTTACTCCCGACCTGCTTAATGACCTGCCTAAAATTCTTTGGAGTTTTTAATATCTTCTTTTCATTTCAAACATCAACATCTGTCCCATAGGATTACTATTGCAATTATTAGATCTAAACGACATTTTTACGTTTATGTCAACTCTAAAATTGAAATGCTTACCCCTATGCTGTCGTTGCCGCCGTTACGTAAATCCGGCGGAAAACGCGTTAAGCAGAATGATATGCATGTTAGCCTAATGCCGAAGTTGGTGTAGTTCTGAACGATAACAATGCTAGCGAATTGCAGGAGTTAAACGATGTTTCTGTAGGCCTATATGTTGAAAACGTGGGCCATGCGACTCGTGCTTCTTAATAGCATACATGTTCATTATATTCTGAGTAGCTCATCAGTACTTCCAAATCTAGTAAAGTAGCCTAACTCAAGTTTAATGCTGAATTCTTTTAAATTTATTTGAATATGCTACAACAATTGGGCTACCGTTCAATAATAATTTTCTTCGTTATATACGCATGTATATATATATATATATATATATATATAATTAGATATATATATATATATATATATATATATATATATATATATATATATATATATATATATATGTTATGCTGCTTGATGCGTCAAACTCAACCATTAATTTCTTCGACCTGCAGAATAACTCTCATGACCCCGACACGACCTGCTGAAATTGTATAGCTGGCGCTGCCACTGAAACCACGGGACCGATGGCGCACCTTACAGCGTCTTTTTCACTCAAAGGAGACTGCCAACGCTCAGACCCTGAGAATCAGACTCTGTGTTCTAACTTCTCTGCACTTTTGTAAACAAAATTAACAACCTTAAATGTATAACTGCTTTATGTACTGCTAATTTAGCATGGAATGACCTGCTGCTCGACTCTGACTTCTCTGTCACTGACTTTGATGACATGCCACCTGTCACCAACTCTGCGGTCTTTAATATTCTGGGCAAGGGCATGGTCCCTAAATCATCCCCAATTGACTTCACACCTACATCACTTATCGTTTCTTGTTCTAATGTTTTCTCCCAACTTATTTTACACTCGGCCTACCTGTCTTTATCTGAGAGGTGCCTCCCGTCATGTTTCGAATCTGCTCTAGACGCGCTTTTGCCTAAAATCCTGACCTAGACTCCAGCAACCTTCTAACTTCAGACCTATCTCCAACCTCAATCACATTTCCGAGATCCTCGGACGTCTTTTCTTACGCTTATCAAGACAGATCACCCTCTCCCAACTTCAGTCCCGATCAATAAGTTTGCCGAGAAGGCTATTCCACTGAGACTGCTCTCGCCTCTACACTGGAAAACATGTTCACATATTAGACAAGGGAAAAGCCTTCCTCTCACTATGCCTGGACCTCAATGCAGCCTTCGACACCGTAGACCACCAGCTACAATCCTTTCAAGACTCACGAAAAGCTTCTGTATCTCTGGGGCTGCCTTAAACTGGCTAGCTTCTTACCGGGGTGCCGGAATCTGCAGCAGGTGGTCATCGGTGTCCCTCGGACTGAGCCAACCGTTTGCACTGCTGGAGTTACTGGAGTGCCACAGGGATCTATCCTCGGCCTTTTATTATTTACAGTCTTCACTTCCGCAATCAGTCGTATAGCTAATCACTTTGGAGTTAAATTACAACAGCACGCGAATGATACTCTAGTACTCAACTCCATATTGCTCTGTCACACACTGATCAGTCTGGCAAACTAAAACTTGAGGAGTGCCTCTCATCTATGTATGCCATAAGCCGATATAAGTCTGAAGCAATTTTGTTCGGTTCACGCCAACGCCTGCATGCTCTCCCTTCGCTTTCTAGCAGCGACCTCGCAGCTGTTGCTGCGTCACTATCAAATAGTGTCAAAACACTGGCGGTAACCTTGGACCGTAAGCTCAAATTCCGAGAGCCCAATCTTGTTGAATTTTATCCGTGCATATAGGCCTAGGTGTGTTTCTACAACGTTTAATGGTATGTATGGCCCTTGTTGGTTTCACCGTGCGACACAGTAGTCTGTATCAGAGCACTTATATAGCGCCCTTGTAGTAACTCGCAATCGATAACATGCTTGACGACGCTTGTGTTCGGTACCCGGATGCCTAATCTTAGATCCGTGACGGGGATTTTCAGAACAATTAGTGTAATCATATTATGATATGTACCGTGCTCATTTAATTGTACATCTGGACCATTGCGATATGTCTGTTTATCGACAAAATTATTATTAATTACCAATGAAAATCAAGGACACAGTAATTACCTGCCAGGATGCTTATAAGCTCATACTTTAAAGCAAATAACAGACCGTCTAATGCCCTGGTTGTCTGAACGAGACGCTCTCTAATACTCATAAATGGTAACAGACCTGCCACTAGAGAAGATAGTTGGGGATGGTCCATGTAGGGGGCCTAATGCTGAATATCTTAATCTTCCACTACTTGATGTGTCTTAATAACTCCAGTACCACAACCCTCAACATTTTGGATGACTCGGGGTTTACTTAAACCCTGTTAACAGAAATCAAAATTATATCTAAAATTCATCAAAAACCTAACGAACAGAATAAAAACGTATTTACCAAATTGGAACAAGTTTAGTCAATCCGGTTGATGATGATGATGATGATGATCGGTTTTGCCACTACTCTATCGGTCTTGCTTTTACTCTATCGGTTTTGCTCCTACTCTATCATGAAGTCTTGCTTTTACTCTATCGGTTTTTCTTGCACTCCATCGGCTTTGCTCCTACTCTATCGGTTTTGCTCCTACTCTATCGGTTTGGCTTGTACTCTATCGGTTTGGTTCCTACTCTATCGATTTGGCTTGTACTCTATCGGTTTGGCTTTTACTCTATGGATTTGGCTTGTACTGTATCGGTTTGGCTCCTACGCTATCGGTTTTGCTCCTATATACTCTAACGGTTTTGCTCCTACTCTATCGGTTTTGCTTCTACTCTATGGGTTTGGCTCATACTGTATCGGTTTGGCTTGTACACTATCGGTTTGGCTTGTACTCTATCGGTTTGGCTTGTACACTATCGGTTTGGCTTGTACTCTATCGGTTTGGCTTGTACTATATGGGTTTGGCTTGTACTATATCGGTTTGGCTTGTACTCTATCGGTTTGGCTTGTACTCTATCGGTTTGGCTTGTATTCTATCGGTTTTACTCCTACTCTATCGGTTTGGCTTGTACTCTATCGGTTTGGCTTGTACTCTATCGGTTTGGCTTGTATTCTATCGGTTTTACTCCTACTCTATCGGTTTGGCTTGCACTCTATCGGTTTGGCTTGTACTCTATCGGTTTGGCTTGTATTCTATCGGTTTTACTCCTACTCTATCGGTTTGGCTTGTACTCTATCGCTTTTGCTCCTACTCTATCGGTTTTTCTCCAGCTCTATCGGTTTTGCACTTATTCTATCGGTTTGGCTTGTAATCTATTGGATTAGCTCCTACTCCATCGGTTTTTGTTCCTACTCTATCGGTTTGGCTCCTACTCTATCGGTTTGGCTTACACTCTATCGGTTTGGCTTGTACACTATCGGTTTTGCTGCTACTCTATCGTTTTCGTTCCTACTCTATCAATTTGGCTCGTACTCTATCAGTTTGGCTTGAACTCTTTCGGTTTTGCTTTTACTCTATCGGGTTTGCTCCTACTTTATCGGTTTGGCTTCTACTCTATCGGTTTGGCTTGTTCTCTATTGGTTTGGCTTGTATTCTATTGGTTTTGCTCCTACTCTATTGGTTTTGCTCCTACTCTATCGTTTTGGCTCCTACTCTATCGATTTGGCTTATACTCTATCGGTTTGGCTTGTACTCTATCGGTTTGGCTTGTACTTTATCGGTTTGGCTTGTATTCTATTGGTTTGCTCCTACTCTATCGATTTGGCTTGTACTCTGTCGGTTTGGCTTGTACTCTATCGGTTTTACTTTTACTCTATCGGTTTTGCTCCTACTCTATCGGTTTGACTTGTACTCTATTGGTTTTGCTCCTACTCTTTCGGTTTTGCTCCTACTCTATCGGTTTGGCAACTTTATCTACTACAGAGATTACAACATGTAGGATGTTTAGCAACAATATATCAGTTACTCTAATTTGTACTGGTTTTTTCCTGGACACCCAATACACTGGGGAAAGACATTTAATAAAAGTGGCTCACTTGAAGTATA
The DNA here is from genome assembly GCA_020284085.1 of Aporrectodea caliginosa. Classification (NCBI taxonomy): domain Eukaryota; kingdom Metazoa; phylum Annelida; class Clitellata; order Crassiclitellata; family Lumbricidae; genus Aporrectodea; species Aporrectodea caliginosa. Next base: position 834,692 of record JACEVL010000807.1, on the reverse strand, counting down.
TATCAATCGTGGACATTCAAGGACTGTGACAAAATGACTGGCTCTGTTCATGGCAGCATCAAGAACTGTTTGGTCGAAGTGGTGAGAATGAATCTTGGAGCGTTAGGCGTAGTTCTACCAAAGCAAGTTCATTTACAAACGACTCTATAGAACTACAAGGCCAATGGATCCACACTTCAACGATGAGCTGCATTTTTTTCCAAACACTTTTAGTACGGTACTCGCTCGTCGTTAATGCGTTAATACGCTCGCAGTACTGCCTCCCATCGAAACATCTTTCACAAGTTTATTGTATTGTATTTTGATATAAAGTATTGTAGGGGTATAGCGCAAATCTATCATTTTTTCGTAATCCACCATTCACCAACTCATTCATCACATTATTCCGTGCTTGAAAAACTGGTATGGATGTTTTGACAGACTGCCTACCGAGACCAGCACATAGCTGAGAGGCCACCAGTCCAACTCGTGCACTCTACGAGTTAATAAGTCGCACAGTAGCCTAGGTTTGCAGCCAAGTCGCATTATGAGATACTAAGGTACTTGCTGCCTATGCAGTGCCGGATTAAGGCATGAGCCAGATAAGCCATGGTTTAGGGTACCGCGAGTTTTTGAGGGCCCCAAAATGCGGAGAAATTAAATCAAATTGTTGTTGCAAATTCCTACATTTGTACAATTTTAAATAATTTAGCACTTTACCCTGAAGTGTTTTTCAGCGCCAGTAGTTTTATTTACTACTTACTTACTGAATATTGACCATAGTCGCAGACTCACGCACACTGTCTGTGCAAGTGCCCTAGCGACCGACTTCAAGCATCAAAGTCTCAAAATCCAAACTTTAATATTTCCCACTCTGTGTCGACCATGTCGACACATTGTCGACACGGTGACCATATGCAAGCGCGTGAAAATTCTGAAATTACCTAATTTAGTGATCAATAATGGAGCATAATAGTATCAGCATTATTATATTGCATTCTGAGAAGTGAACCTTCACTGACATTTATAATGAAGCGGTCATATCTAAGTTGGTATGAAAAAGAAAGAAAAAACAAGTTTTAAAAGAAAATTGACATGATGGATATCTCCATAACCTACATGGTTTTTAAAGCGCTACCTTTGCCAGCACCAACCGAAACCTCTGCTACTTCCAGTGATGACTTAGATTTGTTGGACGAAATGGTGAAATCAAAAACAGATGAAAAATTTGAAGCAAAGTCCGTAAATAATCCTCTGGATATGTGCGATGAAAATAACGAAACAAACATAGGCTATGCAAATGCAGTTTGTTGCTAATTTATTGTTGAAGAATTTGGAAGGCAGAAATCAAGGAAGCTTTTTATTTTTTAGATAATCTTAATTAATAATAATCTTCGTTTAATTTCAAACTGACACAACGCAGGATGATTACAAATCAGTATGAACGGATGATCACAAGTTATTACAGGAGTCGAATTTAACTATACGGCAGCCATGCAAGGCGCCCATCACGTCCTACTTCTCATTTTTACGAACGCGCCATCTCGCGAATGATAGGCTGAGTGGATCTTTGGGAGGGTTGAGGAAGCGATCCCGCTACCTACTGCTCTTCACGCCACTGATGTTACCACTACTCTATATTTATAATTGTTCTCATTTTACAAAGTAATTACTCTATTAGTACTGAGTACTGATTAGCTTGTAAATTAGTCTATTTAGTTCCATTTAAGTAACAATCTACAATTTTCGACTTTATGATCTGTTAGTGCATCTTGCAGTTGGAACTGGTATTACCGTATTGGTAATTACTAGTGACATCCAGTTACATTACATCCTAGTACAGCATTACTAGTAACGCACTGAGCTCTGTTAAGTGGAAGTTGTGCAACCTAAATTAAAATAATTTTAAATGATTATTATAAATTGTCTATAAAATGATAAAATGATTAGTTAAAGTGTGAAAAGCATGTATTATTATTTAGCCTATATTTCCTGAGAAAAACTGAAAAACACAGCTTATCATGTACGTTTTGAGCTTTGTGTTTAGATATCCGTACATTGGCAATTAGCTTTGCTTTGTGGTTAGGGGTTAGTGCCCCCGGATGTCTTAACCCGGCTCTTGGCTTAGAGCTACCGGAAGTCCTAATCCGGCCCTGTGCCTATGTCGTTAGTCTACTCTCTACATGACTTACTAAGTCATGCTATGGGTTGAACGGTTAGCGGGAACATGATGAGATTGGACAGCGTAGTAAGTTAGTTAGCTATCCAAGTCATCCAAGGTAGGTATGTGGATGGAGATGTAGGATGCTGAATAATAATATTTTCGTTTATTCAAACAATCAGGTTGGCAAACCGCAACCGGTTACAGTGTACAATTATGCAATTGAAACAATTCACAAGAACACAAATGACAGAAGACATAAATCTTAACTACTAACAGAACAGACAGCCTGCAATACACGGCGCTAATAGCAGCCTACAAAGCATATCCGCCCTACGGGACTCGAACTCGGTACCTCTCGCTCTCTACGCCAGATGTTATCCAATGTGCTATCGGGCCCCCAGATGGTGATGATGCTGGAGTCCGAATCGAGAAGACGATACTGACAGAGGATGATTGACAGAATCGAGAGCGTGTGCAGAAACTGATCAGTGTTAGTAAATGTACACGATTTTCTATAGCGTCCGTTTGGCCTCGACCCAAGGAATCTATATTAAAGGATTGGTTACTCGTGAAAATTACGTGTACTTCCGGTTGAAGGCTACGAGCCTGGCGCCACCTGGCGATGCGGGTGTAACGAGGGTCTTTGGAAGTAAAAAAGCATGGAGGACCCGATGCGTTGTTCAGCGATTAATTGCACGAATTTGATGAAAACAAATCAGGTTTATTTTTCATTTAGTTTCTAAGGAACAAAGAAAGGTAAATAATAATAAATATACAGATATTTTTAATGACTTTCAGTTAAATAATCTAAACTACGGAGATAGGCGTTTAGCTTGGTAAACACGAGGTTCTACACCTTTGTCGCTAGGTGGCCAGGCTCCATGGGCCGCCATTTTCTGTCCAACGCGCTTACATAAGGAGATTCCAGTCCTGTGTATAATATGTCCTTGGCCTCTACCCTGCTCATTTTCAATAAACTTATCGGATGAGATCCTTTACCACAGCTGCCCGTTTCAATGAATGAGGCGTCATTTACGAGTTCCATTATCTTCGCATTTACGAATTTAAATGAGATGCCGTCGATGTGCCATTCCGTTCAGTCTTCAAGGAGACCGCTGACGCCTGATGCGGAAGATTTATCACCATCGGCGATACTTAAAATATCAGCTGAATCGTCCTTTCGGACTAAAGGGCATCAACGACTCCGCCTGGCCACTCAGTTGTTTCAGCGGCAACCATTAAATGCATGCTACAAACTAATGATAACTTTTTGAAAAGTTATAATGTAGGATGTAGGCCTGTGATATTTTCAAATTGTGAACATAAGCGACTATTTACGATTTACTATAATACTATGCGCCTGTGAATAAGCTGGTTCCCGCGACTCCGCGCCAATGTGGGTGCTGTAGAAATTTCGAGATTGCTATTACGACTTCAGGATGTTGCCGATAAATGAAGACAAACACCATTTCACAGACTTGATAGCAACATCAAGAGACTTACAGATTGATAATGTGAATGCAGGCCTACCATCGAAGTGTCTTGAGCCGTAATAATACTAGCATCAACAAAGAAATTCTAAGAATTAGTTACACTGGGTGTTTAGCATCATACTTAAATATGAGAGTAGAATGGTAACATTTCAATTTTTAGCATCTTACTTAAATATGTGTAGAATGGAAAATACGCAATAGGGAAAGCAAACCCGGGTTTTTGGTACCCGGGTTACCCGGGTTACCCGGCTCTTTTCCAAACCCGAAACTCGGGTTTGACGGGTTTGAAAATCGTCACTTTCACCGTCGTTCACGCTGTGAAACTCACAAATGCAGAGTAATGAAAATACAACGATAATAGTGGTTGATAACGGGTTTATGTAATACAACTTCTAACTACTTATTTATCGGCTCATCCATATCTCTATTGGTGACTTCCTATGAGAGTGCATGGCTTCAGATTCACACACCAGTGACTATAATGTTGAGTTTATTGACTTGTCGGCGTCGTAGCTTCGAATTCGTAAATAGGCCTAATAGGTCTAGCGGTAAACTGTTTTTATTTAAATTTAATAACTTAAGACACTAAATCCAAACAAAATCTATATATCAGCAAATGTAAAGAGTGTTGTTTGGGAACATTTCGTTCGCGATTCTGAGAGCCAGATTGCTCAATGCCATTTATGTAAATCGCAGCCGAAAATTGCCGGCGGTGCAACAAGAAGTATGCATATTCATCTCCAGTCCAAGCATAAGATAAACCTGCTCAAACACAAGGACGCTGGTGACCCTTGTTATGACGAAGCGAAAGATGGTAGGCCTCCTAGTCCAAGCACAATCACAGGCTGCGATGGTTCCCACGCAGCATAATTCTTCAGTAAGTTCTGGTTATGCCAAATTTGGTTGCAAAGTAACGATGACTAATTATCTTCTGAAAGCAAATGGACTGGCATTGGCAGGGCTTGAAGCTGCGATGTAGATTTAAGGCGTCATTTGACAATTCTCCGTATAGGCCTAAATGCAATGTTTCTTTCAGACAGAACGTTCACGAACGGAGTTCCGTGAACTTTTTCAAGCTGTTAAAAATAATTTAATTCCCTTTAAATTTTTAATAAAAAAACTATTTAGTTACTTTAATTTAATTTAAGCGTTTTCCGTGTTTATTGATATTTAGGATGTTATAAAATAAGAGGCTCAGGATTAGCCCTTCGGATTCCTTGCAGTTTCTTCCACAATTGTTCTCAAGTTGTTCAGTTCCAGACCCTTTTTTTCTAAGAAAACACTGCTTAGCCCTATATGAATGAATTTCTATCACGATTTTCCTCAATTTTTTTAATGCAAATTCTTGACTGTTGTAGAACTTTGGACTTGCAACTGCATACGATGACGTACGTTGTTCTTATCGCAAGAACTAGTGCAGTACTAATTATATATCGTGTAAAATTTGTAAACCTGTCCAAACCCGGGTTACCCGGGTTACCCGGGTTTTTGCGGCCGTCAAACCCGAAACCCGGGTTTCGAAAAAAGGCCTCGGGTTTGCATTCCCTAATACGCAAATATGATGCCAAGAGACGCGTGATTATTACTTATTACTATTACTGCTACCGCTCTAGTACCGCTACCACAACCACTACCGCTAACGCTACTACCACCATCAACACCACCACGACCGCTACCAGCACTACTACCACTACCACAACCAGCACTACTAACACCACCACGCACTATAATGAATTCACTTTATTGATCCCAATAACAGATACAAATGTTGAACAACATAGTCATATAATCGAACAATCAAAGATTAAAACAACACATTAAGCTAGTAAGTACCGAGAGTTGATCAGGAACAATAGGCACTTCAAAAGGGACTGGTCCCGCTAGATAGGGGCATACTTAAATTGACAAGTGACTGGTTAATAAAATATGTAATGTTCGAGATATATCAATCAATCGTTTATTTGTAGCCAAACAACAATAAACAATAATATTACAAATCAGTTTGCGCTTTTAAGTATGGATTGTTGAATGCCACAAGGGAAGACTCTGAAGGGATCAAAGATCCCGCTAAGTAGGGACACCTCTATATAATTTCAACAGAATATGTGGCGACCGAAAGATGCTTTACTTAGTATAACAGTTGTTAACTTGATTAACATAAAAAATCTTAACTAACCTTAACTAATTTAAACTAAATATCGAAAGTAAAAGGAATGAGTGGGAAGTGCAGTTAAACAACAGTACTGGAAATAAAAGATTAATACATCAAAGCAGTTAATAATTACCTTCAACTAAATAAGTGCGAAGCTTATTCTTAAACAGTGTAAGTGAGGGAGATTTTCTGATTTCTTGAGGAATTTTATTCCAGGTAGTGGCGCCAATAGATTTTATTGAGAACTGACGAGTGTTTGAGTGGGCAAAGCCACTTTTATAATTTACGGAGTTTCTTGTTAAGTGGAAGTGAACCTCTGAGGCAAGATTAAAGAATTCCTTGTATACTGGAGGTAGTAGGCCTCGGTCGTACTTGTACATAAATTCACCGATTTGGAACAGCAGTTAGCTGCTCTAATTTTAATACTTTAAAGTTAAGAAATAGAGAGTTGGTATGAGATCCATAAGTAGTACCAGCCACTATACGAATCACCCGTTTTTGCAAAGTTATCAGTCTTTGTAACCTTGTAGTGTAGGTTGAGGATATATTAGAGAGTAATACAATTTTAAACGAATGGATGGAGGCAAAATATGTGCAGTACGGGCAATGATTCCGGTGTTTTTTAGCAATTTTGGAGGAGATACTTTTCATGTGATCTTTCCATATCATGTGCTGATCCACATAAACTCCCAGAAATTTTGTGGACTCAACTCGGGAGAGAGGAGTGCTTAGTATAGGATACTGCGAGGGACAAATTTTCCGATTTTAAACAAAATAAAACTCGTCTTATTTAAATTAAGAGTAAGGTTGTTGGCACAAAACCAATCAGCTGCAAGCGATAGTTCAGCGTTTACAATTTGGAATAAGGCATCCAGAGAACTATGGGAGTAGAATACGTTCGTGTCATCTGCAAATAATATAAAGTATAAGCGGGATGAGACATTAGGGAGGTCATTTATGCATATGAGGAATAACAGGGGGTCTAAGTTAGATCCTTGAGGAACCCCAAATTTAATAGCTCTTAGATCAGAGAAAAGACCATTACAGTAGACATATTGCGAGCGATCTTCTATGTAACTATAGAACCAATGGAGTTGGGTACCACGTATACCATATCTTTCTAATTTGCGCAATAGAATACCATGATCGACCGTATCGAAAGCCTTAGCATGGTCAAAGAAAATTCTTAAGGAGTATTCGTTTCTTTCGATTGCAGCCGATATTCTATCCTGCGTGGTCAATAGAGATATAGAAGGGGAGTGTCCATTATTATTAGATTGACTACAAATAGGCCTACTGAATTCGGGATGTGAATATATTTTCATTTATTCATTGTGTATGCACGAATGAGACTTTTAAAGTGGGGGAGACCTGATGCGGTTCGAATGAGATGCGGTAAACTATTCCATAAAAGGATTCGTTGATAACTGATTGAGAATTTGCGGGTATTAGTTCTAGCAAAGTTGCATACATAAGAACGATTACTTCTGGTTTGGGTGGTGAGCAACGCTGGGGCAAAGAAGGATGAAAAGTCTGGTGAAAGCAAATTATTGTCATACCGGTACATAAGTTCACAAGTCTGGACATATTTAATTTGCACAATATTTAGTAAATTGAGTTGGATAAAGAGTGGTTTAGTGTGCGAATTGTAGGGCGAGTTAGTGATCAAACGTATAGCTTTTTTGCAAAATCTGTAGCTTTTTAAGTGTGTAGGATAGGTAGAAGTTCATATAAGATTGCAGTAGATTAAATAGGGGTAAATTAAAGCAAAATATAAGTTCTTAAGTATTTGAGAGGGGAGTAGGTAAGATATTCTTTTAATTATTCCAATGTTTCTCATAATTTTCTTAGATATTTCATTAATATGGGAATTCCATTTTAAGTGCTGGTCAATGAAGACACCGAGAAATTTAGATGTTTCAACCTGTGGAATTATTGTATTGTCAATGGCTAGTTCACAATCTGTAATAGGTATAGTTTTTGGAAGCTCTAAAGATTATATAATTAGTTTTAGAAAGATTTAATGATAATTTGTTGGCTTTGAACCAATCAGCGGCCATGGTCAATCATTATCACCATCACCATTATCATTATTACTATTACTATTATTATTATTATTATTATTATTATTATTATTATTATTATTATTATTATTATTATTATTATTATTGTTATTATTATTATCATTGTCATTATTATTATTATTATTATTATTATTATTATTATTATTATTATTATTATTATTATTATTATTATTATTATTATTATTATTATTATAAAATCAGAGTTCTTAAAATCATGGTTATTAAAATAAAGATTCTAGGGCCTCATCGAACCCAGGCACGCGATAGCGTTGAACCGCTGGATTGTTACTGAGATCTTTTGGAACAGGAAGAAAGTTTCTTGAAGATCTTCCGTTGGTCTTGTCAGTCGTTATTATTATTATTGTTATTTTTTTTGCCCGAGGTAAGTAAAATTCCTCAGGCTCTAAGAAACTAAATAAAAGAAGCGTGATCAAGCTTGGAGTACGCGGTCCTCGTCCCCGGGGTACGGTGTGAAGGTGCCTCTAAAAGGTTATTATTATTATTATTATTATTATTATTATTATTATTATTATTATTATTATTATTATTATTATTATCATCATCATCATCATCATTATCATCATCATCATCATTATTATAGGCCTAACTATTATTTATCAGGTATTGACATAGTGCTAATTTTTAAATTAATTCAAAAGAACACAGTTAACTGGAAAGGAAAAGACTCTAATTACTTCAACGAATCAGGAAGAAACTAAGCGTTATTTTCATAAATTATTTGGGTCGAAAAGATATAAATCATTTGCAACAGCAACAATACAGAAATATTAGGCCTAAGTTACTTAGAGTTCAAACTACCAAAACAATGGCTACGAAAGCATTTTATGCTGTAGCAATCAGACTTTGCGTTGCGTCTTTAGCTCTGGTTCATCCAGGCGATTGACACGACTGTAGCCATCGCAACACCAATGATGACATTGTATAGGGTTGGTTTAATCATTTGACCGTCGTTGCAAAGATCGGTTTTGCAGGCGCAGCCTATAACCTTACCGTCTGATGCTTTCACTTCGGCACATTCGTCCTTTTCAACTGTGGTAGCGTGGCAGCCACGGATAACTACTGTCGTACCTACGAGAAGTCATTTCAACGTCTTCAGATAAATGCTTCACTCAGATGACTGCTAATGTAATTTAGCAAAGCACAGAGTAATGCTAGTCTCATTGAAAGAGAATAAAATAGGAAGAAGATGGTAGCGTTGTTCTCATCCACCAAAATAAGGCGACAGTAGCAGAAGAAACTAGGCCTAATTAAGAGGACGATAGAAGATGAAGAAAAATTGAAGAGCAATATTATTAGCTAACTCAGAAAAGTAGCATTGGATAGCAATAATTCCTATCCAATATTACTTTTCTGAGCTAGCTAAATAAATTATTGTTAGCGACTTCATTTTTTTAGCCTGGGTCTATTAAATCACAAGGATAATTCCTGCCTGTTCTTCTCAGTTTTCTACCGGCTCAGAATACTTTAGATTTCTTCAACATTCTACCGTTTTGTAGAAAGTCCAGAACGTTAACCTCTGGATTAGAGCGTACCCAAAACAAGAATAAGGTATCATACTGTACATTCTGTGCGAAAAGTGTTTCTCCTTAATGCTTTGTGTGTAAATGTTAACTGAGTTAAAGTTTTCATGTTATGCTAGACAGGCATAATATTATGCTCAAGTACGGCATATATGACTGTAGTACAGGGACGATATAAGTTACGGAGATGGGCCATTAAAGTAGGGAATTAAGAGAGTTGGGTGAGAGTGATACAGCGGAATATACGTGACCCTCATACCTGACACAGTAGCTTTCGATTTAATGCAAGTTGGACCTATGCATGTTGCCACTCCGTCCGATTTGTACGGATCCAGGCACTTGCTCTCGGTGGCGCTGTTACATTCATAGCAAGTGATTGCTTCGGAACGTCCAAACGCCATAGCAATCACTCCAATCACGACAAGGATCAGTTTTGAATCCATTTAGCTGCGATGGCAACAGATAACAACATTGTTATTACCGTCTATTCATTAATGCCAACATAGATAAGGAGACAGAATATGGCGGATGAGAATAATCTCCCTGTCGCCATTCGTGTTTCTCCTAGCATTTCCATATTTAAACAGAAACTCCGTCATCACTTACTGACTGTGGTTCCCTGACTCCCACCATGCTTCCCTTGCTATTACCTGCCGTAAGTGCTTAAATTCGTGTGTACATACTGTGCTCAGTGCAGACACTCATTGTGTGTAATATTTGATTTTAGTTAACTAGTTAACATAACATGACATAACATGGTTTATAGTGGCTCAGAAGACTTGCATCTGTGTCAGAGCCACTCTCTCAAGTCTTATCCAATGCATCTTGACCTAATATCCAATCTTAGTGAGCCTCGTCTTGAATTCCATCACCGAGTCCGCAGCAACAATTTCATCGTCCAACTTGTTCCAACTGTTAACTACTCTTGTACTGAAGAATCTTTGCATTATTGTCCCAGCTGTTTCCTTATTGATCTTGTATCTGTGTCCTCGAGTTCTCTTATCAACTGAGAATTTAAATAGCCTCTGTGCTGGTATCTTGTCTCTTCCTGTCACTATCTTGAATGTCTCTATTAAGTCTCCTCTATCTCTCCTTTTCTCTAATGTTGTCAGCCTGCATCTCCTCAGTCTTTCTTCATATGCCAGGTTGCCGAATCCCTTTATCATCTTCGTTGCTCTCCTTTGTATTTTCTATAGTTTTTCTACATCCTGTCTCAGGTAAGGACATCACACTTGCACACAGTACTCCAAATTAGGCCTAACCAGTGATTTGTACAATTCGAACATTATTTCCTTTTCTCTGCTGACTATTGTCCTCTTAATCATTCCCAATACTTTGTTCGCTTTCTTTGCAGCCTCTGCACATTGCCTTGATGGTTTGGTGCTGTTGTTTACGATGACTCCTAGGTCCCTCTCCTCTTCTGTTTCTCTCAGTATTGTTCCTCCCAGTTCATATTGGAATTTTTTATTTGTTTTTCCCATGTGCATAACTGAGCATTTTTCTGTGTTGAACATCATCTGCCATTCCTCGGCCCATCTGTGCAGTCCTTCGATGTCTTTCCTCAGTACGTCGGCTTCTTCTTTCGTGTCCACCCCTCTGCCCATTTTCGTATCATCAGCGAACTTTGATATCTTCGACACTATTCCACTGTCAATGTCGTTTATAAAAACCACAAAAAGCAACGGCCCCAAAACAGATCCTTGCGGCACCCCACTCCCTACCCTCGACCATTTTGAATACTTCCCTCTTATTCCAACTTTCTGCCTTCTATCGCTCAACCATTGTTTTAACCATTTCAACAAATTTCCTCCGATTCCACTCGCTTCCAGTTTCTTTCCTAGCCTTTTACATGTATGTGGGACCTTGTCGAATGCCTTCGCGAAGTCCAGGTATACTATGTCTACCGCTTTTCCTTCATCCATTTTCTTATACATCTCTTCGAAAAAATCTAGCAGGTTTGTTAGGCACGAGCGTCCTTTCGTGAATCCATGTTGGCTATTGAGGATCACATTATATTTCTCATAGTGTTCAATCATTCCATCTTTGATGATTCTCTCCATTACTTTACACACTATGCTTGTAAGGCTGACTGGCCTGTAGTTTTTTGCTTCATTTCTGCTTCCCTTCTTGAAGATCGGTACTATTAGCGCATCCCTCCAGTCCTGTGGGATCACTCCTGTTACCATTGACTGTTCCATAATATGCGCCAATATTCCTCCCAATTCTTCACTTACTTCTTTTAGAAGACTGATGTCTTTAGAAGACTAGTTAAGCTCTACAATTTTTGGTACTTTCATGCATAACCTGTTGCTACCTTTTCCATGTGCATGGGTAACCCTGTTAGCGGGAAGCCGGTCCCTTAAGGGTTTCTCACCCTTTTTTGTTGTTGACGATTGTATAATCTACTTGTGATGTTGTGATGTTGCCTACTTGAAGCAATAACATTTTTGGTTATGGTTGAAAGCAAAATTCAGACAGATAAGGTTGACGTTAACATAAGGATCTATTTAAACAGGACAGGTTACTTACACTTCCTGACATTTGTCATATGCAATTAATCACTTTTATGTTTCGGCACCGTCATGGAATGCTTCCTAAACGTTTTGATACCTATTTTAAAACTAAGCAACAAATACATCAGTATGAAAACTCGCACTAGGACTAATTATCAGTCTTCCACTTGCAGGCCTAATACCCACCTAAATTCAGCAATGGTACTTGGTCCAAAACTCTGGAATTCATTACCCCAAAAGTATAAGCCAATAAGGCGCTCTGCTGCCCGCTTTATTGGCCGCATACCAAAATATGGCCATGTCTCTGGCTACATGCTCGACGTTCTCCACTGGCTCCCCTCTGAGCAGCGGATTGCGTACAGAACAGCTGCCCTAGTCTGGCGCTGCTTACTAGGTTTCGCTCCTGCCTATCCTCGTGAGCTCTGCTGCCCTGTCCTTAGTGCTTGGGGCTCTCGATCCCTCCGCTCATCTGAACAGGGACTCCTACTTGTCCCTTTTGCTCGAACCTCCACTATGCAGAATCGCGCTTTCTCTGTGGGAGGTCCCTCGACCTGGAATGGCCTCCCTCTGGAGCTTCGCCTTGTTCCTAGGACCTTCTCTCCCACGTTCTTTACTCACCTTAAAACTGTTCTTTTTGGCCGTGCTGGAGTCGGGAGCTCCTCTGAGTAGTTTTCTTGAAGGGGCGCTATACAAATGTTCGATATGAATGAATGAATGAATGAATGAATGAATAAGAGTATGGACTCCCCAGTCACATTTTAAATAAGCAATAAACAGTTTTTGATATCTTGCTACTAAACTGGTTTAGGCTTTAGTTTGTTCTGTTTTATTTTATTTTGTTTTATTTCATTCTATTTTATTTTAGTTTAGTTTGAAGCACCAGATTTGAATGGTGCACGCTGAAACTGGAAACTAGTTACTAATCACTCGATACATGTCATAAGCTGAATAACTAACTGTAGGCTAGCCAAATTGATGGTTAATTCATTGTCATACTTGAACCACATTTCCCTTCCAGAATGACTCTTATGGTTTAGCTAACAATCTGTATTCTAATATGTGAATAACTGAACCGTTGTGTTCAAATAAAAATCGAATTCAAAGTGAATTGAATTGATTTAAAGTTTAACAAAACGACACAAGCGAATGAGCGATACAGGATGAGAATTTAAAAGCTTAGGTCAAACAACCGATAAGCTCGTTCACCAGGTACAGTTCTAGTTTGAGAGATGACTAACGAAAGGCAATCAGATGACATCGTTGAGTGATGCTAAAACTGAGGAATGAAGATTTACTTAAAATATCTTGGTTGACTACAGTTCTATGTTTTATAACAGGGAATTGTACCTGTTACCGCATCATCATAATATGCCAAACGTTTTACCGTTAGACTATAATAATTGAGTCAAAGTAAAGTAAATTACGTTTTACTCTTATACTACTACAGATATTTAATAATCACTTAACCTTATAACCACCGCAGGATAAAATTTCTGGCGCAGCGCAAAATAGGTAAAAAAAATGTTAAGACTTTACAAGTGCCACTAATGATGTATGTTGATTGTTTTGTCATTAATATTTGACGTGTAAAGCAAAATTATAAAAAATTAAGGAAGATTTATGAGGTTAGAAAGAGCAAATATTTTTAGTCGAGAACAACAAACAGAACCCAAAGAGCAGGCAAAATAATTATGTAGACAAACACAACATAACTTAGTCTGTTGTAATATCATATACATGTATAGCCTACCAGAAAGCATGAAATTCATCACGCAAAACTAAGTAAGTAAGTAAGTAATATTCTTTATTAAACCTATTGCATATCGCGTCTTAGTAACAATCAACTGTCAATATGAGTACAACATTCTAACAATAAACGTCTTGGACTGTATATTATCTGCAAGAGGTACGCAATGGTGGTGCGATCGCGGTCGCAGGGTATATTGCTGGGTTTTTTTGGTGCAAGTAAACTATGCAGTAAGTGGCCCTGGTTCATCAGGACCGCAGAGAAAATACAGGTGTCAGCTTCAAGACAAAGTCGCTCAAATGTTAGGTAGTCGTCAGGAAGGTACCGGAGGCGGATTAGCTTGCTTATTACTGACTGGAGTCAGGATTTGGTGTGTTTACGCCAGATAATCCGGCAGTAAGGCGCTGGCGTATTCCCTGGGCTCCGGATGTATCCGGCAAGCGACGGTTAAGAGTAATGTGTATAATGAGTCTTATATTTAGTTTTTGACTAAAATGTGGCCTATTCCATCTTATTAATGGGAAATGTCATGCTATAACTTCTGTCTAGCCATATTAAATCACAAAAAATGGTCTCAGTTTTACTTTATTTCTAATTTCATACTGAATCAACTGCCGGTGTAAAGCAAAAGCGAAATAGAAAAGGGCAACTTTTCGGGTGTCTCGTTATTAATATCATTTATTTATCTGAAGAAAAGCCAGTCAGGAAATAATTGTAAGATGTAACTGAAATTTTATTACAAACTTTGAAACGTAGCCTACCTGTTTCTAATTGCTTATTTTAGCTAATTAGGCCTACTGTTATTCTTAACATTAAACATTTCATTAAGTCATAAATTGCATAATATGCGCTTAACCATGTTGCATGGCCTCCTCTCAATGTAGGCTAACCTACAACCGTTGAAACATAGGATATCCTATACATCCTATATTATCCTGTAATTTTTAGAAACAAAATAGAAATTCACCCAAGATCGTTGCTGTGATTTGCTAATCTTTAAAAAAATTAAACAACAGCTATTTAATCGCATTTTAATGTCATGAGCATAATTCTTTAAATCTGTAAGAAATGCTTTGTGACAAGTTTGAGTCTTTTACAGTGCGCTGTTATATACACCGAATATTTCTTTCTTTCATATATCATATCCAGCAGCTTATTTATGTAATGCATCTTCCGCCAGAAATGCATTTTGACAACGTTTTTCTGCTGTTTACAGTTTGCTGTTATCAAGGCCTATTATTTATTCATTTATTCATTCGTTCGTTTATTTCTTATTTGCGGTCTAACTTTATGATTGATGAATGCGATACAATATAATGCTGCCTTAACACCACAAAAATCTTGAGCTAATAAAAATTCAAAAATAAAAAATCGGATAAGGCGCAGGCCTATAATATTATGCACAGAATAAGTGACTATCAAAAGGCAGATATTTTTAGTCTCCACTCTGCAGGTGGGCTATCTTCCCTAAATCAAATTAATAGAGACAGGTATTTTCAAGAGGTTGAAATCACCCTAACGTTGTCATACTAACAAATTTTATTACCTGGTTACTCTGTGCAACACAAAGAAGTTCACGTTCACAACCGAATGTTCCAAGGCGACCAAGTGACACCATAAAGTATCAGAGTTTGAAGTGAATTCCTAGGGTTGTTATGGGTCTATCAGGAAGTTGCTTCTATAGTAATCGCACAATTAACGTCGATAGCCACAGGCTAAGCAGATAGGCTATTTAGCATGACAGGCTAAGTCACTGCTTGCAACTGAGCACGATTTACGCAGTGTACCGATAGATAAAAATGTCTAAGTTCTTTCTGGAAAATAGTTCCTCTAGCATCATCTGAAACCAAAAAAATCAAAAGACGTGCAGGCTACCAATACTTCTAGCAATGCCCTGAAACAATGTCAGTTGCTGTGTGTAGCTCACCACCTTCTGCTAATGCAGATAAATCTCTCTTCCCACGATGTCTGGCGGCTTAGGTATGAGAAGGTACATTGAGGTACTTGATATTACACTTTTTCGTTTTTGAAAAGCCTTCAGTTTTAGTCAATAAAAAAAGTAGTATAAATCTGGCTGGCTCACGCCAAACCATGGGATCTGCAAAGGGTATGGATTTATTCGTACCTTTCACATATTCAGTAAGGCTAGCATAGCATGCAATATGTCATAGGTGTAGGGAAATTTCGGTGTTGGGGGACCGATATAAAAATAAATCCCGAATAACTGGCGTTTGTTCAGCATTTTACCCGACGCCTAAACTTGTCCGAAAAACATGAGTGCCCGAAATTGTGGGGCACCTGCCCTCTGACTCCCGCCTCAGACGCCTGTGTGCAATGCAGCGCACATTAAGATCCCACTTATTGTCCTGATCACCAACAACACATCCCAAATTGTATTGTATTTGTATTGTGCTGTATTTGGCTATATATAAAGCGCTTCTCACAGCACAAACCTTTCAGAAGCGCTCCCAGTGCGAGCAACCCGAGGGAAAAGGCAGGATTTTAGCTTAGAAAAAGATGAGGAGACACTAACAGAAAGGATGGCAGAGCGAACCGGTGGAGGAAGTCCATTCCACAGAGAGGTCCTATGCAGGCGAAGGATCTGGATTGAGCCATCGCAGTCCTGACACGGGGAACACAAAGGTCAAGCCGATCAGAGGATCGAAGAGGACGCAGCGAAGTGGCAGAGAGTGGACGAAGCATGAGATCGCAAAGGTACTTCGGAGCAAGACCCAAATGAGACTTAAGGGCTAAAATAAGAACCTTGAATTGTATTCGGAAAGATAGAGGTAGCCAGTGAAGTTCTTCAACCATGAATGCAGAGATGTGAGAGAATCGAGGAAGACGAGCAATCAGTCTAGCACAGTGTTTCTTAACCAGTGTTCGACCGAACCCCTGGGGTTCGGTGAGCCAGTGCCAGGGGTTCGGCAGAGGTCCTCTGAAATATATACATATTCAGGGTCAGTGAGTGTGAGTGAAAAATCATTTGCTCTTTTATTTTTATTTTTCGACTTTTATTTAATAAAATAGTTAACTATTAGTAGTTCATGTATTTATTGTATCGCATTTTTGTACAATTTTTTATTTCCTTTGTTCCCATTAGTTAAAAAATTATTGTTCAAACTTGAGGGGTTCGGTGAGTGGTCGTGGATTTCTCTTGGGGTTCGGCTCCCTTGAAAAGGTTAAGAACCACTGGTCTAGCAGCAGCATTAAGTACTGACTTTAGAGGAGATAGGCGAACCTTAGGGAGACCAACAAGGAGAGAATTACATTAGTCTATTCGAGAGCAGACGAAAGCGTGGACATTTGAGGTAAAGGTCGAAGATGAAACAGGTTTGCGAATAGCCCTGAGACGCCTTAGTTGGAACTTGGAAGTAGGAAGAGCGAGTAAGCTTGGCAATGTGTTTAGTAAAAGTTAGTGAACTGTCTAGGGTGACACCCAGGTCTCGGACACTAGACGAAAATGTAAAACGAGGAAACCTTTCAGAGAGTAATGCATAGTCAAGTTTTTTGAGCTGCTGAGGAGTTCCAAACCAAATTAGCTGGGTTTTAGAGCAGTTTAAGGAAAGACTATTAGAAGACATCCAGATATGAAGATCTTGGGAGAGAGCCTCAATTTGACTAGCGAGGAGTTGAGCAGAAGGAGGTCCATGGACACAAGCCTGGACATCATCAGCAAAAAGGTGGCCAGTCGCAGAGCGGTTAGGAAAGAGAGAGGGAATATTAGCTGTGTATAAAATGAATAGGAGCGGGCCTAGGACAGAACCCTGAGGAACACCCAAAATGACAGGGACCCACTGAGTCCTGGAGTCACCAGAGATGATTATTTGGGTGCGATCAGACAGGTAGAACCGAAGCCAAAGGCGAGGAGGACCCTTGAGTCCACAGGAGGTCTCAAGCCGTTGTAGTAGAATTTCATGGTCGACCATGTCGACACCCGCATAATACACCCGCATCGCTGTTCAAAATATAAGTAAAGGGCTTACTTTGTTATAGTACGATGTCAGATTTTATAAATTATGTCAACACACAGCCAAACTTATCTGGTAAACTAATACACCCGCATCGCTGTTCTTTTTCAATTTTAGCATTAAAATTCATTGTGAAACTAATAACAAATGTTTTCACAACAGTGCAATTTAGGCTAAGTGATGGGTTTTACCCACTTCCTGTCAGGAATAAGTAAGAAGTGCTGGTACCCGCAACAATTAAAGAATCTGTTTAAAAATTACCTTTATTTACATAAGTAATTTATTGCGTCGGAAAACAAATAACAGTGCAAATCATGACAGAAACATTACAATCACTGCGCAACAGGAAGCCAGGAAAAATTTAAAAGCTTATACCACCCTGGCCCCTAGTACCTCGTTCACATTTCGGTCAACGTTTAAGTGTCACACAGATCTATAGACAAGTTATGCTGTTGACAGGCAGCTTAATCCGAACAATTTTAGTAATATACATAATTTAGACATTATACATTAGACAAATAATTAGCAAGTTCATAAAGCAGAAAAATCAGAACCAAAGTAAAGAGAGGCAATTTTTATGACAAATGAAGTGAAACAAAAATGAAATAAAACAAAACAAAACACTATTAATAATAATACATAACTGAAGAATGTTTGCATCCAAGATGATCAAACACAAAACAAAATTCACATGGATGATTTGTTCAATAAAACCATTATTATTTCTAACAAAGCTCTTTTTCACTGTATTTTGACAAGTAGCCTATTTTCAGTTCTCTTTTAAATGTGGAAAGTAGGGAATGCAAACCCCGGTTACCCGAACCCGGGTAACCCGGGTTACCCGGCTTTTTTCCAAACCCGAAACCCGGGTTTGAACGCGATTGAAACCCGGGTTCGACGGCTTTGAAAATCGTAACTTTCACCGTCCTTCACGGTGTGAAACTCACAAATGCAGAGTAATGGAAATATAACGATAATAGTGGTTGATAACGGGTTTACGTAATACAACTTCTAACTACTTATTTATGGGCTCATTCCATATCTTTATTGGTGACTTCGTATGAGTGTGGCTTCCCATTTAACACGAACAGTGACTGATGAGTGTTTTGACACGTCGGCGTCGTAACTTAGAATTCGTAAATAATAGCAGTAAACTGTTTTTATTTGAATTTAGTGATTTCAGACACAAATCCAAACAATGTCTAAATCAGCAAATGTAAAGGGTGGTGTTTGGGATCATTTCGTTCACGATTCTGAGGGCAAGACGGCTCAATGTCAGTTATGTAACTCGCAGCAAAAATTGCCAGCGGTGCAACAAGAAATATGCATAGGCTATTCATCTCGGGTCCAAGCATAAGATAAACCTGCTGAAACACAAGGACGTTGGTGACCCTTGTCGTTCTGACGAAGCCAATGACGATAGGCCTCTTAGTCCAAGCACAATCACAGGCAGCGATATGTCTCCAAAGCAGCATCTACTTTAGTAAGTTCTGGTTCTGCCAAATTGGGTTGCAGAGTAACGATGACTAAATTATCTTCTGAAAGCAAATGGGCAGGCACTGGGATGGCCTAAAGCTGAGATGTAGACGATTAAGCTGTCATTTGACAATTATTTTTATAGGCCTATGCAATGTTTCTTTCAGACAGAACGCTCCGGAACGGCATTCCGTGAATTTTTTCAAGCTGCTAAAAATTATTTTATTTACTTACATTTTTAATAAAAAATTATTTAGTTAATTTAATTTAATTTCAGCGTTTTCAGTGTTTATTGGTATTCATGGTGCTATAAAATTAGAGGCTCAGGTTTAGGCCTTCGGAACCCTTGCAATGTCTTCCATAACTGTTCTGGAATTGTTCAGTTCCGGAACATTTTTATTGAAAAACACTGCTTATATAAAAAAATCGCGATTATCCTAAAGTTTTCTTTTTATGCAAAATTCTTGACTGTTGGAGAACGTTGGACTTGTAGCTGCATACGACGACGTTGTTCTTACGCAAGAAATAGTGCAGTAATGTAACGATCTATGAAATCATTACTAGAGGCTATTTTTAGAATTACTTGTGCCCGCCCCTCAGACCTCTAGCGGTAGGAAAGTGGCGAGCCGATGAAACGATGGTGTTTCGTGCTTGGCCTCGGCAGTTGTGCCGTTGATAGGTTTATTATTGGAATTTTCCATCAGCCACTGATCACGTGCTGCGCACGTTTGATGCAGCCGCTGAACCTCTGACTCATCCGCTACGTCATCGATTTTCTGTCTTATTTCGTGTTCATATAAGGTTAGCATTTGGAGGCTGACTGCTGATTGGTAGAAGCCGTGTTTAAGAGCTCTTGCTGCCATCTAAATTTGTCACTCGTTGCCGAGACGTCCTGGAGGTTAGATCTTGTACCGATGGATTACCAAAGAGTCGTTGCCGAGTCGTCCAAGAGATCAGTTCTTTTTTTGAGTCCCCGTAGAATAGATAAGAAATTGAGAAACACTTGCGTTAGTCTCTTTCTAAGAGCCAAATAGTCCGCTATAGAAGTTTAAAGTAGAAACGAGTACGGTTGGAATAATATTGTCGATTGTCTGAATTGCGAGGAAATGTGAACTCGTAACGTGAATTTGTCGTATTCGCTGGATTACTCTCTGTCGTCGTCTCCGCTTATTCGCTGGATTATCTTCTGTCTTCGTAACCTATAATTGCCGTGGATTATTAATCATGTCCTTTGTTCCAAAGATGGGTAAATAATCATCTGTTTCTTTAATTTGATTGTAATTGCAAGTCACTACCAGTAGAAACTGCGTAGGGTAAAGCTAATTTTTATAGAATTGAACCCGATTGTTTTACTTGAATTGTATTATATAATTGAGACTGTTTGTTGCATAAACACTGATAATAATTTCTAACATGTCTCGTGAATCATTGCACTCATTAGACGTAGATGAGCATGGTGAAGTGAGGCCTCTTTCACCAGAGTTGCTTCGAGCCTCTATTCTTGAACGCATGTTGGAAAGTATGGAAAAGGTGTCGGCTGGACAAACTAATTTAGACAAACGACTAAATGATCGACTAACTGACGTCACTGATGGACAAACTAGATTAGACAAACGACTAAATGACCGACTAACTGACGTGACTGACGGACAGTCTGACATAAGACAAAGACTAGGAGACCTGTTTGAAGGGCAGTCTGAATTGTCTAGATCCCACTTCGAATTGTCTAGATCCCACTCCGAAATGCAAAGAGACCACAGAAATCTGTTGAATAGAATAGAATCCTGGGAATCAGATAGACAAGTAAGTAAGGAAGTGAGTACCACTACGAACCCTGACTTTTCGGAACCTCAACCGGAAGTTGCCGAACTCCCTTCCGCCGCAGCCTTACCCTTGGAAACCTTCGTCAAGAAACCAATAATAGAAGCAACGGCTGGATTTGAACCCGAAACCTTAGGCCCACGCCGGAGCACTAGATTAAAGGACTGCCCACAGCCTGATTACCGTTTCCCTGTGAAACCTGGATTTAGAAAGGAAACTGGTGCCAGACCTAAAGACCACTCTACATTATCGAACATCAACAGGACTCAAATCTCACTTCAAAACGTTACCTCTCCTTTACATAAACCGCCTGTAGTAGCGCACAGTCGGGGAGGAGATGGGGAACACCACAGTAATAATATTTATCATGTAAAATTTGTTAACCCGTCCAAACCCGGGTTACCCGGGTTTTCACGGCGGTCAAACCCGAAACCCGGGTTTCGAAAAAAGACCCCGGGTTTGCATTCCCTAGCGGAAAGGAATTTCTCTTCTTTAAGTTCATCAGACAATGAATTCCACAAACGAGATCCCAATACCTGGAGTTTGCCCGCTCTGCATACAGCGCTGCAGCCAGACTTATTGCACGTCTTCCTCGGTACTCTCACATCTCCACATACATGACTAATGATCTTCACTGGCTCCCTCTCTCGGCTAGAATCAAGTACAAGATCCTGCTCCTAGTTACTAAGTCCCAGCAGGACTTGGCCCCTAGGTACCTTTGTGACTTAATGTGTAAGCCACTTTCTGCACGTTCTTCTCGCCCTCTTCGTTCTGCTGACCGGTTTGATCTTTTCGTACCTCGGTCGCGAACCTCATTAACCCAGCATCGGGCTTTCGCTATAGTGGGTCCATCAATATGGAATGACCTTCCCCTGCAATTCGTAGCAGGATTCTGGAGGGGATTTCACTGGCATCTCTTCGCTGCTTAAAGACCTTTCTCTTTTCTCGGGCTTTCACGATGAGAGCGCTTCTGAATAGCTCTGCTGTGAGAAGCGCTTTACAAATGTTTAGATTAGATTAGATTATATTAGATTAGATTAGATTAGCGCGTGCATAGGGGACCACATTTGGATGCGCTCAGAGTGTTATGGGAGTGGGTTTGGTCAACAGTAATGAAGTAATTGGAGAATTTTTCGGTAACATATTATGTACAAACTTGAACATGAGCACGAGTTTAGATAAATGAGAGAACTCATAAATTTTTATTATACTTAGGGTGCAGAATAAAGGATTGGAAAGAGATAAGTAAGGAGAGTGTGTGATTATTCTTACAGCAGCTTTCTGAAGTTTCAATATCCGGTCTAAATTCCCGGTTCTGTGTGGCGACGACCATACAGAGCAGCAGTATGTCATATGCGGTTCAAGTAGGGTGTGGTATAGTAGTTTTAGTTTGTCGAGATCAAGGATATGGTTAATCCTGGAGAGCATACCCACTATTTTAGATATTTTATTAACTACCATGTCAACATGCTTCTTCCATTTGAGGTCATCAGTAAGTACCACACCGAGAAATTTAATTGCGTGCACCTGTGTCAGTGAAACTCCATTTATAATAATATTGACATCAATATCCAGGTACTTTTTTTTAGCAAATATTATAAAACATGTTTTTTTAAGTTTAGAGAAAGTAAATTCGCTGAAAACCAATGGCTTGTGTTTTCCAATTTATCATTTAATGATGCAGCTAAGAGAATAGGACAGTATCCAGTTGTAAAGATGTTTGTATCATCCGCAAACATAATCAAGCTCATATCGGTTACTGACTGAATAGCGTTTACATATAGAAGGATTAAGAGGCCCGAGGACTGAACCCTGAGGCACACCACATATGATTGGTAAGAAAGATGAACAAGTGTTGTTGAGGGCAACATATTGATATCTATTTGATAAGTAACTCAATCAATCAATCAATCGTTTATTTGTAGTCAAACAACAATAAAACAATAATATTACAAATCAGATTGCACTTTTAAGTATGGATTGTTGAATGCCACAAGGGAAGGCCCTGAAGGGATCAAAGATCCCGCTAAGTAGGGACACCCTCTATAAAATTTCAACATAATATGTGGCGACCGAAAGATGCTTTACATAGTATAACATTTGTTGACTTGATTAACATAAAAATCTTAACTAACCTTAACTAATTTAAACTAAATATCGAAAGTAAAAGGAATGAGTGGGAAGTGCAGTTAAACACATGGAAATAAAAGATTAAAACAATGAAACAATAAGGCAATGAATTGATATGTAGGCCTACTGGTTACATGGGGTCCAGAAGGGATCATGGATCCCGCTAAATTACAGCCAGTCGATACTTAGATTGGAATAATCAAACAAAAATATAAGAAGAGACCATTAAACGACATTAACAAAACAATATAGGCTACAATCTTAACTAAATAGCAGTACAGACAAATACAACTAAGTTAAGTCAATTAATTCATTAACTAGGAGGGAGCGTAGCTTTTTTTTGAATATCAAGAGACTAGATGTTGGCCCGTCCTAAGACGGTTAAAAACAATTTGAAAATGTCAAGAGATGCGTCTTCTCATGCTATGATTGACATAAGTCTTCTCCCTCTCCCTCCCTACCACCGTCCGTCCGTTCCTCCCTCTCTCCCTTCCTCCCTCCCTACCACCGTCCGTCCGTTCCTACCCCGTACTTCTCTCCCGTCCGTCCCTTCAACGTCCCTCCCTCCCCACGTCTCTCACGGCGATCGTGCGTGCTCCCTCCGTCCGTCCGAGAGTAAGTCCCTCTTTCCCTCCGTTCGTCCGAGGGTAATGAAAATGTCAGTCACTCCCTCTCCCCTCTCCCCCTCCCTCTCTCCCTCCTCTTACTTCTCTGCCGTCCCTCCCTCCCGGCCGTCCGTACCTCCCTCCCTATCTTCCCCTCCGTCCCTCCCTTCATCCCTCCATTCCTTTCCCTCCCTCCCTCCCTTCCTCTCCCCATTCCCCTCCCTCTTTCCCTCCGTCCGTCCGAGGGTAATGATAATGTCAGTCACTCCCTCTCCCCTCCCTCCCTCTCTCCCTCCTCTTACTTCTCTGCCGTCCCTCCCTCCCTCCCGGCCGTCCGTACCTCCCTCCCTCCCTTCCCCTCCGTCCCTCTCTTCGTCCCTCCCTCCCTCCCTTTCCCTCCGTCCCTCCGTCCCTCCCTCCCTTGCCCTCCCCATTCCCCCTCCTCCCTTGCCCTTCCCTCCCTTCCCTTCCCCTCCCATTCCCTTATAGACACGAAGAAGGATCCACATGTCGTCCTGTGCATTATCTCGCGTTGCTATGACGACATAGAATGACGTAAGCCATATTGTCCATGGCGAAACAGCTTAACAGGCAAAGACCGTAACAGCACGCGCAGATATAGTCACCCACGCGCAGATATAGTCACCCACGCGCGCGCAGAGATTTCTGTGCGTTTATATTATTAATTAGGTGAAGAACGAATAGCTAGAGGGATATTATTCCACACCAACGTACCAGTAAATTTGATAGAGAATAAACGAGTATTAGTGTGAGCATAGTCACGACGATAGGAAATCGAACCTCTCGTGTTGTAAGAATGGATGCTGGAAGTACGACAAAAAAGCCTTTGATTACCAGTGGTAACAAGTCATGATCATAGCGATACATAAATTCCCCGATTTGAGCGATCCTTATCTGTTCAACCCTTAATAATCCAAACTCAGAAAATAGTTGCTTAGTGTGAGAACCATATGGAACACCTGCTAACTCAAAAAGCAATTTAGGGGATACCCCGTTTTTCATAATGCTCGAGTTTATCCAAGAGTATTGCATGATTCACAGTATCAAAGGCCTTTGATAGATCTAGAAAATTTCCAATAGTAGTTTGATGGTCATCTAAGGTTTTGCTGATTTGGTTAGTAAGATCAAGTAAAGCCAGCTCTGTTGAAAATTTTTCCTAAACCCATACTGGGTATCTGCAAGCAGGTTATTTTGTTCCACAAAGGTGATAAGCCTATAATAGACAATTTTTTCAGTTATTTGGAGAAGATTGATTAGATAGAAATTGGACGATAATTAGAAATCTGTAATTTATCCCCCGTTTTACAAATTGGAATGAGCTTTGCTAATTTGAGCTGGTCGGGAAAAGCACCTTGAGTTAAGGACTGGTTAAATATGTTTGACAAAAAAATAACCTGTAACATAAAAATGTGACGTGATGGCCTTTTTCAAGCCCAGATCTGAAAGCAGCCAAAAATGACAATGGCTGTGTTTTCAATGTGTTTAGTGATTTCTGCGGGCTTTACAACGTCACTCTTTCTTTCTAGGTGTCATTATATAGAAATATTTCTATCTGTCATGTATTTAATAAAAGTGTTTCAAACAGCCGTGCTGCTGATGCAATATTTCATACTACGAGACTGAGGATTGAGGAATAATACATATTAAGAGATTGCATGTTGTTACAGCTTATTCAATAATCGTAAGGGTAATTTATTCTTTATTTTTCAAAGTGAAAGCAATAATCAAAAACAGAGTAGCAGCTCACTCTGGAATGGCTACCCCTCGATATCAGAATTGACGAATTCTTAGCATCATGGTAAAGTGCATTCCTAAAGCTGAATGCATCCATTCTTCAAAGCCTTTCGAAGCTAATAATAATAATAATAATAATAATAATAATAATAATAATAATAATATCTTTTCTTTAATAAGCGCCTGACAAACGCACTGCGCTGGACATTTACATGTTATGCAATTGAAATCTTAACTACTAACAGAACAGACATCCTGCAATACAACGGCGCTAATAGCAGCCTACAAACATATCCGCCCAACGGGGGCTCGAACTCGGTACCTCTCGGTCACTGTGCCAGATGTTATCCAATGCGCCACGGGCTCAATCGGACTCATTGAAATATCAAAAGAAGAAATACTGCGGTTTAGCAGTAGGCCTACCATCCATCCCTCTCATGAAAGTGTGAAACGAGTACACGCCATTGACCTTACTATTTCATTACCAACTTTACCTAGTATAGCCAACCCACTAGTGGAAATTTTAAATTGTTCATTTTAGTCAGGAGTATTACCGCATTAAAAATAGCAAAAGTAGTTCCTATATTGAAAAAGGATCAAGAGAGCCTCAATTCGGCCTTGTTTTAATTAAAGGCATGTAGAAGCGTCTGAATAACTTTATTTCTAAATCTAATACCAGTTTCCTGCGCAGCCTGGGTTGCAATCCGGGCACTCGACGTTTATGACATTTGGCTACTTAGCATGCAGGATCAAATTTATACAGCAATAGATAGTAATGAATACTCAACAGGAAGTTCCTAGGATTAGAACGCAATTAGTCAGCTGTAATGGCCGCGCTAAAACTAATTAAATACGGGGAACCACACTGATCTATCCTAGACCCTTTACTATTTATTCTATACATAGTATCATAAATGACCTGCCCAATATCTCGCCTGATTTAATTTTTATACTATTTGCAGATGATACTAATGTATTTAACTCTCACTTGTCAACAGATAGGCTACATTAATTAGTCATACTAAAACTGAACTGGAAAAAGTAAGGTAGCAGAGTGGTTCAGAGCTAATAATTATTAGCCCTTAACCTTGATGAAACTATGTACTATTTAGATAATTTAAAAAACCGTCTCCTATTACTTGCCCAAACTTGTGCATTATGAGTACTGCAATCACGCAAGTCCCATCATCTAAGTTCCTAGGAGTCAATGTTGACCAACACCTATATTCTGGAGGGAACTTATATCCAATATCTCGAGCACACTAGCAAGAAACCTATAAATCCAATCACATATAGCAAGTTTACTGCATGCCGTTACAGGTCCGATCAACTCTCTTATTATACCCTCATATACCCGTATCTAGCCTACAGTAACATAGTTTTGGGCCACTGTATATAAGTCTAACCTTATTAAGCTACATATCCTCCATAAATGGGCAGTTAGATTCATTGCCAAAAGTCCATTATTTTGGAGACCACACAAAAGCAGAATTCCGCAAAAAACCTGTTAAAATTTGATCAGATAAGGCAGGTAAAGTTATGCATATATATATGAATCGTTATATCTGCAATCTATTACCTCTATCATGCAAAGCCGCGCATTTTCTGTTGTAGGCCCGGCGGTATGGAATGGCCTCCATCTTGAGCTGCGCCTTTTGTTTAGGTCACTCACTGACACAATTCTATAAGAGCTTGAAACTTTTTTACCGTGCTGGAGTCGGGATGTTTCACCCTCTAAGTAGCTTCCTTGAAAAGATGCTATGTAAATACTTGAATGAATCTATTACCCCTGCTTATCAAGACTTCTTCATTCTAGACACTAACTAAACTGAAATGTTTTAGAGTGTTTATGGATATCGGCTAGCCAAGCTTTAGCTATCCATTCAGTTTCACTTTTATTTTCTTATTGTTAACAAGATGAGTTTTAGTCATAGTTAGTTAACGTTGCTTATCGAGTGTTAGTTTTAATTGCCGTTAACAATAACTAAAACCATTGTCTGGTAATTTTATTTACTGACATCTAAGTTATGGTTTTAGTTATAGTTGCTTGAGTCTGTTTCTTAAGTCCCTAAAATAGCTTCGAATTAAGCTTGACATGTTTTCATTATGAGGTTTTCAAGAAACAATCATGATTGTGATATATTGATAATTGCTATCAAAATATAGCTAAACGCTAAATTGTGAAGTCGAGCTTATTCACATGGAATTGGTTCCAACTAAATATCCAAAATTAAAAGTCGTCCTCATATGCTAAAAAATGCTGTTGAAACATATTTTTGATATTCGCACAGACAAAATGTCACTTGCAAGTAGACTGAGGCAAGAAGGCAAGTGGTATAAAGCCTACGCTTATCGTTTTATTCGGTAACCAGAAATCACAGGTAACAATTTAATCGGGTTGGGCGAAATAGCTAACGTTACACAGCAACCCATAAATGGCCTAAAGTCCCGCAAGCCAGGGTCACCTAAGAGTGTTTATGCAGTATATAATGTACTGTGGCCAAATGTGAATAAAAAATAGAGATGTTTAGCTTGGTGATGATATATTCGTTTATTTATCAAGCAGGAAGACACACCGCTTCACAACTTACATACACAAAGGCTGTCTTAAGTTTCTTAAGTCCCTAAAATAGCTTCGAATTAAGCTTGACATGTTTTCATTATGAGGTTTTCAAGAAACAATCATGATTGTGTCACAATCATTAGCTATATTTTGATAGCAATTATCAATATATCACAATGATTGTGATATATTGATAATTGCTATCAAAATATAGCTAAACGCGAAATTGTGAAGTCGAGCTTAACTTTAACTTTATGTAACTTTAACTATGAATTAACTAATAACTAAACTAATAACACATATGCACATTTTCTGTAATTTTACGATCTAAGAACCAATGAAGGGATGTCATAGGTAAGTAGATTCGTAGCTCAATGATCAATGATCAATCAATGCGCGGATGTACTAGATGAGTGAATTATTATGCTTCATGTTGAATGCGGGTTCGTAGTAGGGTGTGACCTATTGGCATTTGTTGCCGATTTCCGATTCCGGATCCGATTAATCAGCGATATTCATTTTATTTGGCTATAGGCACTTTTTGTTACTCAAAATCCCGACTGTCCGCCATTTTGTTGGTTGTCGACTCACAATTTTATTATTTTACCCGGACTTTCAATGATAAAGATTAAAGATTACCACAGGAGGTCGCCAAAACAGGTTACTATTTTTGTATCAAAGAAAAAAAATTCTTTTTGGTCCAAAATATTAGATCTTTTGGTATTTGGATCCTGAGATGCGCCGATTCCGATTAATCGGTCTGGGGCGAAATCCGGCTCAAACCGATTTCGGATCCAAGAATCGATCACACCCTAGTTTGTTGCTCACGTTTGAAGAGATGAAGGCTATGTAATGAACGAATGGGAAGAGGCATATTGTTCTAATTTCTTGATCCAGCGCTTTTTATCGAGGAGAAGTCTAAAATTGGCGCGGGCAAAGGGAATATAGAGAGAACATATATTTCTAGAGAAGTGAGGATGAATGTTAGTGTCTAGAATGAAGAAGTCTTGATAAGCAGGGGTAATAGATTCATTCAAGTATTTACATAGCATCTTTTCAAGGAAGCTACTTAGAGGGTGCAACAATCATGATTGTGACACAATCATGATTGTTTCTTGAAAACCTCATAATGAAAACATGTCAAGCTTAATTCGAAGCTATTTTAGGGACTTAAGAAACTTAAGACAGCCTTTGTGTATGTAAGTTGTGAAGCGGTGTGTCTTCCTGCTTGATAAATAAACGAATATATCATCACCAAGCTAAACATCTCTATTTTTTATTCACATTTGGCCACAGTACATTATATACTGCATAAACACTCTTAGGTGACCCTGGCTTGCGGGACTTTAGGCCATTTATGGGTTGCTGTGTAACGTTAGCTATTTCGCCCAACCCGATTAAATTGTTACCTGTGATTTCTGGTTACCGAATAAAACGATAAGCGTAGGCTTTATACCACTTGCCTTCTTGCCTCAGTCTACTTGCAAGTGACATTTTGTCTGTGCGAATATCAAAAATATGTTTCAACAGCATTTTTTAGCATATGAGGACGACTTTTAATTTTGGATATTTAGTTGGAACCAATTCCATGTGAATAAGCTCGACTTCACAATTTAGCGTTTAGCTATATTTTGATAGCAATTATCAATATATCACAATCATGATTGTTTCTTGAAAACCTCATAATGAAAACATGTCAAGCTTAATTCGAAGCTATTTTAGGGACTTAAGAAACAGACTCAAGCAACTATAACTAAAACCATAACTTAGATGTCAGTAAATAAAATTACCAGACAATGGTTTTAGTTATTGTTAACGGCAATTAAAACTAACACTCGATAAGCAACGTTAACTAACTATGACTAAAACTCATCTTGTTAACAATAAGAAAATAAAAGTGAAACTGAATGGATAGCTAAAGCTTGGCTAGCCGATATCCATAAACACTCTAAAACATTTCAGTTGAGCAATTATTAATTATTGCTCAAAGTAATAAACTATCGAAAAGTCATTTGGAAACGTATAAGAACAGAACATAAATATCACTGAAATAATAACAACTTAAAAAGCTCGGTTAAAATTGGACAAGGCGTAATGTGCTGGATGAAAGTTGATTGGAAACGGCCAAAGCAATTTTCACCTTATCTGTGTTTGACCAAATGTTTCAAAGTGAACATTTGGTGTTAATCAGATTGCATTCGCCAAGGTAGCTCATCAAATAGGCATAATCTATCAAACGCTGAAAACAGCCTGCCGTAATACACCAGGAGTAAGGAAATCCTGTGCGAGACAAGTCAGTCAGTTTTCACTTATTATACTTCAAATAGTTTCGTTAACAGTCGGATTAAGTGGTTAATTTATTTCTATGTTGTGAATTAGTACTAATTTCGTCTCTTTCGACCTGGATAGATAACAATATCTTAGACCTACTTCAGATTATTCAGCCACAAATGTAGGCCTATCTTCAAGGGGGAGGCAAGCAGCACACTGAAATACAATATTTGTTGATTACGCGTTCACACCATGGGAGCCTGCACATCGGGGCAAGAGGGGCACTTGCCCCTTGAAAATTGACACCTATTTTTAACTTCTATTTTTTTGTGTTTAATAACTTTCTTAGCACTAAAGCACTAATGATACATTAGAGAATCGTAATCGTAATCTGCAAACTTCTATATCGCCACTGGAAAGCCAAGCGCAGGGTACCAGCTTATTCACGAGCGCTGCGTCTTGTCAGAGTGGTTGTCCAAAAGCGTAGTCCGAAGGTGGTCCGAGCTGTTTCAAGAGGATCAGAGGGGCAGAGCAGATGTTAAAGTGGGTGTCGTTTGGGTCGAAAATATGGAATGTAGCGGTTCAGGTGAGTTGGAGTGAGTTCTTGAGAAGGAGAGACTTTAGGGTCGAGTCGAAAACCTTCGGATGATGGATATAAAAGTCTGAGGCAGATGATGGTGGGTGATTGGCGATGGTGGTGGAGGAACCGAAAAAGTGCGGAATTCAGGAGTTAGATCGTTCCAGAGACGTGGAACAGTATTGGATATTGCTCGGTTGGAGAACTTGAAATGAGTAGTGACCGGAGGTCGAGAAAAAGTGAGAACGGAGGCTGATCGGGTAGAGAGGGTTGGCTGGATGGCGAAGAGTCCGCCAATATATTGCATGGTATTGTATTGTACTTATAGATTTAAAAAGCACCTCTCACAGTGAACACCAATCAGAGGCGCTCCCAGTGCGAGATACCCCGAGCGAAAAGTGGTGTTAACACAGCTAAAGGAAGCATTTGGAGTCTGGACCACCGGTTAATATCAAAGAACGAGTTGGGCTGGGAGTATTGTGGGAGTCGTAGGTAAGCGAGAGGACTTTGAAGTGGATTCGCTCCGGGATTTCTAACCAATGGAGTGATTTCAGGATGGGAGTGAATGCGATGATGCCTGGACGTGCTGGTATTGTCTCATTTCAGCTCGGGCTAGTGTGTTTTGGATTAGTTGCAGACGCTTGAGTTGTGTGGATTCAAGGTTGAGGAAAA
The DNA here is from genome assembly GCA_020284085.1 of Aporrectodea caliginosa. Taxonomy (NCBI): domain Eukaryota; kingdom Metazoa; phylum Annelida; class Clitellata; order Crassiclitellata; family Lumbricidae; genus Aporrectodea; species Aporrectodea caliginosa. Next base: position 803,178 of record JACEVL010000807.1, on the reverse strand, counting down.
TGGAATTGCAGTAGTCGAGCTTGAGTGGACAATGGAGGTGGCAATGGTGGAGGCAGTTTTGAAGTCGAGCATGGCCCGGATGCGTCGGAGGTCATGAATGTGCATGAAGAAAAAAGTGCGAGAGGTTGGAGATGTGGTTACAGAACCAGATATGTGGATCAAAAGCAACACCATTATTGCGGACAGATGCATCAGGGAAGAGATGAAGAGCTGGTGGATAGGTGACTATGACAAGAGGAGTTGCACTGTGCAAGACAGCATCAAGAACTGCTTGTTCGAAGTGGTGAGAATGAATATTGGAGTGTTACGTGCAGTTCCACTGAAGTAAGTTTACTAACAAACGATTCTATGCGATTACAGGGCGTGTAACTCTAATTCCGGTACTCAATTATATACTGACAGTATTGTCTAATTTCAGAATAATATTATATTTTGCAAGCTTATTGTATTTTTGTGTTTTGATATAAGGTATTGTGGGTTTATACCGCAAATCTACCATTTTTTCATAAGCCAGATTTCATCTACTAAGTCCTGATATAATTATGGGCTGGACAATGAGCGGGAACCTGATTAGTTATGGTAGTGTAGTGAGGTTGCTGGCGATCCAAAGTAGTTGTGTGGATGAAGGATGATGATTCTGAGTAAGGCGATGATGCTGGAGTTCAAATCGAGAAGATGATTCCAACGAACAATGATTGACGGAATCGAGAGAGTGTGGTGAAATTGATTACTCTAAATGTACATGTTTTTCTATAGCGACCGTTTTTGGCCACGACCTTTCTCATTTTACAATGAACGAATCTGGTGTGATCCTTTACACAGCTGCCCATTTGAATGATGCGACGCCATTTAGGAGTTCCATTATCTTCGCATTTAAGAAATTAAATGAGATATTGTCGATGTGCCATTCTGTTAGGTCTTCAAGCAGACCGCTGAGCACTAATCCGGAAGAATTTAGACGTCATCACCACCGGCGATTCTTACTCTATCATCTGAAGCCTCCCTTACGGACTGACGGGCATCAAGGACGTTGTCTGGTCACTCAGTTGTTTCAGCGGCAACCATTAAATGCGTTCCACAATGGAAAGCTAACTTTAGAAAAGTTATAATTCATGTAGGGCCATTGTGGGTCTATGATATTTTCAAATTTTATATCATTCGCGATCATTTTACAACTTAGTCTACTTTCTGCTGCCTTTACTATCTATCGTTTACGTATGTCAGATTAAGTCATAATTCCTATCAGAAAGAGACTCAAGGTCTACACTGTGTCCCGATAAAAAGGGACCCCTTTTGTTATCATGAAAATAAACTAGTAAATATTCATCGATTTTTAAAATTCCAAAACCATTTTAATCCTGACATAATTAGCTAACATGGTTAGAATGTGAAATTTCCTGTCATCAAATAATTACGTCATAATGACGTCATTTGCATCAAAATTTAAGTATGGAAAAAATTGGTGCGTCGGATGATCGGATCGTCGTAAAACGGAAATCCATTTAACAGAACCAGGCGGGAAAATAAGTGGAACTTTTTACCGTGATTGTTTGCTGTCGGAAAAATTGTTGTCTGATATCCAGGGTATTATATTCGGATTATTACACATTCCAACAAGATGGCGCTCCAGCTCACTGAGTTCGTGAAACTGTTGAACTGCAGACAAAGGAGACTCTGGATTTCATGCCTCCTAATCTTTGACTGCCAAACAGCCCGAACTTTAATCCCGTTGATTACAAGATTTGGGGACTAATGCAAGAGAAGGTTTACAGGACAAAGATCAGAGACATTGAAGAACTCCGTGCGCGTATTGTTAATGCCTGGGATGAATTTGATCAGCTGGTTATCGCTGCTGCTATTGGCCTGTGGCGCGCTCGTCTTGAAGCTTGTGTTGAGGCAGAAGGCGGACACTTTGAGCACGCCTTGTGGTCTAATATTATTCAAATATAAAAATTAAATTAACTAAAATTTATAACTGATGAATGACAGTTTAAAATAATATTGAAAATTTTAGATGATTTTTGTGCCGTCCTTGACACTTGAATTTTGATGAAAATGACGTCATTATTAAATAACGAAAACTTTTATACTTTATCCAGTATTTAGCAAATTATGTCAGGATTAAAATGGTCTTGGAATTTTAAAAATCGATGAATATTTACTAGTTTATTTTCATGATTACAAAAGGGTCCCTTTTTATCGGGACACAGTGTACATAGTTTAAAAACAGCGAGGCTGCAGTAATAACAGTAGTTAATACACTCAGGAATAGGTCTTAGACAGCCTGAAGGATGACTCTGGTAAGTTTGAAAGCGTTTGATCAGTTTCTCAGGTAGAGGCGCTAAATAAATTTTCGATTACAGTTACAACTACAGCTTCAAAGTAGGCCCTATTGCCGATTAAAGAAAACAATCATAAATTCACAGATTTTAGAGTTACTTTAAGAAGTGTCATTGTTTAATAATTATTATGAAGTGTCTTCAGCCGTCATAATACTAACAGAAACAAAGAAATTCTGAGAATTACTTAGACTAAGTGTTTAGCATCTCACCTATGTGCAAAATGCTACAAATTTCTGTAAGTGAATTACTATGCTAAGAAAGTTAAATTATTATTTTTGTTGTTGCTGTTATTGTTATAATAATTGTAATAATTACTATTTTTCTCATTTTTTATCCGAGGTACATATAATTTCTCAAATGATCAAAACTGTCCGGAGATGAAGAGGTGTTAATCTGGCAATTACTATCATCATCATCATCATCATCATCATCATCATCATCATCATCATCATCATCATCATCATCATCATCATCATCATCAATCCTCATTATCATCAATAATAATCATCATCATCATCATCACTATTATTATTATAATAATAATTTTTATTTTTATCACATTATTATTATTATTATTATTATTATTATTATTATTATTATTATTATTATTATTATTATTATTATTATTATCATCATCATCATAAAATATTATTAACATCACTCAGGTATTAATATCGTTCTGATTTATGAATTATTTGTTAAAACGCTGGAAAGCTGAAAATAGCTGGAAAGAGGAGAGTCTCGAACTGCTTGGAGATAAAATAGTAGAGGGATTCCTGAAGAAACGAGCGAGGCATAATCTTCGAGAATTATTTACGTCTAAAATATCTAAATAATTTCCATCTGTAGCAGTTGGCAACAATACAAATAATATTAGGCTTACTTAGAGTATAAACTACCAGAGAATAGGCTGCGAAAGCAATATTATGCTGCAGCATTCAGTCTTTGCGCTGTGTCTTTAGATCTGGTTCATCCAGGCGACTGCCGTGACTGTAGCCATGGCTGCACCAATGACGACATTGTATAGGGTTGGTTTGACCGTTCGACCGTCGTTGCAAAGATCGGTTCTGCAGAAGCACTGTGTACCCTTTTCGCCTTGCACTGTGGCTTCCTTACATTCGTCTTTTTCAACTGGATCATTGTTGCAATTACGGACAACTTCTGTCGAACCTGCGAGAAGTCATTTCGTCGTCTTCAGATAAATGCTTTACTCTGATGACTGTTAATGTAATTTAGCAGAACCCAGCGTTTTTCTAGTCAGGATGCAGGAGAAAAAAGATGGTAGTAGCGTTGTTGCCATTGAAATAAAACGTCCATAGTAGCCTAAAGCAGAAGAGACTAGGCCTACTAGTGGGAACGATAGAAGAAATAGAGGAAGAAGAAAATTTGAATAGCAGTATTATTAAGCTAACTCAGAACAGTAGTCTTGGATATGAATAATTAACGAATTCATTTTCTAAGCCTTGGTTTATAATAGCACTTTGAATATTCACTCCCTTTCCTGCCTGATCTTCTAAGCGAATTATACGGGTCGAGAATCCAAGGTGGCGTCACTGGCTGAGAATTACTGAGATGTGTATTCAAGAGACGATCTTCTTCTACGCTAACAACTAGATTAGAGCGTACCCAAACCAAGAATAAGGTACCATAAATTCTGTGTGAAAGATGTCTTTCTCTAAATGTTTTGCATGTAAATGTTAACTAGGTTAAACGTTTTCATGTTACAATATACCGTTACATGATGAAGTAGACGTCTACAGCATGTGACTGTAGTATTGGAACAATGTCAGTTACGGGGATGGGCCAATGAGTAAAGAATCAAAAGAGTTTGGTGCGAGAGATTCAGATGAACAAGTCTGATTCTCCTACCTGATTTAGTAACTATGCTTTTGTGGCAAGCTGCACCGTTGCATGTCAGATTTACACCGTCAGATTTGAACGGATCCTGGCAGTTCCTATTGTCGACACTTCGGCAGGAATAACAAGTGAGTGCTTGCGAACGTCCAAACACCGTAGCAATCACTCCAATCACGACAAGGATCAGCTTTGAATCCATTTGGCTGCGATGGCAACATACAGCAACATTGTTAACACCGTCCATTCATTAGTGCCAGCCTAGATAACCAGACCGCCTATGGCTGATGAGAAATTTCAAACAGATAAAGTTACAGTTGAACAAAACGACACAAACGAATGGGCAGAACGGGTGGATACAGAATAATATAAAAGCTTAGGTCAAACAACCGAAATGCTCGTTCACCAGGCACAGTTCTAGTTTGAGATGACCAACAAAATGCAATCAGATGACATCGTTGAGTGATTCTAAAACTAAGGAATGAGGATTTATTAAAAATATTTTCGTTGACTACAGTTCATTGTTTTTAATAACAGTGAATGGGACCAGCTATCGCATCATCTCATGCCAAGCCTTTTACCGATACACTAGGCCTAATGAGTGAAAGTAAAGTAAATTACGTTTTACTCTGATACTTTACAAATATTTAGCAATCACTTAACCTCCTTACTACCGCAGGACAAAATTCCTGGCGCAGCGCAAAATAAGTCATAATTCTAACATAAGTTCTAACATAATATATGTTAGAACCTTACAATATTGATGCATATTGATTATTTCGTAAATTATATCTCGACGTGCAAAACAAATTTTTTTTAAATTAAGAAAGACTTATGAGGTTTGCAAAAAGAGCAAATATTTTAAATGAAGCACAACAGAACAGAACCCAAGGAATAAGTATAAATAATTATGTAGCCAAACACAGCACAAACCTAGTGCTGCTCTAATATCATATTGTATTGTATTGTATTGTAGGCCTACTTGGCTATTTATAAAGCGCTTCTCACAGCAAAAGCCTTTCAGAAGCGCTCTCAGTGCCAGCAACCCCGAGGGAAAATGCAGGATATATATGCCAGGAAACATGAAATTCGTCACGCCACACTGTCACGGATTTGGTGAGTATGCACCAGAATAATCCGGCGGTAAGGTGCATGCTGGCGTATTAGTCTTGGCACCAGATATGTCCAACAAGCGACGATTGAGAGTAGGCCTAATGTGTATATAATTATTCAGTTGTAGGTTTCTGAGAAAAATGTAGCCTATCAGGCTAGGCTATCCCTGCTTTTTGATAGAAAAAAGTTACGTCAGAACTTCTGTCCAGCCATAATTAACTCCCAAGCAATGAAAGTCTCAGGTTGACTCTAATATAATACTGAATTGACTGCCGTTGTAAAACAAAAGCGAAGAAGACAAGATTCGACAACCTGGGGTGACGGTCGACATCTTCAACTCTTAGTTGTAATGCTTTCTGTGTTTCTTCTAATGGATCAGTCGTTGCACTCACGAGTTTTTTTGTTTCAGCAATAATCTCCTGGTTTTGTGATTCCATGTGTTTGGTCATTGAGACTTTTACATCAGCCACCATCTGTTTTATTAACTCCTCCATGACGGGAGTCATCAATTCAGTCAATCTAGGAATCAAAGCATTGATTACTTTCTCATCTACTCTGAGGTCTGACAGCTCCTCTATTTTCTTTTTGACATTCTTAGAAGTTGAATTTCTTACCCTGCGATACCGAAAATACCGATAAATTACAGTCCAGAGTCGTTCACTTACTCACAGCTCGATAATTCTAATAATTATTGAGCTCCCAAGGTATTTCCGTATTTTTTCAGAGGCGAGTTCGTGATTTCTCGCGTAGAAGACGTAAACACAGGCTGAACAATAATCAAATGTCCATTAGTATTATTAGTAGACAAGTGGAAGGGTGTACATGTTCGGACTTCTGCAAACGTCGATGTGGAAGTCAAAAACATTTGGCCGTCAACAGCGTTCGTAGACCCAATTAACAGTCATGCGACACAGGTAGGCTAGCAGTCATGCGATGCATGCAAAGGCGTTGTGACCTCTGTTGTGTTTTTCGCTTCCTAAGTTCTATTCAGACAAAACTCACTGATCATGGGCCTATTTAGGCGGTGGTTTTACGGGTTCAACCCCCCCCAAATAAGTTTCCGAAAAAAAATTATATGCTTTTACATGCAAAATACCCCAAAACCTGAACTTTTGCAACCATTTCCAATGGAACCCCCCGAAATCTTAAAACCCTCTGAAATGTTTTTCTGGCTACGCCCATGACACTGATAAGCTAGTCGATATTCCGAAACATTCTTAGTGAAAAACATCTCCAGGAATAATTTTAGCGTGAATTTATCGGGTCGTCGGTCAGGCTAATTGATTATTCGTCCGCCATCTTTGATGACCTAGTTACCGTTTTTCATCACTTATCATCGTAATTATAGGCTAGCGCAGACAGCACCTCTCAGTAGATAGTTCTATCAGAAGTGGCGCTAGATAAATTCTCAGAATAAATGGTTCGTTGTATACTTTACTCATGTGAAAATGGCAGGAATGTTTACCTCGTAATTAGATGTTCTTCTCTTCAGTTTTCTGTGTCTTCTGTATTCACTATAGAACATCCTCTGTGACGGTCTGTATGTCTTTGAAAAGATTTAAAGTTGCGCATCTGCTTATAATAAAGGTGTATGGAAATTTTCATAATTCATAGGAAAGCGGTAGCCTACGTAGAATTGTTGATCTGAGGCATAAATAGCCCTTAGTAAGCGGTATGGGATTTACACCATAAAGGAGACGTTTCCAGGACTATGTACACATAATGTGTCATGTAAACAACAAAGATGAAGCCAAATGAAATATGTAGGCCTTTGTGCTTAGTCTTCATTGATTTTGGCCTTTCATCGGAGCACATGATTAGCCTATTATAGTAGCCCTGGACGACACTCAGTCGGTTAGGCCAGGGCTGGGCTTAAGGTTTTCGTAGCGTATATGACCCTTGGCTTGTCTTCCGGGACTCTGTCCAATATTGTTGTTTGGTCATTGCAATTGCATTAGCCTACATTATATTACATTCTCACGCTGTATCCGATTGACTGAGCGCTCAATATTCAGGCCAACTGTCTGACTATGCCTCCGCCTCCACCTCCTCTTCCGCTTTTGCCTCTGTCTATGCCTCTGTCTCTGTCTGTCTGTCTGTATCTCAGTCTGTCTGTCTCTCTTTGCCTCTCCGTCTGTCTGTCTGTCACTATGTCTCTCAGCTTTTCTGTCTGTGTGTCTCTGTGTGTCTCTGTCTGTCTTTCTATCTCTCTCTTGTGGAATGACTTTCTGGTTATTGGGCTGATTACGTCTCGAATTCGATGTGCCATCGATCTATGCCTTGTGCATTGAATACTGGCGCTATAGAAATTGCGTTTTAATAGTATATAAGTGACGCTGGTTTCAATCGACTAGTCCCTGCTAAATATAAATAACTAAAAATGCTGTTAATTGCAGTGTTTTGTAGGCCTACTTTGTTGATTTGTTTCCGTGCATATAGGCCTTGATGTGTTTCTACATTGTTTAAAGATATAATTATGTGGCTCTTGTAGGTTTCACCGTGCGACGCAGCAATCAATGTATTAGAGCACTTTTATAGTGCCGTTTGAGTAACTCACAATCGATAACATGTTTGGTCGTGGATCTAGCGGTTATGGATAAACGACTCCATGTAGAAACCTGAGCAAATCGTTTGCATACACCAGGAAGCTGCACGATTTGGTATTTGATGTAAACTGAGAAGTAAGCGGCAAGTCTTACGATGGACTGACCCTGTGTCAAGGGTGTTTGGATTCGCCCATACCGCCTCAAGGGTCGAGTGATGGAAATGAACGCCCCATACACCTACTCACCTGGGATATTAAAGGCCATTGGATACGGTACGGCTGTATTACGGTGCCATATAAATTGTCGTCATTATTATTATTATTATTATTATTATTATTATTATTATTATTATTATTATTATTATTATTATTATTATTATTATCATTATCATTATCATTATCATTATCATTATCATTGTCATTGTCATTGTCATTGTCATTGTCATTGTTATTATTATTATTATTATTATTATTATTATTATTATTATTTATTTTTTTTTTGCCCTGAGGTACTTCATTCCCCAGGGTCTTAGAAATTATAAAAGCGTTGTATTCTGGAACGGCTACCCCTCATCCATGTCAATTAAGGGTTTAATGAAGGAGCCACTGAAAGCAACAGCGTTGAAGCGTTGTATTGTGATGGAGATACGCTGGAATAAGAAGCTGGACTCTCTGGGTTCGCCGGTTGCTTGTGTCAGATGGCGTCCCAGGTCTGAGATAAAATCAAGGCCTTTGCTGTTGATTGGACCTAGCGTTTCCATAGCAATCGGAATAAAAACGTGAGTGTCGAGGAGGGCGGAGTATTTATTATTATTATTATTATTATTATTATTATTATTATTATTATTATTATTATTATTATTATTATGGGAGTTTTAATTTATCCAGTTACATTTATTGCTGCGAGTAGACCTTTGCATGAAACAAAGATAACATTAGATAGAATAGCCTCATAATATTATGGGTTTTATATTACGATATAATTATATTACAATACTGAAAGTGCTAAAACTCCACTGCACCGATCTTCCAGCGTCTTCTGCACTCAAAGGAGAATGTCATCTCCCAACGCTCAGACCCTGAGAATCAGACTCTGTGTTCTAACTTCGCCGCATTTAAAAAAAAAGAATTAACAATCTTAAATGTAAAATTGCCTAATCTACTGCTAATTTAGTATGTAATGACCTGCTGCTCGACTCTGACTTCTCTGTCACTGACTTTGATGGCATACCACCTGTCACCTACTTTTGAATCTTTAATCTTCTCAAGGGAATGGTCCCTGAATCATCCCCAATGGACTTTACACCTAAAGTCCTACACCACATTATTGTTTATTGTTCTCATGTTTCCTCCCAACTTGTTGTACGCTTGTACAACCTGTCTTTTTCTTAGAGGTGCTTGGTGACGGATCAATGTGTCCGGATTCGTGACAGTGGATTTTCAGCACACGTGTAGTTATATGATTTGCACCGTGCGCATTTAAATGTACACATGAACCATTGCAATTATGTTTATTGTCTAATAGTGCTAATTATCAATGCAAAAGAAGACCAAATTCATTAATCAGGATGTTTACCAGCTCACACATTTAGGCACATTATAGATCTTGCCTATAACCTAGTTGCCTAAAGGAGATGCTCCTCAATATGCAGAAATGGAAACAGACCTGCCACTGGATACATCACAGGCCTATGCTATTGACCAGGCTGCCTAAACGAGATACTCTTCTAATACTCTGAAACGTTAACAGAGCTGCCTCTAGAGGACACAGTTGGGGATTTTCCACGTAATGCTGAATATCTAAATTATCCCACTACCCGATTTGTCCTAATAAACACAGTAGACGAACATTCACAAAAAATCTTGGATTTACTCAGGGCTTACTTAAATCCTGCTAAAAGAACTCAACATTACATCTAACATTTATCAATACCCAAACGAGCAGAATAAAAACGTATTTAGGCGTATCTCCTACAGGAACACGTTTAATTCAATCCGGTTACAGGGTGAGGAAATGATGAAGGAAGATGATGATGAGTATGTGATGATGTTTGAGTTCGAATCGAGAAGACGATGCTTAATGGCGACCGTTTTGGCCTGGACCCTGCCAAAATTTCAATGAACGGTTCAGATGAGATCCTTTACCACAGCTGCCCGTTTGAATGAATGCAACGCCATTTACGAGTTCCATTATCTTCGCATTTAAGAAATTAAACGAGATATTGTCGATGTGCCATTCTGTTGAGTCTCTAAAGGAGATCGCAGAAGAATGCGTCGATTATCAGCAGCGGCGATTCCTACACTATCACCTGAAGCCCCTTTCGGACTAAAGGGCATCGAGGACCTTGACGGGTCATACAGTTGCTAAAGCGGTAACCATATGCATTCTACAATCGAAAGCTAACTTTAGAAAATGTATAGGCTATGCTTCGAATGAATGAATGAATGAATGAATGTATGTATGAATGAATGAATGAATGAATGAATGAAAGAATGAATGAATGAATGAATGAATGAATTAATTAATTAATTAATTAATTAATTAATTAATGAAGGCCTGTGAATTATCGAGATTGCGGTTACCATTGCCGTCACCATCGATCGTTCAGATATGTAAAATTAAGTCACTAATGCCATGAGAAAGAAATTAAAGGTCTACATCGTCTCAAAAATGCAAAATAGCGAAGTGTAGGCCTACAGTACGAACATGGCGTCATAATAGGCCTACACTCAGATCGAATGGCCTAAGATAGCCAAATGGGCGACTCTGGTACGTTTGAGAGCTTTTGATCAGTTTCTCAGGTAGAGGCGCTAAATAAATTCACAATAACAGTTACGACTACAACTTAAAATTCTTGCCGATAAAAAAACCCAATAAATTGCAAATTCACACATTTTATAGTAACTTCACGAAGTTTCATAATTTAATATTAAGAATATACTTTCGAAGTGTCTTGAACTGTCATGATACTAACATAATGGGTGTTTTATCATTTTAACAAACTATGAGTAGAATGGTAAAAATTGCAATTCGTAAATATGATGCCAAGCGAAACATAATTACTACTTATTAATAAGTATTAATTAGTATTAGTATGAGTATTGGTATCATTATCATAACCATTGTCATTAACATTATCCTCATCATCATCATCATCATCATCATCATCATCATCATCATCATCATCAATCAGGTATTGGCTTAGTGCTATTTTATAAATTCATTCAAAGGTTCAGCTTGAAACAAAAGATCTCCAATAATTGCTTGCACAATGCGATAGTAGATAAAGAAGGATTCCGAAGAAGCTGAACATAATCTTCAAGAATTATTTACGTCGAAAAGCTTTACATCATTTGTATTGTATTGTATTTGAACACTTGTTATAGCGCCTCAACCAGATTTCCCATTCAGAGGCGCTCCCGACTACTGCTGTAGTCGGAGTTTCACGCCGAAGCGCATGAGCAATTGCGAGTGAAGGACTTGCCCAGGGTCCCTACGCAGCGGCTTTGAGGTGGATTCGAACCCACAACCCTCCAGCTGCAAGGCACCGAACATACCCCCAAACCACCGCGCCCCAGTATATTGTGTTGTGTTGTGTGTTGTATTGTACTCCACGTTTATAATGCGACCGAGCCACCCGCAGTAAAGATCCGAGAAATTAATCTCTGATAAACCGACCCGACCGGGAAGCGAACCCGGGGCGCCGGCGTGACGAGCGAGCACCAGCCCACTCGGCCACTCAGGATCCTCATTTGCAGCAATCGCAGTGGGCAACAATTCATAAAAATTAGGCTTACTTAAGATTACTTAAGAGTATGAACCACCAAAGCAAAGACTACGAAGGCAATTCATGCAGTAGCAATCAGACTTCGCGTTGTCTTTAGCTCTGGTTCATCCAGGTGATTGACACGACTGTAGCCATTGCTACAGCAATGACGACATTGCATAGGGTTGGTTTGACCGTTTGACCGTCGTTGCAAAGATCGGTTCTGCAGACGCAGCCTATACCCTTACCGCCTGCTACTGTAACTTCGGCACATTCGTCCTTATCCACTGGAGTAGGGAAGCAGCCACGGATAACTACTGTTGTACCTACGAAAAGTCATTTAATCGTCTTCAGATATATGCTTCACTCAGATGACTGCTAATGTAATTTAGCAAAGCGCAGAGTAATGCTAGTCTCATTGAAAGAGAATAAAATATGAAGAAGATGGTAGCATTCTTCTCATCCACCAAAAAACGGTGACAGTAGCAGAAGAAACGAGGCCTACTAAGAAGATAGAGAGAAGATAGACAAAAATGAAGCGCAATCTTATTTAGCTAACTCCGAAATAGTCCAGGCAATCTAGCTCAAATATACCTTGAACCTGGGCAAAATTGCTTCAGAAGCTTTTTAAACGGTTTCCGGCTCAGTTTCCATTGCTGATTAACATATCCAAAATCCACCAAAATCCCTCCACGGGGTCACCCCCAAAACATGCATTTTATCCAAGATGGCGCCCAATAATGGCGCCAACACAGAAAACAGTATATATAAGGTCATAGGTAAGCTACAATGACAAATGAAGTATAAAACTTAACATTATCAAGGTCAAGGAATCGATTTATAGTAGTGGCAATAGTGTCGGAATGTTACTATCCAAGATGGCGGCCAATATACCGCCAAAACCCAAAATATGTATAAATCAGGTCAGAGTTAAGCTACAATAACAAATGAAGTGTCGAATATAATATATTCAAGGTCAAGAAATCGATTTATCGTAGTGGCAATATCATCGGAATGTTACTATCCAAGATGGCGGCCAATATGGCCGCCAAAACAGAAAAATATCCATATATCAGGTCGTAGGTTAGCTACAATAACAAATGAAGTGTCAAATTTAATATTATCAAGGTCAAGGAATCGATTTATCGTAGTGGCAATAGTGTCGGAATGTTACTATCCAAGATGGCGGCCAATATGGCCGCCAAAACAGAAATATATGTATATTTCAGGTCAGAGGTAAGCTACAATAACAAATGAAGTGTCGAATATAATATATTCGAGGTCAAGAAATCGATTTATCGTAGTGGCAATAGTGTCGGAATGCTACTATTTAAGATGGCGTCTAATATGGCCGCCAACACACAAAAATAGGTATATCTCAGCTCATCAAGTATGGATCGGGGGCCTTTGGAACAGCTCTTCGGAACCATCATCTTCTCATCGACACTGAAGAAAACTTTAAGCTGTGTGACTGCTACGAGGCTGTGATAACTGAGTCACTAGACACATTTCTCCCAGCACGCTCAGTCAAGATGCGTCACTGCCCCCTCTCGCCGTGATTTAATGCTGAAGCCTTAGGCGTCAAGCCCGGCACCTTAAGAGGGTTTACAGAGTACGCTATCTCCAAAAGATCAGACCACCTGCATCCGCTTTGTCCGAAACATGCAATCCTTCTACCGGAGCAGGGAGCAGAAATACTGGAAGGCCGTCATCGGCCGACGTTCGGGTGAGCCAAAAAAGCTCTGGACAATCTTCAGTGACCTTCGGGTAGTCAACGGTCACAGACTCCGCCGCCTTTTACTGTCGACGTGTTTCTGATTTCTTCACGATTTCTTCCATCCGTCAGGCAACCTCCTCTGCTTCCCCGCCGGACTATCCGCCTACAAACGGTCGCCTTTCGACTCTTCGCCAGGTCACGAGTGCTGAGCTACGACTGCTCATTTTAACCTCCGCGCCAAAAACGTGCAAGATCGATCCTGTACCCAGTCTTGAAGCGGGATGGGCTGGATTCAAGTGATTCAGCAAATTACCACCTGATTGCAAAAGTGTCATTTCTTTCTAAGGTTCTAGAATGCATTGTTGCTATTGTTTATCAATACTGTATATAAATGGTTTGCTGCCTCCAAGTAGACTGGCTTTAGGAAGAATCACTCTATGGAGACCCTACTTGACCGCCTCCTGTCTGACCTCTATGGCGCCATGGATGTCGGACAGATCTCTCTCTCTCTCTCTCTCTCTCTCTCTCTCTCTCTCTCTCTCTCTCTCTCTCTCTCTCTCTCTCTCTCTCTCTCTCTCTCTCTCTCTCTCTTGACCATCTTCGATGTCAATCAGCTCAGCTTTTGAATCTCTTCACCATCATATACTCCTGCAACGCCTTTCTGCTTCTTTTGGGCTGACAGACAAACCGCTAGAGTGGCTTCTCTTCTTCCTATCAGAACGCACTAATTGTATAGTCTTTGGCTCCACTAGGTCCAGCTGGGTACTTGCCTCTGTTGGTGTTCCACAGGTTCGGTGCTGGGCCCAATGCTTTATGTTATCTACACGTCTGGTATTGGGATCTTGCTGGCGTCATGCGGGCTTCTGCACCAGCTATATGATGGTGATGTGCAGACCTACATCCGTTACAGCCCCGATTGCGTGGTGGATTGCCGTTCAGCAGATGTGCCAAGCTATGGATGCCCTTTCCAATTGGTTAGCATCCAATCGCCTGCTTCTAAACGCCTCTAAGACTCAAATTCATTTGGTTGGGTGGTGGTAGCCGGCTGGCGAACATTGACCAGTGCCTGCAGTGGCGGAAACATTTTCGCATGTCCCCTTCTTGGATTCGTTCCGGGACTTAAGGGTAACTCTGGAGTAAGAACTTAATTTTTCTCAGCACATAATATATCAGGTCACCCGTAGCTGCTATTATCAGCTACGTCAATTGCGGGCTATTTCTCGCTCCCTATCCAATGACTGCTGTGGTCCTTATCCATGCTTTTGATACTAGCATATTGGATCACTGCAGTTTGATTCTGGTAGGTCTGCGACGGAGCCACTTGGACTAATTGAGCGCCTTGACCGGTTCCTCCGTTCAGCTGCTCGTCTTACAGGGGCTGTCCCAAATATGCTCCTGTTTCTGCATTATATGTGGGATGTATTGTACTTGCTCTCTGCCCCACAACGCATCTCTAACAGGGTTGCTGTTTTGGTCTGGCGGTGCATACTTGGCTGTGCGTCGGCCTACCTGCGCGATCTTTGTTGTCCGCTCTGGGATACAGCTGGTCGTCAAGTCGTCCGAGGGAGAACTCTAGTCCCTCATGCTCGCTCCTCAATTAGGCAGCGCCGTGCCTTCTCAATGGTTGGACCTCCATTTGGAATGGTCTCCCATTAGAGATTCGTCTACTGCCTAGGGGTAGTGCGATTGCATTTAATATGTTGCTAAATTATTAGTGCCGCAGCTGGGCTGGGACTGCCTCTGAGTAGCTCTCTTGAAGGGGCGCAATATCAAATTCTTTAAATAAATGAATGAATAGGTAATCCACAATAACAAATGAAGTGGTAATAGTGCAGGATTGCTACAATCCAAGAAATCATGAAAGATCTTCAAAATCAAAGCTTTATAGGATTATAGGATGTGGTTCTGCTGTTGTGAGCGCTAGCAAATAGTTTTCAGGAAACATACATTTTTTCGTTGAATAGTAACATTTCGACACTATTGCCACTACGATAAATCGATTTCTTGAATATATTATATTCGACACTTCATTTGTTATTGTGGCTTACCTCTGATGATATATACATATACAGGGTGGCGCAAAATAAACCGGACTATTAGTTTTTGCAATTGCATCGCTTGAATAATCAAAGTAATTATCGCCTTAAAACTATCATTAGACAGAAATGACACAGAAAATGAGAACGCTACATAAAATAAAAATGACGTCAAATATTCTATGGCGTTAACTATTCTTTGTACCGTCATGGCGAAGCGTCTGTTGACAATTGATGATAAATCGTTAATTCGTGCGTTAAGACTCGAAAAAGGATGGGGTTCGCTTCGAATGATTAGAGAATTCCCACAACGACAATGGAAGCGAAGTACGTTGAATGATTTGATTAAAAAGATCGACGAAACTGGCGACACTAAAAGAAAACAGGGTAGCGGTCGACCGCGATCGGTTCGTACGGCTGATAACGTAGCGAAGGTCGAGGAACTGATTTCAAGTCAAGAAGGCCAACCGGGAACAAGCAAATCTCCGAGAGAAATTGAACGTCAAACTGGTATATCTCGTAGAACTGTTCAGCGTATTGCTAAATTTGACTTACAGCTTAAAGTGTTTCGGCGACGTGAGGTGCAGCTGCTAGCACACGCTGACAGTGAAACGGCTTGCCGCCTGCAAACGTCTGTCTCGACGACTAACCGTAGCTAAATTGGCCAGAACATGGTTTACGGATGAAAAGATCTTTACAGTCCAAACACCAACCAATTCACAGAATGATCGAGTGTACGCCAACGTAGCTGTGAAACGAGACATTCCTTCAGAACGCTTGCTGAAAGGTCGGAAGCACTTCTCACAGTGCATCATGGTTTCGGTTGCCGTGTCGCAGCTGGGGAAATCGTCATTAGTTTTCGTTGAACGAGGAGCAAAAGTTCACAGTTCCTATTACTGTGACGTCGTCCTACATCAAGGATTAGTGCCAGACATTATAGCTCACTCTGGTCAAAATTTCACTTTCCAGCAGGATGGAGCACCTGCTAATCGTTCACGAAAAACAGTTGTTTTTCTCACTGCTCATGTTCCAGACTTTATTGAACCAGAAAATTGGCCACCGAACAGTCCGGACTTGAATCCCGTAGACTATTCCATCTGGGGAATGCTTCACCAGCTTGTCTACAGGCAGAGAATTCGAGATTGAACATTTGAAAGAAGTTCTGACCGCATGCTGGGACGAAATCAGCGAGGACACTATCAACCGGGCTATTGGACAGTTTCGCAAGCGATTATCATTGGTTATCGCAGCAAATGGAGGACATATTGAACATCACTTTGACTGAAATTTCTTACGCATTCAGAAAATTCTGAAATTTTACAGTTCATTCAATGTTATATTAAATGCCAAACCAATACCATAATAGTCCGGTTTATTTTGCGCCACCCTGTATTTCTGTTTTGGCGGCCATATTGGCCGCCATGTTGGATAGTAACATTCCGACACTATTGCCACTACGATAAATCGATTCCTTGACCTTGATAATATTAAGTTTGATACTTCATTTGTCATTGTAGCTTACCTATGACCTTATATATACTGTTTTCTGTGTTGGCGCCATTATTGGTCGCCATCTTGGATAAAATGCATTTTTTGGGGGTGACCCCGTGGAGGGATTTTGGCGGATTTTGGATATGTTAATCAGCAATGGAAACTGAGCCGGAAACCGTTTAAAAAGCTTCTGAAGCAATTTTACCCAGGTCTAACTGTATATTGCCTGGACTAAAAAGTAGTCTTGTATATGCAATGTTAACGACATCATTTTCTTCGCCTGGGTCTATTAGGACACTTGGAAAATTCTCTCCCTTCCCATCCTGATCTTCAGAGCGACATTGCTGAAGTCCCTAGGTGGTGTCAGTGGATCAGAATTCCTGAACTGTCTTCAACAGACGACTTCCTTCTAGACAGTCCAGAACTTTTTCCACTAGATTAGAGCGTCCCCAAATAAGACAAAGGTGTAAATTCTGTGCGCATAAGTGCCCATCCTTAATGTTTTGTGTGTAACGGTTAACTCGGTTAAACGTTTTCATGTTACACTAGACAGGTATATGCTCAAGTACGACATGTATTTGTTGTATTGAAGCAATGTAAGTTGGCCCTTTATTATGGAACCAACTTCCTGCATGAACTCGTTCTTTGATATTAACCGATGTTCCAGGTGCTTCCTTTCGCTGTCTTAAGACCACTCTTTTCGCTCGGGATCTTTCGCACTGGGAGCGCCTCTGATTGTTGTTCACTGTGACAGACGCTTTATAAATTTCTAAATAGAATACAATACAATACCTGGATGGGCCCAAGAGTAGGGAATTAAAGGAGTTGGATGCAAGTGATACAGACGAATAGGCTTAAATGTGATTCTCCTATCTGACACAGTATCTTTGCTTTTAATACAAACTGGACCACCGGAGCATGTTGCAACAACGGATCCAGGCACTTGCTGTCGCTACCAGAGCATTCATAACAAGTGATTGCTTCGGAACGTCCAAACACCGTAGCGATCACTCCCATAACGACAAGGATCAGTTTTGAGTCCATTTAGCTACGATTGCAACAGATACCAACATTGTTATCACAGTCTATTCATTAGTGCCAACCTAGGTAAGCAGACAGCCTATAGCAGATGAGCAACTTCAAACAGATAAGGTTAACGTTAAACAAAACGACACAAAGAGTCGAAATGTATTTATAATCAACAACAACAAACAGAACACACGGATTAGGGTTAAAAATTATGTAGCCAAACACAGCACAGTAGTATCATTATACGCCAGAAAACATGAAATTCCTCACCCAACATTGTCTATGGTTTGCTGTGTTTGCGCCGGAATAATCCGGCGGTAAGGTAGGCCTACTGTCGTATACCGCTGGGCGCCGGGTAACTTATATCCGGCAAACGACTTTTAGAGTAATTTCTATATACTTAGTTACAGTTTTTCAGTAAAATGTAATCTATTCCTGCCTATAAATGGAAGAAAAGTCAGGTCGTAACTTCTGTCCAGACATAATAACTCAAAAAATGAAAGTATCTATTTGTAATTTCATACTGAATAAACGGCCGTTGTCAAGTAAAGCGAAACAGAAAAAGACATCTTTTCAAAAGTCTCGATTTAAAATCTGTTTATTAATTTGAAGGAACGCCTGTCTGAAAACAATTGTTAAATGTAACTGAAACTTAATTAAAAATTTTTAAACATACGAGTATGTTTTTTGTCTATGGTTTTGTCTATGGTTTTGTCTATGGCTATACCTATTTGAAATTGCTTATTAAATTTTGAGCTAATTACGGTTATTCTGAACATTAAACATAGCATTAACTTATAAATTGCAGAACATACGCTTAACCATGTTGTGTAGCTTCCTCTCAATGTAACCTATACCCGTTGAAGCCTACGATATGCTATCCCATATATCTTTATATGGCCTATATCCTATGTATGCCCTGTAATTTTTCAGAAACCAAGAAAGTAGATCGTTACGGCAATTTGCTAGTCATTAATGTGTTAAACAACTGCTATTTAATCGAATTTTAATGTCATGCAAATTCTTTCAATCTGTTAGAAACATTTTGACAACTTTTTGAGACTTTTACAAAAATATAAAAGTCGAATATTTCTTTCTTTCTAAATATCATCCAGCAGCATATTTAGGTCACGAGTCTCCTTTCAATCTATCAGAAATGCTTTGTAACAACGTTTTTCAACGTTTTTCAGATGTCTAGAGTGCTCTGTTTTGAAGGCCGATTATTTATTTATTTATTCATTCGTTCATTCATTTCTTATTTGCAGTCGAAAAATAATGATTGATGAATGTGATGCAATAGAATTTAGCCTACAAATCGCTAAAACCTCGAGCTAAAAGTTCAATAATAATCAACAATAGGATAAGGCGAAGACCTATAATTAGGCCTATATCCGAATAATAAGTAGATAGCTAAAGGCAGGTATGCTTAGTCTGCTATAACACTGTACAGGTTGGCCATCTTCCCTTTTAAATCAAATTTATCGAGACATAGGTATTTTCAAGCGGCTGTAAACGCCCTAACGATGTTATACCAGTAAATTTGATTACCTTGATACTCTGTTCAGCTCAGAGAAGTTCAAGTTCATAGCCGAATGCCGTGTGTGCCAAGGCGACCAAGTCAGACAATTAAGTTTCAAAGTTTTAAGTAATTTCCGAGGGTTATTATAGCTTTGTGTATCAGGATGTTGCTTTCTACAGTAATTGCAGAAAAATTACTAAGTCACTGCGTACAACTGAGCACGTGTTCATAAAAAACGTCCGAAGTTCTTTCTGTAAAATAGTTCCTCTAGCATTATCTGAAAACCCAAACCAAATCAGAACACGTGTTTCGATACTTTGAGCAGTGCTCCGTAGGTTACCATAAGTATTTTAAGTGGACGACACTCAGTCGGTTAGCACAGAGTGGGTTTAAAAGTTTTCAAAGTGTGAAAAGCCCTGAGTTTGTCTTCCGGGCGCCGATCCAATTGCAATTACAGTAGACCTACATTACATTCTGACTCTGTATCCGATTGACTGAGCGCTCGATATTCAGGCCATCGTTCTGTCTGTCTGTCTGTCTTTCTCTCTGTTTTTATCTCCGTCTCCGTCTCCGCCTTCGCCTCCGTCTCTGTCTCTATGCTTGTATGTCTATCAGACAGGCAAAGAGTTTCTTTGTCTCTCTAGCTGTCTCTGTCTGTGTGTCTGTCCCTGAGCTTTTGATATTTAGATGATCGTTCTGTCTCCGTCTCCGTCTCCGTCTCCACCCCCTCCTCCTCCTCGACCTCTGTCTCTTTATATGTCTCTGTGTCTGTCTGTGTCTGTCTCTGTGTCTGTCTCTGTGTCTGTGTGTCTGGTCTCTGTGTCTGTCTCTGTGTCTATCTCTGCGTCTGTCTCTATATGGCTCTATGTCTGTCTCTGTCTGTCTCTGTCACGCTGTCTCTCTGTTTCTCTGAGTATCTCTGTCTATATCGCACTCTCTGACTCTGCCTGTCTTTGTCTGCGTCTGTGTCTGTGTCTCTCCCCGTCTCCCCATCCCCTCGAAACTCTGCTTTGGTCATGCCTTTACTTAGAAAACCTGACCTAGACACCAGCAACCGTTCTAATCTCAGACGTATCTACAAACTCATCATCATCATCATCAGCAGCAGCAGCAACAGCATCATCATCATCATCATCATCATCATCATCATCATCAGAACTATTATTAATCAGGTTTTTACACAGTGCTAATTTATAAATTCATTCAAAAGAATACAGTTAACTGGAAAGGAAAAGTCTCCGATTGCTTGAACGAATCACGAAGAAACTAAACGTAATTTTCATTAATTATTTGCGTCGAAAATCTATAAATCATTTGCAACAATAGCAGTTGGCAACAATAATATTATACAGAAATATTAGGCCTAGGCTACTTAGAGTTCAAACTACCAAAGCAATGGCTACGAAAGCATTTTATGCTGTAGCAATCAGACTTCGCATTGTGTCTTTAGCTCTGGTTCATCCAGGCGATGGACACGACTGTAGCCATCGCAACACCAATGACGACGTTGTATAGGGCTGGTTTGACCATTTGACCGTCGTTGCAACGATCGGTTTTGCAGACGCAGACTGAACCCTTACTGCCTGATGCTGTCACTTCGGCACATTCGTCCTTTTCAACTGGATTAGGGCTGCAGCCACGGATAACATCCGTCCTACCTGTGAAAAGTCATTTAATCGTCTTAAGAAAATTGCATCACTCAGCTGACTGTACAGCTAATGTAATTAATCAGATCCCAACGTTATGCTAGTCACATTGAAAGATAACAAAATAGGAAGAAGTTAGTATCGTTGCTCCCATCCACCAAAAACGGCGACAATAGCAGAAGAAACTAGGCCTTGGCCTACTAACGGGGTACGATAGAAGAAACAGAGGAGGAAGAAAATTCAATAGCAATATTATTAAGCTAACTCGAAAAAGTAGTCTTGGATGTGTAATGTTAGCGTCTTCGTTTTTTTAGCCTGGGTCTATTAGGGTACTTGGATAAACATCTTCTCAGCGACATTGCCGAGGTCTGTAAGTGGCGTCACTGGCTCAGAAATGTTTTCAACATTCGACCGTTTTGTAGACAGTCAAGAACTTGAACCACGAGAGTACGGCGTCCCCAAAACAAGAATAAGGTATAAATTCTGTGCGAAAAGAGTCTATCCTTAATGTTTTGTGTGTAAATGTTAACTGCTTAAACGTTTTCATGTTAACTCTAGACATGCATCAAGTACGTCATGTAATTGTAGTATTAGAACAATGAATGTTACGGGGATGGGCCACAGAGAACGGAATCAAAAGAGTTTGGTACGAGTGATTCAGATGAACAAATGTGATTTTCCTACCTGACACAGTAGCTTTGCTTTTAATGCATGTTGCACCTGTGCATGTTACTACCCCGCCAGATTTGAATGGATCCAGGCAATTGACACTGTTACATTCATAGCAAGTGATTGCTTCGGAACGTCCAAACCCCATAGCAATCACTCCAATCACGACAAGGATCAGTTTTGAATCCATTTGGCTGCGATGGCAACAGATGACAACATTGTTATTAGGCCTACCGTTTATTCGTTAATGCTAACCTAGACATGCAGACAGCCTATGGCGGATGAACAATTTAAAAGAGATAAGGCTAAAGTTCAACAAAGCGAATGAGCAGAACGGGTGGATACATTTAAAACTGAAGAATGAGGAATAACTTAAAATATTTTGGTTGACTACAAGTCAAAGTTTCTATTGCAATGAATCGAACTCGCTACTGCGGAATTATACATCAAGCGTGTTATCGATAGACAACTTAGTCAGAGTAAAAAGTAAATTACGTTTTACTCTGAAACTTTTACAAATATTTAACAATCATTTAATTTCTGAATCACCGCAGGACAAAAATTCTGGCGCAGTGCAAAATAAGCCAAACACGTTAGAACTCCAAGTGCCACTATTGATGCACATTCATTGCTTCAAGCAATTTGCTTCGTCAACTATATTATCTGTTGTGCAAAACAAAATTATGCAACATTTAAGGAAGATTTATGAGATTCTGTAGCCTTTTGCCAAAAGAGCAGAAAATTATAATCAAGAACAACAAACAGAACCTAAGGAATAGGTATAAATAATTATGTAGCCAAACACTGCACAAACTTAGTCTGTTGTATTATCATATAGTGGGGCGCGGTGGTGTAGGGGAATGTTCGGTGCCTTGCAGCCGGAGGGTTGCGGGTTCGAATCCACTTCAAGCCGCCGCGTAGGGACCCTGGGCAAGTCCTTGTCCTTCACTTGCAATTGCTCATGCGCTTCGGCGTGAAACTCCGATTCAGTGTCCGCGCTGTAGTCGGGAGCGCCTCTGAGTAGAAATCTTGAAGGGGCGCTATAACAAGTGACCTTAATAAATAAAAAATTAAATAAAAATATAGGCTAGGATAGCATGTAATTCCTCGCGCAACATTGTTCATGATTTACATCCGTTAGTTACAGGATATCCTTTATCATGCTAGGCAGGAAAGTATAAAAGAAGCCTCTACTACAATTTGCTAGTTTCTAATGAATCAGCCAATAGGATAGTAGTGCACGTTTCGACGTGTCAACACCGGCTGGGCTAGTCGGAATCAAACTTACTCGTTTTCTCAGTCTTAGTGCAGATTAATTTAGTTAGAACTTGCGAGATTTACCTTCAGTTACGTTTGTTCGATATTCCAGACTTTTAAATTAGTCGCATGCCATCGGTGTACGCGCCTGACCTTCCCGATCAACCTTGCACGTGCTCTCCGGCCTTCGGTGGGAGTGACCTCGTTCACCCCGTTGGTGTACACACTAGACCTGCTCTGGTCGCTTGGCTTCGGGGAGCGCCCAGTGTGATTCTCCTTACAAATTTTATCTCAGTTACAGGTACAGTTAGGACCTATAATAGTTTACGGTTTTTCATCTAAATTTTAGTTGCCGTCATAGTTAGTATTAGCCTACTTCTTAGTAGGCCTAATAGTTATTGGATTTTTATTTTAGTTGCTACTTGGTTTCAATAAGGTTAAGCAAATTTGCCCACAGACTCAGCAGATGCGCATATTAATTTAAGACACGTTGCGTAATTTGCTTAGAGCTTCGATAGGCCTTGAAGAATGGGTACATTTAGCTTTATGAAAACACGATGTTCCAAATTAATTCGCAAGCCAAAATCCGGGGTTACCATAGGCAATTAGTTGTAACGCATATTCACTATCTCACGCTAGTTGATATTGCCCTTTCTATTTTCATTTTTTGTAACGAAAATAACGATGAATTATCTTTAGTGTTACTTTCGTTATAGTTACAGTCGGTGATATTTTTAGTTACATTTACTGTTATCGCTAACGAAATTGTTTATTTTCGTTAGCGAACGTTTTTTTACCGTTAGCGTTAACGAGAATCACACTGCGAGCTTCCGCCGAGTCGTGAGGCGCGCAAACTGCTCCCGTCTCGGGCACTAGCGCCCGATGCGCGAGCGCCGATGGAAGATGGGAGGCGCAGCGCAGTCGCCCTCTTCAGCCATATCTCTGCCGTGCCCGGGGGCGCCCGCGTGGTGGCTTGGAACATCCCATCCTTGGCGTCCGGAGACGGAGACGGAGGCGGAGGCGGAGGCAGAGGCAGAGGCAGAGACAGGCAGAGGCAGAGGCAGAGGCAGAGGCAGAGGCAGAGGCAGAGGCAGAGGCAGAGGCAGAGGCAGAGGCAGAGGCAGAGTCTGCCTCTGCCTCTGAGGCAGAGGCAGAGAGGGAGGGAGGGAGGGAGGAAGGGACAATGATCCAGAATGGAATTCTCACGCAGAATCAAGGGAAGGGCATTCCATAAAGAGGGCCCAATGATGGCAAAAGATCGAGTTTGAGAGAGAGGGAGAAGGTCTGCTACCCTGATTCAGGACTACATGTATGTTGATGAGCTACTTCGGTGTCTCAACTTCTCTTCAATAGATCACTACAAGGGTCTTTGATACACTTTAGTCTTCCGGACTAAAGGGTATCAAAGACCTTGACTCAGTTGTTTCATCGGCCACCATTATATGATCCTACAGTCGAAAACTAACTATAGAAAATTTATAAGCTGTGTAGGCCTATGATATTTGCAATTGTAGATCATTCGCGATCATTTACCACTTACTTCAAGTTGTCGTTACCATCGATCGTTCAGATGTATGTCATATTAAGTCAGAAATGCTAAGAAAGAAATTAAAGGTCTGCATAATTTCAAAACATGAAAAATAACAAAGCTACAACATTAACATGCATATGTTGCATTCAGGTCCTCTTCTTCCTCCAGTTCTCTACCATAAGGCAGGTACGTGGGCCTGCGTACATTGTCGCCATTCGCCTCGTTATTTAGCCCTCTCTTTCAACATGCTGTAACCGTCCTTGCTGTACTCTCAGGAATAATAGGTCTAAGATAGCTTAATAGACGACTCAGGTATGTTTGAGGGCTTTTCATCAGTTTCTCAGGTAAAGGCGTTAAATATATTTACGATTACAACTTCAACTTCAAAGTACTGCCGACAAAACAAGATCGCCAATTCATAGATTTAATAGCAACTTCAATGAGTTTCATTGTTTAATATTAAGAATATATTTTCGAAGTGTCTTGAGCCTTCATAATATTAACAATGTCTAACATCAACAGACAAATTTTGAGAAATAGTCAGACTTGGTGCTTAGCAACTTAACTAACTATGAGTAAAATGGTAGATCCCAGCACAGCAACCGTCCTGGACGAGGATCGAACCCGCACACTCCGCGTTGCAGGCCAAACGCTCTCACCAGTCGGCCACCGTGCCACCCCAAAATTTACGGAAATGTGTGCGAGCAAAAGCATTTCTAATTAAAGACAGGTTTCTAGTGTCGTAGGAATGAATGTCAGATGAAAATGTAAAGAAGTCAGAATAAACATTTGGTAAGGAATTAAAACCATCGCGATGTATTAATATATTAATTTTTTTAAATAATATAATTTGTGATCGTTCTAAGATTCCAAAGTACCAAATAGTGGGTCAGTGTTTGAGCTAACGGGGACACCTACTATTATTCGATGATTCCTTTAGAAGAATTTTAATTCTATTCAATCGATGGTTGTAGGCTAGTTTGACGCCCACGCAGATTATATTGCAATAGACTATAATATTATAAGGAAAAATAATATTGTAGTATAGTATAAGGTTTAATTAGTCTAACATTAATTGGTAGCAGATATGATATACGAGATATTATACCTATGTTTTTGGCTATTTTATATGCTATTTTTCTATGTAGAAAGAACAAGCAAATCTCTGCAACAAGACTCGTACGTGAACTTGAGTATTTCAGTCGCAGCATCATAGTTTCGGTCGGTATGTCTCCGATGGGAAAACCCAATATTAGTGGAGGAATTATAAGAAATTCGAATCAACAATTAGAAGGAAGTGGATACTTTGCACAGTTGTTAAGTAAGCTCTACTGACGAAATATCAAAAGTCCCCACAAATCCATGCTGTGCTCAAGCCGCCATGTTGGCAAATGGCGACCGAAATTCGGTTTTTCGGCTGTAACTTCAGAACCGCCACAGCTACTAATAAATACAAAAAGGAAAAAATCTTCATTAAAAGATGAAGAAATTGTGTGTTTAACTTTTTTCTAGGATTAAAAATAAAAAAGTTAAACAGGATTAAGTAATTATAATTATGTATTTCAGTGCGACATACAAAGTGCAGATAGGTTTTAGCCCTAGAAAACTAAATGATGATTATCATGTGCTGTGAATGGTGATTAATTTTAAGATGGCGTTTGTGAACCAGGAGCCAAAAGTAAACAGCAAATAGGCCTACTATTGTGATTACGTTCTACAAAGAGGTTTACTTCCTGATATTCAAGCAAGATGCAATCGTCACAACTGGACGTCACAGTAGGACGGAGCTCCTCCGCACACAGAAAGAAACACTACCGTAATCGTAATTCGTAAATTTATATATAGCGCCACTTCAAGAGAAACTCCCCAGAGCGTTCCAGAATGTCATATTCATCGAGTCAGACAGTGGCCCTAAATACCCCAGACCTAAACCCGGTAGACTATGCTATTTGGGGTGCCTTCCAGCAAAACGCTAAATTTACAACAATAGAACAACTGATATTGACCATTGTTGAGGAGTGGCGAAAAATGTCCCAGCGATTTATAGACAGGAAAATAAACGAGTGGTGCAGACATTTAGAAAAAAATTGTTGAGATCCGAGGCGGACACATTGAATATAAATAACATTTAACAACAAATTACTTGCGTCTGTACGAGAAAAAAATAAATTAAACAAATAGCCTAATTCAGATTGAACGCGATGTTCTGATTTTTTAATGACCAACCCTGTATTTAATAGACTTTTGGAAAATGTTTAACTACATTTTGCTTCCTAGTAAAACTACTTAAGCCTAAAACTATTATCAACCAGTTCGACCACTCCCCATTTTCAGAAATCCCATGCTATGGCCTGACAAATCCCAAGATTGGCTAAAAGTGTACCAAAATAGGGCCTATCCCAAGCTACTGAAAGGAAAAAGTTGTGATGAAATATGAAATGCGTTTTAACAATCACAATTATTCAAATAAATTCTAGCTAAGAGCTGGCAAAGAAAATACGGAGCATAACATTCAATTAACCAATTCCAATGTTTACAAGTAACAATAGTAAGAAACGTCTTTCAGACAGACCCACTGAGCGAGTTTTTATAGGTCGTGGATACAGTCACGCCCGACGTGATCCTAATACCTGGGACTAGAATCACGCCCGCTACGCTATTGGTCAATGCACGTCACATGATTTTGTGCACGGGAAAGAAGCCAACCGATAAACTCTCCCGAATGCGGTGGAAGATTGTTTACCATGTTTTCTAATGACGAAACTAACCCTAACCCTGACCCTAACCGACCCTCACGACGCCTAACCTGACTATAACCGACCCTCCTTACGCATAATCTCACCTAACCGACCATCACGACGCATAACCTGACCCTAACCGACCCTTAAGATGTCCGACATTTCAAATTCCAAGGGAAGTAAGCAAGTTCACGTGACATGCTTTGGCCAATAACGCGACGGGCGTGAATGTAGTACTGGGGTTCCGATAACGCCCGGGGCGTGAACGGATCCACTACGTTTTTTATAATCTGATTCGCTGCCATTGTTGAAAAGTACAGTAAAAACTAGTCTGTTGACCATAGAAAAAATCCAAAGATTGCTGTGCAAAATCCCCAGATTTGGGGGTTCGAAGACGGACCCCCAAAATCCCAAGATCTTGGGAAAAATCCCAAGGAGTGGTCACACTGTTATCAACTATTATTTCTAGTAACTTCTATAGCACCTAATAATAATAATAATAATCTTTTCTTTATTAAGCGCCTGACAAACGCACTGCGCTGTACATTTACATGTTATGCAATTGAAATCTTAACTACTAACAGAACAGACAGCCATGTAATACAACGGCGCTAATAGCAGCCTACAGGGCAAATCCGCCCAACGGGGGCTCGAACTCGGTACCTCTCGGTCTCTGTGCCAGCTGTTATCCAAAGCGCCACGCCCCCCCCTCGTGCGTAATGCATGTCTAAAGAGCAAAGCATCAACCAATGGCGCACCAAATTCAATCCGCAGTCAGTTCAACACCAAGATCAGTCCTCAAAGACAAGCAGACAAACTATGGCGAATGAGCAATTTGAA
The DNA here is from genome assembly GCA_020284085.1 of Aporrectodea caliginosa. Lineage (NCBI taxonomy): Eukaryota > Metazoa > Annelida > Clitellata > Crassiclitellata > Lumbricidae > Aporrectodea > Aporrectodea caliginosa. The sequence continues at coordinate 775,084 of JACEVL010000807.1, read as the reverse complement.
ATACAATTATGTGTTTAAAGTAGAGAACGAAAAGAAGCGAGCGTATGAGAAATGCGAGCGTATTATACAGGGCGAGAATTCCACATCGGATAGAGCGCCAACATTCCGAAACGGATACTGGTAGACAGCCAAATATAAAGGAAGCCTATGTCGATAGTGAAATAATATGTTAGTTTCTAATGAATCAACCAATAGCTATGGACTTCTGTTTTATATCATGCATCGTCTTTTAACCTGTTAGATAGTTAGATACGCATTTTTACAGCGTTTTTTAGAGGTTCAAACTGCACTTTTATGAAGGCCGATCATTAAACAATTCATATAGTTTTAAGACTTACCAGTCTAAAAATTATAATTGCCAAAGATAATACAAGATGATACAATAGATTAGCCTAGAAACAAAAAAAAATTAAAATTAAACCTTGTCAAACTTCCAAATAATATCTTAAATTAATCGGAAACGACGTTGGACGACCAGCAGAATGAGTGACTGGCAAAAAGCGACCAGTTTAATAGTCTACAGAAAGGACATCCTCTTCCTAGTAAGATGGCTGGGGTCTAGGTTTTTCCAAGTGGGCGTAATAAATGTTTCAAGTCATTAAATTTTACCACCTGGATGCTCTGCACAACCCAGCGGAAGTACAAGTGAAACAATATAAATTATTAAGGTTTTAAGTAGTTTTCTAGGGTTACGGGATGTTTGTAGAGGATGTAGCTTTAAACAGTTATAGTCGTCGTAATTTAGCGTCGATTTATGGATATAGGCTTGGCCATGAACTGCTATTTACTTTAACAGGCTGAAGTATGTAGGAGTTCGTATAGGAGTAGAACACCGCAGTTAGACACTGGCGCGACAGAAGTTATAATTTCAATTACGGTCTGCTTCCAACCTAACGTTTAGCTTTTTACCAGGCACGCATCCAATGTGGTCAGTTCAGTCATTGCAATTACATTTACATTACATTCTGACTCTGTTTCCCATTGACTGAGCTCTCAATACTAAGGGCCTTTCTTTCAGAGGATCGACCTGGATGCATCCTTGTTGGACAAACAATAATATTGGCCTTACAATTGGCCAACGTTTACGCTATTGGATTGACGCCTAGAGAAATAAGTAACCAGTTGAAGCTGGTATAAGGGCAGTCTCGGCATGACACGGAGAAAAGTTCTCTGCGAATAACAAGGCTTGAACACCTGTCCACTTAGTTGACGTTCAAATTTGCGATCAGGCTTGTAGCCGACTGGCCAATGGCCATCGTACGGCATGTTTGTCAATCGGTAATACGCTTGGTCAGGGATCATGTGGTTGTGGGTTCGACTTCGTGTAGTGACTCTGGGCAAGTTGTTTGTACTCGCATGGCACTACTACTACTACTACTACTACTACTACTACTACTACTACTACTACTACTATTCGTTTATTATACAAACTTGTTGACACAAACGCAACAAGGTAAACTGCCACATAGCGGTATGATTTGGATCATCGTAAGCTGGGAATTAACAGCGAAGTCGTCAGAAGGATTGGCCCCCGTGTCTAAGATATTGGGATTCGTTTATTGCTGGCTCAAGGCCCGAGTAAAAGGCATGAACGTCTCCCCTACATTTCACATGGGATACGAGTGTTTTAACCAGTTAGAATGCCTCTGACTGCCGGGAATAGGCCTTTGTACAAAAAAGATAAACACAATAGAAAAACCTCATCATGTCTGAAGAAAAATCAACATTTCATAGTACAGAATATTGGCAACACGAAGACTCTTTAAACAACAAATTGTGCCATTGTCAGTGGCATTGATAACGCTTAAGTCTAATCTTCAGATAGATTCTGATTTTAAAATTATTGTAACTCTTATTAATCATACATGTCCTCCGTCTTGTTTTGACGTCGAGGTTTATAAAATTCTTTCCTAATTGTAATTGTATTTCAATTGCAATATTGCAAATTCTAACCAGAGCAACTTGTGCACCAATAAAACCCCTAGTTGTTTCTCTAGAACTGGTTCATCCAAGCGATTGCCAAGGGCGTGACCATTGCCACAGCAAAGAGGATCTTATATTGGGTCGGTTTGAACATTTGACAGTTGTTGCAATAATCGGATGTACAGACGCAGGATGTTCCTGTGTAGCCTTTGAACGTTTCTTCGTAGCACATTTCGTTCGTAGCTGTTGTGATCATACATCCGCGAGTAAACGTCGTCACATCTTCAACAAGTAATCGCACGATGCAATGTAGTAGCCTATTATGTGATGCGTTGTGCTACGAATGCATGAATGAATGAATGAATAACTAAATGAATGAATGCATGCATGTACTTAAGTATGCTTTCATTTATAAATGTAAGCGTGTTTGAATATTGTGCTAAATGTACATTATATGTATGGGTGCAGCGATGTATGCATGTATGCATTTGTGAATATATGTATGCATGTATGCACTTATGTTTGTATGCATACATGCATGTACCTTTGCATTTATGCATGAATATATGCATGAAGGTGTGCATATATGTAAGTAAGTATGTATGTATGTATGTTTATATGCATGTATGCATGCATGCATGTATTCATGTATGTATGCATGTACGAACGCACGCATGCATATTTGTAGTGTATGTATATGGGTGTTAGTAGAGCGCATGTTAAGGGCACTGCGAATATGACTTTAAGTGACACACAGACAGACAGCCATGTATAAAGAATAGCTTATGGTACCTCGAAACCACTTTAGTGTGACGTGCACAAAACTGCACATGCAATGTAATGCTAATTAGTTAATGCAGTGATACTAATGGATGGATAAGTTCCATTGCAGTGTATGGTAATGCAGGGTTAAAGAGGAACGTACTGTAATTTAATGTTGAAAAGTTACTGTTTCTACTGAGCCGCCTATTCCGGCGAACATTTTACTTTCGCGTCTGATTCTTAGCAAGTGTCTTTTCTGTTGATGCTTAAAATATTACGGCATTTGCTGCAATGCTGCGCAGCTACGATTTCATTCAAGATATATAGTGTAAGGCAGTGCTTCCCAAAAGTTTGAAAAGTTTGTGAAGCCCTGGTGCAAGGTTTTTGGTACGAAAGTTTTAGATGAATGTTCTACTACCTGGTGGGGCGCGGTGGTGTAGGGGTATGTTCGGTGCATTGCAGCCGGAGGGTTGTGGGTTCGAATCCACCTCAAGCCGCCGCGTAGGGACTCTGGGCAAGTCCTTCACTCGCAATTACTCATGCGCTTCGGCGTGAAACTCCGATTCAGTGTCCGCGCTGTAGTCGGGAGAGCCTCTGAGTAGAAATCTTGAAGGGGCGCTATAACAAGTGCTCACACATACATACATACGTACCTGACACCATCGCCATCTTAATTAGTAAGGTAGTAGGGTATCGCAGCTACGATTTCATGCAAGTAGTGTAAGGCAGTTTGAAAAGTTCGGGAAGCGCTGGTGCAAGGTTTTTGGTATGAAAATGTTAGATGAATGTCCTACTACCTGCCACAGTCGCCATCTTTTTAGTGCACGTGCTTCCATTGCAGCTTCCAATCCCAGTCGACAAGAACGGATCCAGACAATCACTGTTGGAGCTGTTGGTGTCCGTGGTGCCCTGGCAAAAATAGCAGTTGATCGCCTCGGAACTTCCAATCGTCACGGCGATCACACCAATCACAAGAACCGAAACCAGTTTTGGATCCATTTAGCTAAAAGATTAAAATGGTCGAGCATTGGTTCTTTTGAGAAATCTGAAACTGAAGTTAATGATGTGGCGGAATGTTGCAGAATTTGGTTGAGGACTTGTCTTGTACCGCCTTCCGTGAAGGGAATAGGCCTATTATACTAGAAAGGCCATTAAGCGTTGAACCAAGGCCTTAAAACATGATTGCTTAACGCCATCGTTAAGGAACTAGGAATATATAAATTTTAGAAATAAACATAAATACAGTTAAAGCATATATACCTTATTGATATCACTGTGAATAATTTCACTTCATATCTCAGTGCTTTTTTCTAGAAAAAAGGGTTCTGGAACTCAACAAATTCAGAACAACTATAGGGGTATATCTTATGCTGATACTTCTGTTTCATTATATCATTATCATTAAACACTGAAAGCACTTACATTAAATTAAAGTATCTAAATAATTTTATATAATTTAACAAAAATTAATTAAATTATTTTTTAATGGCTGAAAGAAGGTACCGGAACGCCGTTCCGGACCGCTCCGGCTGAAAAAACACTGTATATACTATAACTATAATGACTTGGAATCGTTACACGTTGCTCGCTGCTTTGAAGTTCTTCACTTGCTTATATTCACGTGTCCATAAACATTCAAAAACATCATATGAGTAAAGAAGTAATTGCTCCGCGTAATAGGCTACAGAAAATTAGAAACGCTTAAGAATAGCACAATGTCATGAATACTACTGAAATAATTACAACTTACAAAAGCTTGGTTAAATCGGATACGGCGTAATGTGCTGGATGAGAGTTGAATAGAAACAAACGAATTATTATAGCCAAAGCATCTCACCTTTATCTCTCTGCACAGTATGTCAAAGTGGAAACTCCCAAACAGATAATCACCAAGGTGTTGTTAAATATAACGTTTATCAGTTTGGTTTAGCCACGATACTTCATCACACGTGTCACATGCTTGATAACAACCTACCGTAGAATGCCGGAGGTAAACGAACTCCTTTACGACCAAGACAATCGGGTATGATTAATTATACCTCATGTAGTTTTGAGAGCTTTCGGATTAATGTGGGTTATTGATTTATCAGAAGTAAGATTTTTCCCAATGCTATTTATTTCTTCATGCGATCTTCGGCCTTTGCAGATAACATAATCCAGCTGCTTATCAACCAGCCACAAGTGCTTCCTCATCGGAGAGCAAGCAGTGCACCACAATAAAATACTTGCCGAATGCTTGTTCAAACATGCTCACAAGTCTAAACCTCCAAGAAAGTCAACAAATCTGCAATAGTCAGAAATGTTTCCATACAGTTTCTGGTTAACGTAGCATAATATGGGGCGGGGAGATGGTTGAATGTTAGCACGCTGGCACTAAGATCAGAAGGACGCGGGTTCGTTACCCGCTAGCCCCATAAGGTTGATTCAACTTTCCAGTCACTAGTGGCAACTGTAAAATGAGCAGTAGGACAGATGGGCGCTTTGTAGGTTGCCATACAGTTAAATTCGACTCCAGTTAAACTTATCCTCTGTTACTACTATATCATGTAATCTTACTGCGTACTTGACAGTCCGAATTAATAACGAATATTATTATAAATTATTATTAGACGAATGACACAGGTTTTAAGACCACTTAAAACTAAATTACTTTGTAGGCCTATCGTTCCGATAATTCCCCAAAATTTCTCCTTTCAGCTCATCAATTACAGTGCACGATATATGCTTCAATCAAGTCTAGTCTGATGTACTGACTTCTCTAGCGCGGTTGCAATGATGCACATTGCATTAACCGATGGGCGCCTCAGGAGAAGCATTGTCGAAAATAGCAATTCGTTAGAAATTCTCAGTAGAAATCTGATAAAGACAAACTGTGGTAGGTATACTTGACGATGGAGTGCTGGACATAATATTATAATAGATAAGTTCTTAGCTTAGTTCCTGTTCGAAAGACACGAGGCTAAATCGCAGAGCTTTCGGATTAATGTGGGTTATTGATTTATCAGAAGCTTTCGGATTAATGTGGGTTATTGATTTATCAGAAGTAAGATTCACAAGGTTCGTGTGTTGATTGTGATTTATTAGCAGAAAAAGAGCGACAGGACGCGAAAGGCTTGGTACCGCGTTGAGACTAGAGTGAGGACATAGCTAAGATAGCATTGAGGTCAAAGTTGAGGACACGTAAACTGGTAATCCCCAACTGAAGAGACCTAAATGCAGATCAAATTAGCCTATAGGTCGACATCCGTTGCAGTCCGGTAAATTAAAGTTTAACATAACATTATTTCCCAAGCACTATTTATTTGAGCAATTCTAGGTAACCGCATTTTGGTAAATTTTGCACTGTCTGGAGTCATTTTATGTCATGCTTCAGATATGGATTCCATACCTGGATAAAGTATTCCATCTGCGGTCTCACTAGTGACCGGTAAAACTTCGGTATTGTACTCTTGTCTCCACTGAATACTTGAAGACTTTTCCAAGGATGGTGCCGGTGACTGTATCACAGGCATCAGTTACAAAAATAATCTATTGTCGGATATGTCACTGTCTGGCCACTCTCGTGCATCCAAGGGCGACAATAAACGTTTTATGAGAAACAGCAATTTAACGGCTGAAATAAAACTTACGAGACTCCAGTTGAATATTTTTGAGGTTGCTCTAAAATGAACGATGAATGAGACAACTCAACAGAGACATATTAATACTATAACATATACACACAGAGGTCGTTTATTCGAAAGTGTCCGTTAAGTTTATCCGAAAGTAAACTTATTTACATAAAATCAAATAACTTAATCCGAAAACAGACCTACGAGAATTTTTGATAAAATGCGCAGAGTCTTCCATTGAATCTCTGCTTCGTTTCTTGTTTCGTTTAGACGAGTGTGTTTTGTGAGAGTGCGTGCTAGTGTAGTGGTAAGCGTGCTGGACTGTCAAACGAGAGGTCGGGGTTCGAATCCCGCCAGGACAAAAATCTGTTTCGATATTTCTGCTTCACCTGCGCCCCTAGCCAACTTAGCTGTAATGAGTACACTGACCGTACACTGTTGGTGGGAAGATTATATGCCGAGGCTAAGACAATGAAGACGCTAACACTTCGTACCCATGTCTATTTCTACATTTTTAGCTGTACGTCAGACATCTGAAAGTTAGTGTGCATGTATAAATCTACTTGAATGTTCATCTAGCGCCTTTTTCAGCTAACAAAGGCGCGAGGCATGGCTATCTCTTGCAGATTAGGACGTGCGATTTCACTTAGGCTGAACACGTTTCTTGAACGGCAGATTGAGCCTTGTTCATTTCTTGTTCATTTCTTTCGATTGTTTCGGTCTCACTTCCAAGTTCTCTTCCAGAACAAATCTCTTGTCATATGTATTGTCGCAAGATAAAAAAAATTAGTTAGTGTTACAAAAAGCTGGACTATGAAAAAGGGTTAGAAATTTAGGCTGATTACATTGAAGAGAAGGAGTAAAAGACTAGACCTGATTGATTGCCGTAATATTTTAATCATCAACAAAAAAGACACTTGATAAGAATCAGACGCGAGAGCAAATGTTCACCGGAATAGGCGGCTCAGAAGCAACACTTAACTTTTTCATCAATAAATTACATTACGTTTCTCTTTTACCCTGCATTACAATTCACTGCAATGCATTGAAGCTTGTGAGATTGGTCACTGCAAGGGAGGCAATGCAGTGGGAGAGGTTCTTGAATAAACCCACACAATGAGTGACTCGAGGACACGAGCGATCGGGCTTCCATTGCTTGCGCTGAAAGGACAACGTGAGGCCAAGGAGTTCATGTTCTAAATAATTGTTTGGTCAATTTCGACTCCGATGGGTTTTGACGTTTGTTATATGAAAAAGAATGTCAGCAGACAGAAAGCCATGTAATGCACTACATGCAAGATTAGATGGGGAAATCACGTCTAAGCTGGATTGAAAACAGAGACGAAGACTTTCCAAGACTTTAACTACGCATGAAGAAAACACTAGATTTGACAGAATGAGCGAAAAGAATTAAGACCTTTCGCAGCTAAATGGTTCCCTTCAGAAGCTGAAGACGAGAAAGAGGAGGAGTAGAAGCCGAGGACAAGAAGAGGAAAAAGGAGAGGACAACGATAACGTATGATGATGCATTGTCAATTATAGCAATTATAGTTGTTTTATACAATAGTTTCCATGTCGACATAGGATAGGATCCAATGGTAAATATAGTGAAGCGTTGGGTCGGCATCACTGGGCGATGAGTCCATGGACCTAAAGAACAGGAATTTTATAAGACAAGATAGACTGATAGAGCAATGAAGAAGGTCTGTACATCTTCAGAATTTATTGTACAAAGGTTAGATAGGCAATCGACACAATGCTTTATGACTCAGAAGCAATGATGCTCCTCATTTTAATTCAACTGTAGCATGGGCTGAGTATCTAGACAAGCATGGAATGAATATATGAAGGCAACAACTGTTAATTTTATGACTGCTCTATTTGGTGAAATTTCTATTGTTTCTAACATTTTGAAATTTCCTAAAGATGTTACAAATGTATTGTCCACTAGCTTATGTCAATCCATTTATAAATTTTACAAAATATATAGCACTTAAAAATTATGTTAGTCAAATAAAGCATTAGTTTGCAAATTGTGCAATATTCTTCACCCTGTTTTTTTTTACTTTCCAAGTCTCTATTTTATCAAGCGGTTGAAGATCATTCTGTTTCATCGTGGTCTTGTGTAATCAGGTCGAGATCACCTCTGATGAGTTGTCCTTAAAGAGGTTATATAAATAAGCATTTACAATATAATTACAATTTCAAAAGTCGAAAGGCACGTTGAAGTCCATTCGGTGATCTATTTTCACAACATGATTTTCATAAGAGAAAGAGTCGCCACTATGACGATCATTGTCTTCCAGGCAACCGATTGCCGGTGAGTAGGTGCATCGTTGCACAGATCCGCCTGGCAGTAGCAAACCGTTCCAGAAATGCCAATGTAGGAGCCAGACGCACAACCTTTACTGGGAAGCAATTCCAGGCATCCTCGAATGGATCTGGCCAGGCCTAGGACTGTTAGAGATAAGCAAAAATAAAACCATTTGCTTGTAGGCCTATTTGTCGAAACATGCCCTAAGCGTCTGTCAAATAATTATTAGAACAGTTTTGGCAATCGCTTTTAAGGCCCCTAGTAGCCTACACGCTTAATCGCTAAGATTAATTAGGAAATTTTAGTTTTCTTTCTCTGTAGTTTTAAAACCTACAATAATATTCTCATTCAAATATAAACATTTAGCCCAGTCTTGTGAATGACGTCACGTCAGCCTGAATATGATGGATTCAAATAACGTTAGTAAGACTAGTATTAGGCCTACCTATTACACAAGCGCTGCGTGAGATGCTGCCAGCAAGACCCTGTAGACTAGAGCCGCATCACCTAAACTTCATATGAGGCCTCTAAGTTCTTACACCGTGTGTTAGTAAATGCATTATTTCATTTTTTTACATTATTTAATTTTGGGTGGTGTTTAAACACCCAAAACACCCCTAGCTACGGCCTTGTTGTAGAGTGAGGATGTTCTGTTCACGACACATAGGCTAGCTTTGATGTGATGTTGCCAGAAAAACTCATAGCTTATTAAATATCCAAAGAGATCCAACGCGAATATTGGACCGTGTTTGTGGTTTATTAGCGGAAGCAGAAAATAGGCCTACAGATCTACTTTAACATCGCATCTAAGTTGGCGTTAAATAAATTAGCAATAACAAGACCAGGTGACCAGATAATCGAATGACTACGAACCATTAATTTCACCCTTGAGATAGACGCATGCTGATCCAATGCAGGTCGTCGCTGATGATGGGTCGAATGGATCATCGCAAGAACTTAAAAAGCCACCACATTCGTAACAACGGAATTCCTCTGATGCTACGATCCGAGTAACGATCATCGCAACAGTCACAACCAGCAGCTTCATTGCGACCATTCTAGACCGATAATTGACAAACAAATTCATCAATTACAGGAGCAATTAAAGAATATTAAAATTAGTGTTTTCTAATTAATGTTGTTTAGTATCGATTTTTGGTTCCGCGCGTTTCCAACGTGCATGGCGGTGACAAATCTCCTTCTCCGAGACATTTCCCTTCTCTTTCCCCTTCCCTTCTCCCGCCGCTCTTCATCTTCTCCTGTTTACTAATTTAATATACTTTATCAACCATTTTATGGTCACTCGCAGGTAACAAAGCACGTGTTACATTGCGTTATTATGTTGACAACGCTGCCATTTCGCAAAACAGCAATCTCAGCTCAGAGTCAAAGTGTGATGTTGATTGTTACCAACACGTTTTAAAAGTGCTCGAGACACTGACTGGACAGCATAGTCACTCTACTAAGTTACGCCTATGGCTGTATGACTTTCAGTACGTTTTAACTTGACACGATTGTTCTAATTTAGTCACTTCTGTAGCGCCATAATCATCATGTACAAGACAGCAATCGATGGAGAAGCCACGCAGGTTGAAATCCGATAGAGAAACCAGAAGCCAGGAGAATTATGAAACGGTCTACCACCTTTAACAAACAACGCTATAGTTTTATCGCATAAATTATAGTAATACAGAAACTAAAAGCATTAGGCTATTGCATGCTTATTTGAAATCTAAAAAGCTAAACACCGTAACGGAAAATAATTCTAACCTTTAAAATATATTTTTGTCACTACATTATAGAAATATTATTGTTACTTACTTGTCCTAAGTTCAGCTTCAAGTGAAAACCTGGGCTTGACGTATTCTTTCTTGTCTGCCTTCTCTGTGCTTGAGTCGAATCAACTTTAACTGGCAACCTTTCAAAGAAAAGCACATATTTTTGCATATATTACAACATTAATATATGTATCCTCGGATCTGTCTGAGTCGTTGCCAATTGTATAAAAATTGGTCACAACTCATCAAGATTATACTTAGAATCACTTAACTCCATGAAATTTTCTGCACACCCTTCTCTGCCTGTAAGTCGGACAGTATGAGTTCGAGCCTCCACTGAGGCGGTCACTGTGTAGAAAGACCTTGAGCAAAAGTTCAATCATGTATCTAATCTTCATGGAGTTATTTTCATTTCTGTCATATTTAGGGAATCAGAGCAACGACACATGTACCAAAAGATTCCAGAGAAGTACAACGCCATCGATGCCCTTTTGTGTGCACTTCTTAACTTATTATTATTTTGAAAGGACAATATCATATACAATAAGAAGTATAATTTCAAATAAAAAAAATAATAAGGGCAATATCAAATACACTGATTTGCTGCAATTTACAGCCAAATTAAAGCTCATCTATTCTCATTACACTATGGCTAAGAACACAGCGCAACGTGCTTTCGAGTAAGACTTGTTAAAGCGCACTATACATTTCTATTTGTATTGTATTGTAACTACAGCTGCACAGATTTCAATGTGGACATAAACTGTTGCTTGTTCTTCGTTCCCTCTTCGCAAATCAAAGGAACCTCTAACCACACTAACTGTCGAAATTCTAACTGTAGGCCTATATAGACGTGGTGTATATATGTTACAGGCAATGTGTAAAATCAGGGATTTTGTAAAATGCCTGAAATTTTTAGGCAATTTGTAAAATCCCCAATTCACTCGGGCACTTTACAAAATCCCTGAAAAAACCAGGGATTTTGTAAATTCCCTGAAATCTGATGATGAAAATTTGACAGATTGCCTGAAAGTGACGAAAATTATCGAAGTTTTACAAACTACCTGAAAAACCAGGGATTTTGTAAAATCCCTTAAATCTGATGATTACAAGCAATGTGTAAAATCAGGGATTTTGTGAAATGTCTAGGCAATTTGTAAAATCCCCAATTCACTCAGGCACTTTATAGAATCTCGGGATATAAAAAACCAGGGATTTGGCTGCGTGTCCGACACATGCCCCCGGCTATTTTTCAAGTCATGTGGTCGGGGACGTGACTTGTTTGTTCCTTCCCTTAGGAGCATAAATAGAGCTTTGAGTTGTCGCGGCGGATTGTCAATTAATAAGAATAAATAAATAAATAAAATCAAATAAATAAATAAATAAATATAATTAAATTTATTTATTTAATCAATTAATTTATTAATTAAATTTAATATATAAAAAAATTAAAAAATAAATAAATAAAAATCAATAATTAATTAATTAAATTATTAATTATCTAATTAATTAAATGATTTAAATAATTAAATTTATTTATTCATATAATTATTTATTTTATTTATTTATTTTAATTAATCAATTAATTAATTTATTAAATTTAATTAATTTAAAAATTAATTGAATAAAATTAAAATTAAAAAAATAAATAAAAATTTTAAAAATAAAAAATCAATCAATTTAATTATCTAATTAACTAAATTTATTTATTTATTCAATTAATTAATTAAATAAATTTAATATATAAATAGAAACAATAATAAATAAAATTAAAATAAATAAAAATAAAAATTAATAATTAATTAATTAAATTATTAATTATCTAACTAATTAAATTATTTAAATAATTAAATTTATTTATTCATATAATTATTTATTTAATTTTATTTTTTATTTAATCAATTAATTAAATTTAATTAATTAATTTATTGATTGCATAAATAAATTTAATTAATTAAATAATTAAATTTATTTTTTACCTATTTATTTTATTTTATCTGTTTGTTTATTTATTTATTTATTTATTAAATTTAATTAATAAAATTAATTGATTAAATAAATAAAATTTGTTAACTAATTATTTAATTAATTTAATTTAATTAATTAATTAATTGATTAAATAAATAAATTTAATTATATTTATTTATTTATTTATTTGATTTTATTTATTTATTTATTCTTATTAATTGACAATCCGCCGCGACAACTCAAAGCTCTATTTATGCTCCTAAGGGGAAGGGAACAAACAAGTCACGTCCCCGACCACATGACTTGAAAAATAGCCGGCGGACATGTCGGACACGCAGCCAAATCCCTGGTTTTTTATATCCCGGGATTCTATAAAGTGCCTGAGTGAATTGGGGATTTTACAAATTGCCTAGACATTTCACAAAAATCCCTGATTTTACACATTGCCTGTAATCATCAGATTTAAGGGATTTTACAAAATCCCTGGTTTTTTCAGGTAGTTTGTAAAACTTCGATAATTTTCGTCACTTTCAGGCAATCTGTCAAATTTTCATCATCAGATTTCAGGGAATTTACAAAATCCCTGGTTTTTTCAGGGATTTTGTAAAGTGCCCGAGTGAATTGGGGATTTTACAAATTGCCTAAAAATTTCAGGCATTTTACAAAATCCCTGATTTTACACATTGCCTGTAACATATATAGGCCTTTAATATTATACAAAGCTAAGGACCTGCCTAAGCTGTCTACATCAGCAATATTTGACCCGGTTCAGCAAGGGTAAAGCGATTCTTTGAAAGTGTTTGGTCAACAATAGATTATATTTCAGTTTCAGCATTTCATCATTCCGGGACTTCCTGACTGCCTGCCAAGGGATGTCAAAACCTGAGGGTGTTCCGATAGTCGTTCCTTTGTTAAACATTCCGGTCAACATTTCAGCAAGCTACATAATCATCATCTTCATTATCATTATCAACAACAACATCGTCATCATCATCATCAACAACGACAACATCATCATCATCATCGTCGTCGTCATTGTCATCTATTGCCACTCTCTTGGACGATGTCGTTTCACAACACGCTGCCAACCGTTTCCATTCCTTGGCTCGTCCTCCATCCAATGCTGTTTTAGTCAAAACTTTTTAATCGTAAACTCCAAATTTCGAAAGCGATACTATAAAACTCAGAGCACCAACTTATTGACGAGCGCTTATTTAAACGAAGGTATGTCTGAATCCACCGCTAAATGGTATCCATTAAATTTAAATCAAGTGTAAACGCGAAGACTTTATAAATATATCCACAAACGCAGTTCTCAACTATGAAACCAACTGTTGGTCTCAGTTCGTATCTGAGAAGAAGAAGGAGGAGCACGAGGAGGAGCACGAGGAGGAGGGAAAGCAGGAGGAACAGGAAGATGAGGAGAAAGAGAATGGGCAGAATGATGACGAGGAGGAAGGGGAGGAGTTACAGAAGAGGGCGGAGGCGGAAGTCGATGAGAATACCACGAAAAACGAGAAAAAAGAGGTGCAGAAAAAAGAACAACGACAAAAAGAAAAGCAGAGAACAAGCAGTAGCTTTCGCAAAAATCGAGAAGCAGCTATAGATAGGAAGTGCTAATGCCTTCAGTCTCTTAGCCTCGGCGTATGAGGGCAGGTGAATCTCTTCCATCGCCGCCTCCTGATCAGCCTAGTTATTGTAGACCGTATGCCAAGGTTGTCATAAGGTTAATGAAAGAAAATTCCGTGACCTTTTCCAATTACTCTTAAGACTTATTTCAGACGAAAAAGGACCTACTTTCTTATTGTTTTATCGATGCTGTATTTATCGAAATTAAAAAAATTCATTAGAAAATATGCCTATTAATGATTTGTTCATTTTCCTTGACTTTCCATGACCTAACTACTTTCAAATTCCATGGCTTTCCAGAACTTTTTTGGAAACACTTGTTTTTCTTGGTTTTCCAGGCCTGACTTTTTAAAAGTCTAATTCCATGACTTTCCAGGTTTTCCAGGATCCGTGGCAACCATGGTTTGCGTCCTCGATTCTAAGAGTCGATCTAGCCCGAAAGTGCTACTGGTACAGAGAACACGAAACAATTTTTTAACCCTTGTACATATTTGAACCTATAACTCTGGTTGGATGGTCGAGCACGCCCTGTGGAATCTATAGGGGTTTCAGAAATCAGGTCCTGTAGCTAATACGATAGACAATTCCGTCAATTCAATTGATTGCGCTATTATGGATTTTAACAGACACATTCATATTTTCTTCCTAGGTGTAAATTAAGTAACCTGCATGGCCAGACCTGCTGCTTCTGCAAATAGTTAAAGTGAGTTTTGAGTTACAGGAAGCTGTATGAGGTTGAACGAGCATTCTTAACAAGATTGTTGTAAGTCACTTATAAGTCATTCTCCCCAGGCCCATTCAAAATTGAATTTCTCAACGCCAGCTTGATCACGTCGACCGCCTAGATGGATTCGAAATCTAGTTGACTCTTTCCCGAATACAACTGTTTCTTTATGATAACCAAACCACTTTCGGAAAATGCCGGTTTTGAAAGAAACTCTCATTCATGCACATTGCGTGCTAACAAGGTCTTAGCCTAAAGCCCTAAACCATATCCTAAACCGAGTACAAGTCACGATGCGGAAGACATCACGGCTCTTGCGGCTGTTTAGGCCTATATTATGTTAACGATTAAATCAGAAGTTTGGTTTCGCAACGGTTTATATATACATATATATGCATACATAATTATATATATTCCTTTACTGGCAAAACCAAATGACACACCGTAACTGGATACAGTAAGGGGGGACTACTGTAGCAGATGAACTGAGATTAAATCGATAGGGCTGTCCTTTATCCGGGTGGCCGGTCATACATCCGGTAGGAGTGCATCCTTCTGCAACGTTTCGTGCTCATCGACCTACCCTCATACACAATATATATATATATATATATATATATATATATATATATTACGATTAATATTGTCGTCATCAGCGATCTTTCAGGTACATCAGATTAAGACAAAACTGCTATAAGAAAGATACAAAAGGACTGCATACTTTCAAACATGCAAAAAACCACATGCAAAATAACAAAGTTATAGTATTAGCATTCAGATACTGCACTCCGGTATAGGCTCGATATAGCTCGATGGATGACTCTGGCAAATTTGATAGCCTTTTATCAGTTTCTCAGGTAGAGGCGCTAAATAAATTTACGATTACAGTTACAACTACAACTTCAGAGTACTGCTATTCGGCGGATGCGGTGGCTACTGTAAGCCAGATGTGTCTGACTATGGATGTCCTCTCTTCTTGGATGGCCTCCAATCGGCTACTCTTAAATCCATCTAAAACACAACTTATTTGGCTGGGTGGCCGTAGGCAACTTCAGGGTATCGACTTTTCCCAACTTACCTTGCTCTTTCCTCACATAACCTTTTCCGTCACAGTTCGTGATCTGGGGCTTACTCTTGACTCTGAACTTACTTTGTCTCAACATGTGAACCTGGTTGCTCGGAGTTGTTACTATCAGCTTCGTCAGCTTCGAGTGGTCTCTCGCTCTCTCTCTCATGATGCGGTCGTGGTCCTTGTTCACGCCTTTGTAACCAGTCGAATTGACAACTGTTGCTCCCTACTTGCTGGCCTTCCTCTTGGGGTTCTGGGGCGACTAGATCGAGTTCTACGCTCGGCTGCTCGTCTCATTGGACGACTTCCTAAGTTCTCTCCTGTCTCTGCATTCATACGTGATGTGTTGCACTGGCTGCCTATCTCTCAGCGGATCTCATACCGCACTGCTGCTGTGGTTTCTCGCTGCGTTCTTGGCTGTGCTCCATCTTACTTGCGTGATCTTTGCCGCCCAGTGTCCGACGTTGCAGCGCGTCGGGCACTTCGTTCTACGACGAGGGGTGAGCTCCTAGTTCCACGGGCACGCTTGGCTATTAAGCAGCGCCGTGCTTTTTCGGTTGTGGGACCTTCCACCTGGAATGACCTCCCGCTTAAGCTCCGCTCTCTTACTTGTGAGCCAACCGGCAGGGTTCTACAAGTCCCTCAAGTCTTTTTCTTTAGTCGTGGCTGGGCCGGGAGCGCTTCTGAGTAGCTTCTTGAAGAGGCGCTATATAAATGCTCTGAATGAATGAATGAATGATAAAAGAAGACTATCATCACTTCACAGATTTAATAACAACTTTAAGAAAGTTTAAAAGTCAATTTCAGTTGTTTCAATTTCAATTTTCAGTTTAATATTAGGCCTAGGATAATATACTTTCGAAGTGTCACGAGCAGTCATAATATATCATCAAAACAAATTCGGAGAATCGGTTAGACAATGTGTTTAGCATCTTACTATGTGCAAAATGCTACAAATTTCATTTAGTGCATTACGATACTAAAAAAAACCTGATTATTTGTTATTACTATTGCTATTGATGTTATTATTGTTATTATTATTATTTTTTTCCCCGAGGTACATATGATCCCTCAGGATTGCAAAAATTAGGGGGGCGCGCATTGTTCTGGAATGGCTAATCTTCACAATTAAGCTTCATAATTATTATTATTATTATTATTATTATTATCATTATTATCGTCATCATCATCATCATCATCATCATCATCATCATCATCATCATCATCATCATCATCACTGACCTCGTTCCGATTCATGAATTATTTATAAAAGCGAAGGTAATTAGAAAAAGGAAAGTCTAAAACTGCTTGGGAGACGAAATCGTAAACAGAGAAGAAAATCATTGCCGCAATCGCAGTTGATATTGGCAACACTCCAGAAATATTAGAGTACAAATTATCAAAGCAAAGGCTACGAAAGCAATTTAAGCTTCGCAATCAGACTTCGCGTTGTGTCTTTAGCTATGGTTGATCATCCAGGCGATTGCCGCGAAGGTAGCCATTGCTACACCAATGACGACATTGCATGGGGTTGTTTTCACGACATTGCTTTTGGTTGGTTTACCCGCATTACCGCCGTTGCATTTATCGGTTCTGCAGAAGCAGGTTCTAACCGTCACGCCTGCTGCCGAGGAGTCCTCACATTTATCTTCTTCAACTTTGGTATTGAGGCAGGCACGGACAACATACGACACACCTGCGAAAAGTCATTTCAACGTCTTCAGATAACTTCTTGACTCAGGTGACTGTATTATGTAATTTAGCAGAACGTAACATAGCGCCATCGCATTGAAAGAAGAACAAAATAGGCAGGAAATAGTATCGTTGCTCTCATCCACCCCAAAAAAGGCGACAGGAGTAGAAGAAACTGTGCCTACTAAGAGGGCGATAGAAAAAATAGAAGAGAAATATTGTAAGCCAACTCCGAAAAGTATTCCTGGATATGAAATGTTAGCGACATTTAGCCTGGTTCTATTGGGGCACTTGGATAATCCTCTCCCTTTCCTGCCTGGTCTTCTAAGCTAATTGTACTAGCAGAGGTTCCCATGTGTCGTCACAGGCTCGGAATTCTTGAAATGTCTTCAACACTCGTCCATTTTCTAGACACTCCAGCACGCTAACTACAAGATTAGAGCGTCCCCAAAACAAGAATAAGGTATCATAAATTCTGTATGAAAGGTGTCTATCTGAAATGTTTGTGTGTAAACGCTAACTGGTTTCAATGTCGTCATGTTACAATAGACAGCTACCTGCATCAAGTGCGGAAAGTGCTTGCAATATTGGAACGATGTAGGTTACGGGGATGGGCTAGAGTAGGAATTAAAAGAGTTGAGTGCGAGTGATAGAGCGTCGTAATCGTAATCTCCAAACTTCTAAAGCGCCACTGGAAAGCCAAGCGCAGGGCACCAGCTTATTCACGAGCGCTGCGTCTAGTCAGAAGGGTTGTACAAAATAGTAGTCCGAGGGAGGTCCGAGTCCGGTTTCCAGAGGATCAGAGGGGTCAGAGTAGCTGCTAAGGTGGGTGTCGTTTAGGTCGAGAGTTGGAAGGTACATGCAGGATCAGTTGAGTCGGGATAAGAGTTCTTGAACAAAAAAGAGAGGAACAAAATATGATTCTCCTACCTGAACCAGAGCTCAAACTTGTCATGCATGCTGTTCCATTTGTGCATGTTGGAACTGCTTCCGGTTTGAAAGGATCCTGGCAATTGCTATCGCGGAGACCAAAGCAATCATAGCAAGTGATTGCTTCGGAACGACGTCCAAACACGGTAACAATCACTCCCATCACGACAAGGATCAGCTTTGAATCCATACGGCTGTGATTGTAACAGATGAAATTATTATTATTCATTAGTGCCAACGTTTAGGCTACATAACATTAATTTGATTAGGCTATGCAAAGATTTTTGTATATTTAATACACTTTTATAGACCGTTGGAAAATGTTTAGCTACATCTTGCTTCAAAGTCAGACTACTTAAACCTATATTAATTATTGAATAGCATCTTAGAGCAGAAATACCATAAATTCTTTTTTTAATAATATCTTTTCTTTATTGAAGCGCCTGACAAACGCACTGCGCTGTACATTTACATGTTATGCAATTTAAATCTTAACTACTAACAGAACAGACAGCCTGCAATACACGGCGCTAATAGCAGCCTACAAAGCAAGTCCGCCCTACGGAACTCGAACTCGGTACCTCTCGCTCTCTATGCCAGTGTGTTATCCAATGCGCTATCGGGCCCCCCATAACAATTATTAATTTTTTTTCTAGTAACTTCAATCAATCAATCAATTTCGTTTATTCACAACACCAAGCTGACAGGTCGCAACTTGTTACAGGTAACAGATAGGAAAAATTGTCTAAGCTCTGACAGTTAGTTATTAAATGGGTTGAGATAGCAAATATTATCTCTGCTCTAACTAAAGAAGAATTAGGCCTGTGGCAATGTTAGTTAGGGCACCAATAGTACCAATGTATCCTGCATGTCTAAAGAACAAGGCATCAAGCGATGGCGCACCAAATTCAAGCAGCAATCAGTTCAACACTAAGATCAGTCAACTAGGACACGTAGGCAGCCTATGGCGGTTGAGCAATTTGAAATGATGATGATGATGATGATGATGATGATTATTATGATGATGATGATGATGATGATGATGATGATGATGATGATTATGATGATTATGATGATGATGATGATGATGATGATGATGATGATTATGATGATGATGATGATGATGATGATGATGATGATGATGATGATGATGATGATGATGATGATGATGATGATGATGATGATGATGATGATGATGATGATGATGATGATGATGATGATGATGATGATGACGATGACGATGATGATGATGATGATGAGTGCTCTGCCCGAAGGCAGGTCCATTGGCTTTTATACCATCCCGGGGATGAGATGAATGAAGTGGTTTCCCGTTGCCTTCCTCACAGACAATTGTGGGTGAGCAACTTGTCCAGGGCTGCTACGCAGTGGCTTGAGGTAGATTCGAACCTGCGACCCTCTGGTTACAAGGCACAGAACATACCGCTCCACCGCCGCATCCCAATTTGAAATATATGTGTTTAAAGTTTGGAACGAAAGGACACAAGCGAATGAGCATCTGGAGCAAGTGTATACAGCGTGAGAACTCTGCAGCTGATACGGGGTCAAATGAAAGTAAATTAGGAAGAGATGATATCATTACGTTTTACTCGGATACCATAAATATGTAACAATCATTTGTGATGTATTTACATTTAGTCATAGGGTTTTCAGCAAAATGTAGTTTTGTCATTAATAATATAATAGCAGAAGAAGAAGTGAAGTAATGTAATGTAATGTAATGTAACAAAACATTTATAAAGCGCCACTTAAGAGTCTCTCAGAAGCGCTCAACAAGTAATGAAGTCAACGTTCTATGTAACGCTAATTAGACTCATTTCCTTTCAATAGGTGGAGCTGCTTAAATCCAATACGTTTACGCTGTGAAGTAGACTCATTTCATTTCGGTAGGTGGCGCTGATATCGCACAACACCATTCTCATCCAGTTTTGGATTAAGACATGAGCCAACTAAGGCCGTGGCTTAGGGCCGCACAAGGTCCACAACGTATTTGAGGGCCCAAAAATCCGGAGAAATTAAATCAAATTGTTGCAGCAAATTCCTAATTTTGTACAATTTTAAATAATTTAGCGCTTTACCTGAAGCGTTTTTCAGCGCTAATACGTGTTAGTTATTAGGCTACTCACTCAATACAGTACTGACCCTAGTCACAGATTCACTCACAGTCTGTACATAGCAGCCTACAGTCAGTTGCGATAGCGGAGCAGTATCGAACGATGCTAGATTGTTTTCGGTGGCGACTTAAGAAGTCAAGGTTACATAGCAGTGCATATTTTAATTGTATGACTACTGGGACAAATGTTCCAGTAGTTTTAGGGTTTGCCCCAGAAGTTTTGGTGATTTCTCTCATGTAATACTCTACTTTCAGTTAGTTTCCAATGACATTGAATGTAGAGTAGCAGACTTTGTCCCAGGTTGATGGACCAATACGGGCAAAGCACCTAGAGTGGGCCGTAGCAGAGCTCATGCGAGGGACAACCATAAATAAGGCCACGGGTCGAAGATCGCAAAGAGGCCCTCGCAGGTAAGGTGGAGACAAAGGTGCAAACAGATCTCAGGTAGGATGGGGCCACCCCAACAAGGCAGTTACGCATGAGGGAAAGGATTTGAACTGTACCCGCTGTTGGATAGGGAGCCAGTGAAGGGTATCCCAAATATGGCCTGAGATATGGGCAAACTTTGGAATGACGCCTATAAGCCGAGCAGCTGCATTAAGAATAGACTGGAGTGTGTGAGTATTAGAGGCGGAGAGTCCAATGTATGCAGCGTTCCCAAAGTCAACCCGAGTGCAGATCAAGGCGTGGATCAGAGTAGTAATGGCATGCAGTCAACATGTCTTGCATGTGATCGATTACGAGTGATGGGGCATCTAACATGTAGCCCAATGCCTGCGGGAACGTCGCATGTCTGGCTACTCTAACCTGGATTTGATCTAGTTAATTAATAATATAATAATATCTTTTCTTTAATTTAGCGCCTGACAAACGCACTGCGCTGTACATTTACATGTTATGCAATTGAAACAATCTTAACTAGTTAACTACTAACAGAACAGACAGCTTGTAATACAACGGCGCTAATAGCAGCCTACAAAGAAAATCCGCCCTAACGGGGCTCGAACTCGGTACCTCTCGCACTCTTCGCCAGATGTTATCCAACGCGCCACCGGACCCCTCTGAGTAATAATTAGTTAGTGATTTTAGAAGTGACTTATAATTATTAGATAGAAAAAGAGCTAATTTGTTGAAAATTTACTCACTTGAGCGCCATCTTGATTATTCTTGTCGTCTGGCTCTGGCTGCTCTGGCAAGGTAAATTAGGTAGTATAATAATATTATGCGGTAATTATTATTCAACGCATAACTTTGACGTCAGCGCTAGGTGCTGATTGGTTAAGAGGAAGGTCAGGTCAACTGAATAATTAATGTAGTTGACTATAATTGGTTGTGAGTAAGGTCAGGCTAAAGGATTAGCAATCGTTAAAGAGAAATCTAGTAACAGTGTGAACTTAAGTGAATTAAGTTAGTAGTAACCTATCCTTTATTGCACCAATTGCTAACCGCATTTTAGTTTACATTCTACAATGGCTTATAATCTCAAATGTTACATTTTAATTTCAATTGTTTTTATAACTGTGCAGTGTACAGTGTTTTGTCAAGAGTAAAGCTCCTAATGATAGGCCCTAAATGTTTTACGGGCCAAATTGTCAGCAACTGGTAGCCTATAGGCTAACTCTGACTTATGGGCACGAGGACGCATAGAGTATATAGCTGGTTTTTCCGCGGTAATAGCCCATGTAGTAGGCTACGTGAGCAGAGTCGTTAATTTTGGCCGAGAATTTTTTAACTTTATAAACAAATTTCTTATTGAAAAAAATTTATGGTGCCGTTTTAAATCAAGTGAATGGAACTCTTAAGATGATCGATGTTAACATAACCTACATGATTGTGTGTCTACACATCTTGCATGTGATTGGCTACAAGTGATGGGGAAAGATCTAGCCATATGCCTGCGGGAACATCACACAGTTTCTCAAGGTGGTACACAAAAACCTCCTGGCCGATATTAATTTTGAAACATCAAATTTAAGACGCACCCTAAAAGCTACGTATACGACAAAATATGAATCTGGTAGACGTGGTATTGGAGCAAGTAGCTGCTGTCAATGTGTATGTTTAGGACAGTTGCACAAAGCAGAGTTTCAAAGAAACTCTAATAAAGAAGCTCTATGCATCTTCAGAATTTATTTTGCAAAAGTTAGATAGACTATCAACAGAATGTTTTATGACTCAGAAACAAAGATTCTTCTCGATTTAATCAGAAGGAATATGGACTGTAAATCTAGACAAGTCTAGAACGAATATATGATGGTAGCAACTATTAATTTTATAACTGTTCTGTTGGGTTAAACTTCCATTGTTTCTGAAATTTAAATTTTTTTTAAAGATGTTACAAATGTATTGCCCACTGTTTTATTTCAGTCCATTTATATACTTTACCAAATAGATAGCACTTAGAAAATTATGTTAGTCAAATAAAGCATTAGTCTGCAAATTGTGCCTCTGTGTTTGACTTGTTTTTACTTTCCAAGTCTCTATTTTATCAAGCGGTTGCAGACTATTTTGTTCGTTCGTGGTCTTGTCTAATCAGGTCGACAGCACCTCTGATGAGTTGTCTTGAAAAGGCGCTATATAAATAAGCACTTACAATTACAATTTCAGAAGTTGAAGGGCACGTTGAAGTCCATTCGGTAAAATGTGATTTAGTTTCTTCACAACATAATTTTCATCAGAGAAAGAGTCGCCGCTATGACGATCATTGTCATCCAGGCCGATTGTCTGTGAGTAGGCGCATCGTTGCACAGATCCGCCTGGCAGTAGCAAAGCGTTCCAGAATAGCCAAGGAAGGAGCCTGAAGAACATCCTTTACCGGAAAACAAGGGCAGGCATCCTCGATAAGAACCGGAAAAGCCAAGCACTGTTACAGATCAGCAAAAATAAAAAGTTTCTTGTATTTGTTGAAACACACTCTATATAATAATACGCCTAAGCTCCTGGCGAATAATATTAGAATTTTTTACAATTGTCCTGTTAAGTGTCCTGTTAAGGAGAGAGAGAGAGAGAGAGAGAGAGAGAGAGAGAGAGAGAGAGAGAGAGAGAGAGAGAGAGAGAGAGAGAGAGAGAGACAGACAGACAGACAGACAGACAGACAGACAGACAGACAGACAGACAGACAGACAGACAGACACACAGACACACACACACACAGAGAGAGAGAGAGAGAGAGAGAGAGAGAGAGAGAGAGAGAGAGAGAGAGAGAGAGAGAGAGAGAGAGAGAGAGAGAGAGAGAGAGAGAGAGAGAGAGAGAGAGAGACAGACAGACAGACAGACAGACACAGACAGACAGACAGAGAGACAGAGACAGAGACAGAGACAGAGACAGAGACAGAGACAGAGACAGAGACAGAGACAGACAGAGAGAGACAGAGAGAGACAGAGAGAGAGACAGACAGAGAGACAGACAGAGACAGAGACAGAGACAGAGACAGAGACAGAGACAGAGACAGAGACAGAGACAGAGACAGAGAGACAGAGACAGAGAGAGAGAGAGAGAGAGAGAGAGAGAGAGAGAGAGAGAGAGAGAGAGAGAGAGAGAGAGAGAGAGTACAGAGCGAAGAGGAAGGGTTGTGCAGAATATGGTAGAGGGACGAGGAAGGGTTGTGCAGAATATGGTAGAGGGACGAGGAAGGGTTGTGCAGAATATGGTAGAGGGACGAAGCGATGAGTTACAATTTACAAACACTTTTATTGAGAAGGAACATCCAGCCGAACTTGCGTGAGGATGTTCTGCTCAGGATATTCTGTTAATAGGCTAGCTGTTGATATGAAGTTGCCAGAAACAGCTCATAGCTTATTCAATATAGGCCTACAAAGAGATGCAACATGAATATTGGACCTTGTGTTTCTTATTGTGATTCCTTGTGGTTTATTAGCTGAAGCAAAAAAGGCGGATCTACTTTAAGATCGCATCTGGCGCTAGAAGGCACAGGGTCATAATACTACTGACACCATTAAAGCAATGTGCATGCCTTAATCGCTCCTTGTATTGTCAGCACCAGTGAAGAACATATGATGTGCAGTTAACTAAGTATTTTGGAAAGCCATTATTTAAAACTCTTCTAGCCCACAGTTAGTTTGGTTTTTACCAATGAGATATATCAATCAATCAATCAATCAATCAATCAATCCTTTTATTAGCGCTAGAGAGAGGATGACGTAGGCCTATATTCCCTTCGCACATATTTGAAGCCACAATCATAGATATAATGACACCTTAACGAGAGTTCGGCAGTTAATGGAAATTGAAATGACGCGTTTTGATTGGTTGAAATTCATAGACGCAGTCAGGCTTAAGCGAGACTGTTTAATTTGTTTTCAAAGATTACGCCTTGCAAAAAGTAACAACTTATCGATGAAATAATATTCCTGCGGCCTTGTTTTCCGGCGATAATAAATTGTTACATGCAAACGCTACACAATTTAACTAGTGATAGGCTATATTTATATACATGTATTATACATCTCTATGCCTAGCTTAAGGGTCGCAGCCTCACCATAGATGGTAGATGCTCGCCCTAGTGATATATTTACACATTATACATCTCTATGGTTTTTACAGTACTGTTGTCAGAATTTTATAGATGTTTGAAAGAACTTTCTACTGAAGTGCAGGCATCATCACAATCCAGCAACAAAGCTATCTCTCCTTATTCAGTGCACTTTGCGCAAACATTATCAATCTGTCATGTACACAATTATATACCACTAAGTAACTGACAAGTAATCAACTCTTTTTCAGAACTAGTAGTAGCTACCAGCTCAACCACAAAAGCTCAATTTATATTACCTCATTTTTTCAACTAATTTTCAGTCAGAGAGTTTTTTATTTTCGTATTTAGGCCTACCAACTTGTGTTTAGTGCAATTAAAACCATTTTGACTGATTTGATTGTGTTTTCTGTTTGAGAATCATCGAACATGACTCGTCGAAGAATGTTGCATGGTGCCTGGTTGTAGTTATAATATTTTAAAAGTAGATTAATGTCCATCATTGGTGTAAGGGTTTGATGCTCAACTCCGACGGTCATTAGCAATAATTCCTCAATGTGCATTTTCTTAGCGTCATCTAATTTGGCGTTAAGTAAATTTGCAATAAGAAGGTAATCGAATGACTACGAACCATTAGCTTCAGCCTTGAGATAGACGCATGTTGATCCAGTGCAGGTCGACGCTGATGAAGGTCTAAATGGCTCATCGCAAGAACTAAATAAGCCACCACATTTGTAACAACGGAATGATTCGTCCGATGCTATGATCCGAGTAACAGCCAACGCAACAGTCACAACCAGGAGCTTCATTGCAACCATTCTGACTCGTCTGGCAATTAAAGAATATTAGATTAGTGTTTTCTAATTAAATCTTGTTTAGTGTCGATTTTTGGGTTACAAACGATTTCACACATCTTTAGCGTTGTGGTGACAAAATCACCTCCTTCGAGACCTTTCCCTTCCCCCTCACCTTCCCTTCTCCCTCTGCTCTTCCTTCCCTTCTTCTATATATATACAATTTCAGTAGCCTATGCTTTGACCGCCACTTCAAGGTCACTCGCAGGCAGCATTCTGTTATTATGCTGACGACACAGTCGTGTCGCAAATAGCATTCAACGCACAGGGTTTAAAAAAAGTGATGGTGATTGTGATCGCTACTTTTTAAAGTGGTGGTCACCGGACAACACTGTATGTATGTATTTTCGTTTATTCAATCAAAGAATTGTTGTCAGAACGCAACAAGTGACAATAACTGTTCTGGAATGTAGCAGTTATGAAACAGATTTTACCTTGTTACTTCAGCTGTCTGTTTATAGCTAATAAATGTGTTTATACATCATACGAGACAAAAAGTTCTTATTGTCTTTGGCTGGAAGGGCGAATGGATGGGGCCTAGAGCGTAGGTTGTATCTACTCTCCTGCCTGATCGAGCATAGCCGTCGGAGATCATGTTTCGGGTCGCTGGTAATTGCCCGGAACAGCACGTCGTCTGCTTCGCTGGCTATGGAGTCTGCTGTCGGGCCGTCTGGAGGAAGGAACCCAGCCCTCTTCACCCTCTGGATGAACTTCTCCATTCGATCCCGCTGCTCTCCGTTCATGTAGCGCCACCAGGCCGGGGACGCATACATTAGCCGGGCCACCGTTGTGGCACGCGCCACCTCGAATAGGGCCTGTCTAGGCATGCCATGTGCACGAAGAATTCGCAAGGCATACAAGGAGGAGGAACAGGAAGCCAGGATCCGGTCGACATGGTCGGTTACTGTTAGTTTTTCTCCTATGTTGATTCCTAAGATGTTAATTGAGGTTGCTCTCTTAACGCCCGTAACCGAAGGCTGCGTCACAATTCTAAGTTACGCCTATGGTGATATGACTTTCAATGCGTTTCCACTTGAGACGACCTTTACTTTACTAATCTCATTTCATTTCACCCTGTAACCGTGTTGCGGCTATATAATATATATATATATATATATCTATATATATCTATATATATATAATGACTTCTATAGCGCCGCTATCATCATGTCCAAGACATGAGTCGACGGTCGTTTCAAGTTAGATCGCTATTGAATGTCGTAATTCATCCGAAAAGCCACGCAGGTTGAAATTCGATAGAGACATCAGAATCCAGAAGAATTATGAAAAGGTCTACCCACATTTTTTTTACAAACAACGTTATATTATAGCAGAAATACAGATACTAAAAGTATTATTGCAGGTTTCTTTGAAATCTAGAAAAACCAAACCCCGTATCCGAAAATAATTCTAACCTTTTATCTAAAAAAACTTGTATTAGCCTACATCATAGAATTATTATTGTAACTTACTTGTCCTACGTTCAGCTTGAAGTGAAACCTGTCAAAAGTCTTATCGTATTCGTTCTTATCTGCCCGCTCTGTGTCGAAGAAACTTTAACTGGCAACCTTGCAAATTAAAGGACCTATGCCTGCATATTTTACTACAACAATATGTCTGCTCAGATCTGTCTGAGTCGTTGCCGATTGTAGAAAACTAGGACACAACTCATCAAGCGTAACTAGAATCACTTAACCATGAATTTATCTACACGCCCTTCTCGAGACTGTTACTGGGTAAGACCTTGAGAAAGTTCTTCACGCACAGATGTTCAGCGCCATCGGTGTTCTGTCGTATGGTCGTGTGTGCACTTTTGAACTTTTGAAGAAGTACAATATCAAATACACTAAGAAGTACCATATCAAATACACTAAGAAGTGCCATATTAAATACACAAAAAGTACCATATCAAATACACAAGAAGTACCATATCAAATACACTAAGAAGTACCATATCAAATACACTAAGAAGTACCATATCAAATACACTAAGAAGTACCATATCAAATACACTAAGAAGTACCATATCAAATACACTAAGAAGTACCATATCAAATACACTAAGAAGTACCATATCAAATACACTAAGATGTACCATGATATCAAATACACTAAGAAGTACCATATCAAATACACTAAGAAGTACCATATCAAATACACTAAGAAGTACCATATCAAATACACTAAGAAGTGCCATATCAAATACACTAAGTCACTGCAACTTCGGCTGAACAGATATCATTGTAGACATGCGCTGTTGCGTGGCCTCCTTTCTCTCTTCATTATAATCTAAGCAACCTTTAAAACAAACTAAAGGTCGAAATTATCAAGCTGGTCTATAAATATAATATTATACAAACCTAACAAACTATTTACGCT
The DNA here is from genome assembly GCA_020284085.1 of Aporrectodea caliginosa. NCBI lineage: Eukaryota > Metazoa > Annelida > Clitellata > Crassiclitellata > Lumbricidae > Aporrectodea > Aporrectodea caliginosa. The sequence continues at coordinate 746,826 of JACEVL010000807.1, read as the reverse complement.
GTCTATACCTATGCATATTTAAACCTCTGATTCGAAGGAGTAAGGTCAACGAGTCTTTGAAAAGTGCTTGGTGAACAATAAATTATGTTTCGGTTTAAGTTTTCCGTTAATAACCAAGTTATTTGACAGTGCCACTGGCACAGATATCTAGAAACAACTTTTGCCCTGGTACATATTTGAACCTAGAACGGTCGACCACGCTAAATGGGAGGGGGATAGTATAAAGACCCGGTTTTGATTATCGTAAGGCCCTGGGTTTAGCTCATGCCTTCATTCCCTAGGTGGCAGCAAAACTACACTGAGCTTGCGCCTTGCATGACTGCAACTTTGTTGATATAATAATTATTATGTCTTCTGTAATTCTGTGTTCTTGTGAATTGTTTAATCGTCATAACATGTACATGTACAGCGCAGTGCTTTTGTCAGGCGCTTAATTAAAGAATAAATATTATTGTTATTATAATTATTGTTCCCATGTGGAATATATGGCGACGTAAGAAGTCGGGACCTGTAGCTTATACAATACGCAGTGCCGTCAATTCAGCTGGTTGCGCTATTATGGTTTTCAACAGACACATTCATATTTTCTTCCTAGGTGTAAATTAAGTAACCTGTAGGGCCAGACCGGCTGCTCCTGTAAATAGTTCAAGTGAGTGTTGATTTATACAAGCTGTCTGAGGTTGACCGAGCATTCTGAACACAACTGTTGTAAGTCATGCATAAGTCATTCTCTCCCAGGCCCATTCAAAGTTGAATTCGTCAACGCCAGCTTGATGACGTGGACTGTCTAGACGGATGCGAAACCTATCTGGCTCTTTCTCGAAAACAGTTCCTTTCTGATAACTAAACTTTCGGAAAATGACTACGTTTTGAAAAACTGTCCTTTGTGCACAATGCACAGTGCGTGCTAGCAAGGTATCTGCCTAAGCCATATCCTGAACAGAGTACAAGTCACGGTGCTGAAGACATTACAGCTCCTGTGACTGTCCATAATGTTAACGATGAAAATCAAAAGGCTGGTTTCGCAACGGCTTAGCATACTTAGGCCAATATAGTTTGGCTCACGTACGGCTTTGGAAGCTTTTAGCAGTTTAAACTGGCACCCGTCAAAATAGCCCGGTCAAAACAGCAACGTCAAAACCGCCCATGACCAAAATATCCCCGTCAAAATCGCCAACTGACAAAAGCGCCCCGTCAAAACAGCCCCGTTTTGACGGGCTGTTGTTGGCATTTCTTAGCTGGCATTTTCCTAGTTGGCATTTCGCAACTGGCATTTTCTTAGTTGGAATTTCTCAGCTGGCATTTTCTTAGTTGGCATTTCTCAGCAGGCATTTTCTTAGTTGGTATTTCTCAGCTGGCATTTTCTTCGTTGGCATTTCTCAGCTGGCATTTTCTTTGTTGGCATTTCTCAGCTGGCTCTTTCTTAGTTGGCATTTCTCAGCTGGCATTTTCTAAGTAGACATTTCTCAGCTGGCATTTTCTTCATTGGCATTTCTCAGCTGGCATTTTCTTAGTTGGCATTTCTCAGCTGGCATTTTCTTAGTTGGCATTTCTCAGCTGGCTTTTTCTTAGTTGGCATTTCTCAGCTGGCATTTTCTAAGTAGACATTTCTCAGCTGGCATTTTCTTCATTGGCATTTCTCAGCTGGCATTTTCTTAGTTGGCATTTCTCAGCTGGCATTTACTTAGTTGGCATTTCTCAGCTGGCTCTTTCTTAGTTGGCATTTCTCAGCTGGCATTTTCTAAGTAGACATTTCTCAGCTGGCATTTTCTTCATTGGCATTTCTCAGCTGGCATTTTCTTAGTTGGCATTTCTCAGCTGGCATTTTCTTAGTTGGCATTTCTCAGCTGGCATTTTCTTAGTTGGCATTCTCAGCTGGCATTTTCTTAAATGGATTTCTCAGCTGGCATTTTCTTAGTTGGCATTTCTCAGCTGACATTTTCGTAGTTCGCATTTTCTCAGTTGGCATTTCTCAACTGACATTTTCTTCGTTGGCATTTCTGACCTGGTTTTTTCTTAGTTGTATTTCTCAGCTGGCATTTTCTTCATTGGCATTTCTCAGCTGGCATTTTCTTAGTTGGCATTTCTCAGCTGGCATTTTCTTAGTTGGCATTTCTCAGCTGGCATTTTCTTAGTTGGCATTCTCAGCTGGCATTTTCTTAGTTGGTATTTCTCAGCTGGCATTTTCTTCGTTGGCATTTCTCAGCTGGCATTTTCCTAGTTGGCATTTCTCAGCTGGCTCTTTCTTAGTTGGCATTTCTCAGCTGGCATTTTCTTAGTTGACATTTCTCAGCTGGCATTTTCTTCATTGGCATTTCTCAGCTGGCATTTTCTTAGTTGGCATTTCTCAGCTGGCATTTTCTTAGTTGGCATTTCTCAGCTGGCTTTTTCTTAGTTGGCACTTCTCAGCTGGCATTTTCTTAGTTGGCATTTTCTTAGTTGGCATTTCTAAGCTGGCATTTTCTTAGTTGGCATTTCTGACCTGGTATTTTCTTAGTTGTATTTCTCAGCTGGCATTTTCTTAGTTGTATTGCTCAGCTGACATTTTCTTAGTTGGCATTTCTCAGCTGGCATTTTCTTATTCGGAATTTCTCAGCTTGCATTTTCTTAGTTGGCATTTCTCAGCTGGCATTTTCTTTGTTGGCATTTCTCAGATGGCTTTTTCTTTGTTGGCATTTATCAGCTGGCATTTTCTTAGTTGACATTTCTCAGCTGGCATATTCTAAGTTGACATTTCTCAGCTGGCATTTTCTTCGTTGTCATTTCTGACCTGGTATTTTCTTACTTGGCATTCTCGGCTGGCATTTTCTTAGTTGTATTTCTCAACTGGCATTTTCTTCGTTGGCATTTCTCAGCTGGCATTTTCTTAGTTGGGGCATTTCTAACCTGGTATTTTCTTAGTTGTATTTCTCAGCTGGCATTTTCGTAGTTGTATTTCCTAGCTGGCATTTTCTTAGTTGGAATTTCTCAGCTGGCATTTTCTTATTTGGCATTTTCTTAGTTAGCATTTCTAAGCTGGCATTTTCTTAGTTGGCATTTCTGACCTGGTATTTTCTTAGTTGTATTTCTCAGCTGGCATTTTCTTAGTTGTATTTCTCAGCTGGCATTTCTTAGTTGGCATTTCACAGCTGGCATTTTCTTAATTGGAATTTCTCAGCTGGCATTTTCTTCGTTGGCATTTCTCAGCTGGCATTTTCTTAGTTGGCATTTCTGACCTGGTATTTTCTTAGTTGTATTTCTCAGCTGGCATTTTCTTTGTTGTATTTCTCAGCTGGCATTTTCTTCGTTGGCATTTCTCAGCTGGCATTGTCTTATTTGGCATTTTCTTAGTTGGAATTTCTCAGTTGGCATTTTCTTCGTTGGCATTTCTCAACTGGCATTTTCTTCGTTGGCATTTCTCAGCTGGCATTTTCTTAGTTGGCATTTCTGACCTGGTATTTTCTTAGTTGTATTTCTCAGCTGGCATTTTCTTAGTTGTATTTCTCAGCTGGCATTTCCTTAATTGGAATTTCTCAGATGGCATTTTCTTCGTTGGCATTTCTCAGCTGGCATTGTCTTATTTGGCATTTTCTTAGTTGGAATTTCTCAGTTGGCATTTTCTTCGTTGGCATTTCTCAACTGGCATTTTCTTCGTTGGCATTTCTCAGCTGACATTTTCTTAGTTGGCATTTCTGACCTGGTATTTTCTTAGTTGTATTTCTCAGCTGGCATTTTCTTAGTTGTATTTCTCAGCTGGCATTTTCTTAGTTGCAATTTCTCAGCTGGCATTTTCTTCGTTGGCATTTCTCAACTGGCATTTTCTTCGTTGGCATTTCTCAGCTGGCATTTTCTTCGTTGGCATTTCTCAGCTGGCATTTTCTAAGTTGGCATTTCTGACCTGGTATTTTCTTAGTTGTATTTCTCAGCTGGCATTTTCTTAGTTGTATTTCTCAGCTGGCATTTTCTTAGTTGGCATTTCTCAGCTGGCATTTCCTTAATTGGAATTTCTCAGATGGCATTTTCTTCGTTGGCATTTCTCAGCTGGCATTGTCTTATTTGGCATTTTCTTAGTTGGAATTTCTCAGTTGGCATTTTCTTCGTTGGCATTTCTCAACTGGCATTTTCTTCGTTGGCATTTCTCAGCTGGCATTTTTTTAGTTGGCATTTCTGACCTGGTATTTTCTTAGTTGTATTTCTCAGCTGGCATTTTCTTAGTTGTATTTCTCAGCTGGCATTTTCTTAGTTGCAATTTCTCAGCTGGCATTTTCTTCGTTGGCATTTCTCAGCTGGCATTTTCTTAATTAGAATTTCTCAGCTGGCATTTTCTTAATTGGAATTTCTCAGCTGGCATTTTCTTTGTTGGCATTTCTCAGCTGGCATTTTCTTCATTGGAATTTCTCAGCTAGCATTTTCTGAGTTGGCATTTCTCAGCTGGCATTTTCTGAAATCTCACCTCTTCAAAAATTAATTCATGCTGGGACTCTCATCTGATCTTTCAACTTCCATCTCTCGACTTTAATGACACCCACCTGAACAGCGACTCTGCCACTCTCATTCTCTGGAAACCGGACTTGGACTGCCCTTTTGGACAACCCCCTCTGACTTGACGTAGCGCTCATGAATAAGCTGGTGCTCTGCGCTTGGCTTTCGAGTGGAGCTTAGAAGTTTCGAGTTACGATTACGATTCCCGCGGACCGGTGATTTTCAGCATCAGCTTAGATATAAGACTTGCTACAATAAAATTTTAGATATCGTCACTGTATATTACAACTGTAGTTTTGCTGTATGTTTTAAACTCTTTACTATGTACGAACATTATGTTTTCTTAAGGATTTTCTTTCTATGGTGTACGGATATACAACTTAATATTTTATATCAGCTCCATTCATTGTGATTCCAGTTAAAATTCCGCGGCTCGATTACCAATCGGCCGAGGACCGGTGCCGGGCGGTAGACCACAGTCTGAGTCTATAGCTCTGTAGTAAGGTATTCGCTCAGGCTACTCGCTTATTAAGTAACTGCCTTTGTTAATCTCTTTCTGTCTCTGTCTGTATCTACGTGTACACATCCGTTTATATCTCGCTGTCTTGCAACGTCAGAGTTCATTCGTTTGCTATGCAAAAGTTACCCTGTCTTTACTGTTGTGTGGGTTTGTCAGACAACGTATACCAGTGTGAATACTTCAATCAATTGGCGCCACAGCAGTTAACCCCCCCCCCTCCCCACACACACACACTTACATATGCACATACATGTGTCCGTGCATGCATGCATCCAGACGTAGATACATAGGGCCTACATACATGTATGTACAAACATGCATGCATACATGTACATACATTATGAGACTCAGCTTCAGACGCTATGTTGCATCTCGCAAGGAGACACGTGGAGAAAGGAAGCCAAGCGACAGACTGATGAACGTATCTGAGTCTGTTTCGTACAGTCTGTATCTACCGATTCCTTTTTTAGGAACAGGGGTTAACCCAAACAGTCTGGGTCAACCGATCGCTATTTATGGAAAGCCGTTAATTAAAACTGTCGTCGCTGATGTCCTAATAAACTGATCTTACATAAGATTTCCAGACCACTATATCGATAAAGTTATGACACGTGCACGTAAAGGTCTGCACGTGGCGACACAACTGTCTATGAATTCAAAGATTACAGCACAGGCCTAATTCGACTTTTTAATTGGGTTAATTAATTGTGGAACATTAGCCCCACCGAGTTCCAGTGGCGTAACGAGGGGGGGCAGGGGGGCGGCCGCCTTCGGGCGCAGGACGGGGGGCGCAAAATTAGGTCTGAAAATGTGTTTTTTGTTAAAGAAATCAGGTAAAAATAGAAAAATAGTTTTAAAAAGTAACTTTTGTACGTGAGTCTGGGGCAAGGAGGGGGGCGCAAAATGATATTTGACGTTTCTTGTCGAAAAACAGAGGGAAAAGCCAAAAAAATAATAAAAAAGGTCATCAGAAATTTTGGCGGAAGTGAGAAAAAAATTTTCTGGAAATTCTTGCCCCCGGGCGCACGAACCCCTAGTTACGCCACTGCCGAGTTCCTATATAGGTTGGTCTTCAGGCAGCCTATATACACCCTGTCACCAAATGGAGCCCATATAGAATCCATATTTCCATATGCGAACCGTATTAATAGAGCCCGCATGGATCCTCTCTAATGCCCATGGAAGTGCTGGAAGGGTAGCCTATTAATACAAAGGTTGACTTTGGTTAGGCCTATAAACACAGAGAAACGGAGATCCAGGTCCTGTTATAGGCCTACGTTTAGTTTCGTGTAGTCGCACATGCTTTAAATCATTGGATGATACAATGACGCTAAATTACTAATATGGGTCTATAACAGACATCAACTTGTACAGTCTGCAGTGTAATTTTGTATTCGTAGTCGCAAAGAGCGCAATATGGTTACTGTCGAAGAAACTTGTGAAAGGCGCTCGGTAACAATTATGTAGAGCCCTACCTGTTTGTAATAGATTTTGTTTTTCTGCCCATAGAATTTCGGCGAAATTATTTTATAGAATGTTCTTATGGCAAATAGTGCAAAACTTGCGTACGGGCACTAGTTTTGCGAGAATGTAATCTCATGCCTCTATTATTATTTTGATATTTGTAACTGTAACTGTATGGCTTAAAGCCCATCATAAACAAACCAACACACGACACAAACACACACACTTGTACTATTACTTATAATGCATACCTGTTTCTTTGGGTCTGCAGCAAGCCTTTTCTAGTGCTTCGCTGGCCCATAGACAAACGAGCGTCTCGGCCTTATGAATTGGTCTAAGCATGAAAAGGCGCTTTATTAATTTATATGAAACTAAAATGAAATGAATGAAGTTGTATAGGTGACATGATTGCGGAATCTTCTTAGAGTAGGCCTAATATGTTGCTGTTATTTTAGATTGTTATTGTTAATTGTTGCTGTTGTTAATTTTTTTATTGTACGTAGCCTAATAGTAGGTCTGTCTGGGTCATAGTCTTCCTTCTTGCTGTTTTGAAACACAACAGTTCTAAATTTGGAATCGGGAAAAGTTCATTAGTGCACGCGTACACCACGTAGCCTAGTCCATTTTAATCAATTTAAGCTCATATTTTTTACATTTCGCTGAATCTGATCAATAACTTTTGTTTATTAGATCTCCGACCCAAAATACAGGCCGCAAAAACCTATAAATAGCCTACTGAGGGTCTGCAAGCATGACATTAGCTTATGAAAAAGCGTCCGATACAAAGGTCTTCGGGTGTAATCATCTTTGAAGGATAGAAGTATTTGAATCTGTCAGAAGAGAACTTGTTCAGGTGAGATTCACTCGATATTATACAATTTTACAAATGTAAATTTCATATGTTGTGAAAGTCAAGAGTTTATCTCCATTTTCATTATTTTTTAGTCTGTGAACTGATTAAAGCCAAAGCCAGTAGGGAACGAGCCAACTGTAAGCCAGCAACTTGTCCATTGTCTTTATACACCGTATACACGGCGTCCGATCTTTTTATCGTTCAACTCGTAATCGTTCTATTAATTAAAGACCCAGTCAACCACCGATTAAACCTAAAATGATGAATAATAAGCAAGACTCTAATTTAATTTCTTATGTTTAGCCAAAATGCGTTAAAATATAATAATGATCAATTAAAAGCGTAATACCACATTGAAGAAATATGATGCAACAGCGTTTCTAGTGGATCAATAAAACCTTGTGTTCAAAGTCAAGTTAAAATTATTAGACCTTTATGTCGCCGTCTGTAGCTGTAACCTTGGGTGCTGCTAAATGTTTCACAGTAGCTAATGCTAATTAATTCAATTAGTAGCTTAACTTAATGAAATGTAATGTTTATTGAGTAATAAATAATTGCTGCTTATTAAACTCAGCTTTTGTCTTAATGTTATTATATTAAACTGCTAATTAAATTAATTTTAACTACTACTTTAAGTTAGTTATTTGCTAAATAAATATAGGCTAGCTATTAATTTAGCTTGACAGGTTTAATGCTAATTAAATTTACCAACAATTTAGCTCAATTTTAATGCCTATTAAATTTAAGTTAACTGCTAAATTAACCGAGCGGGTTAAATACACGTGTTAGTTTGAAAGACGGAAATATGTATGGTTGACAGCGGAGTCGAGATGTCTGGAATATTGATTGATATCAAAGCTGGGTCGACCTTCGAAGAGTCGTTTGTTTCGGTCATTGGCGATGAATGTCACCTCATCGACGATGTGGAGAGAGTCGGCTTCAACATCGAAAACGACGAGGACCTGAAGCGAGTCGTCACAAACTACTTCGGTCGTGAGCCCATCGATGTCTGCCTGAAGGGCCCCAGTCCCACCGGAGAACTCCACAAGGTCCACGGATGGAATGAGGTAAAGACGGTGATCGAGGCCAAAAGAGCACATATCAGCGAGATCATCTCCAAGCCGATCCTCTTGACCTCAAAGACCCTGAAGAACGACGGCGATAAGCCGATGACCTTGACAACCAAGTTATCAGAACAAGTCTCCACTACCCTCAAAAGTGAGTGGGTGAACGACGGTAAGATCTGCCTGGACGATGTGGTGAAGTGCAACGTGTGCATCAGCGGAACACCACAATGTTGTGATACCAAACTTATCATGCTGCATGCCTGGGGAAAGCAGGATGCGGTGACCCTTCAGTCATCCCTGGATCTGGGACTGCCAGTGTGCGTTGAGCTGAAGCCAGGAGAGTCGGTAGAAGTAGAGCTGTGGGGTTTCACTACGAAGATGCTTGTTCGCGTCATCTACGAGGCACACTTGATGGGATTGGTCGCTGTCAAGTATGGTATCCCACACAAGGACCACAACGTATGGGGTCTTGACATCGGAAAGGTCCTCGAAGACTTCAACAAGGTGCCCATTACGCAGAATCTGGAGCTGAGCTATTTATGCAAACCAGTGATTAAAGTGAAGAACCTGGAGACGAAGCAGGTGATGAACTTCTTCTTGGCTGATCATCCGAATGAACCTCCAAGCGAATTGTAAGATCCTATAGAGGGCAGGCAAGAACAACCATTACGACAAGCAACGTCGGATCTTAAACCTGCCATAGGCAGAGCGCCTTGATGAGGCGGACTTAAACTGCTTTAGTTATCGGAAAAGCTTTTGTACGTTTGCAAATTTTCTAAACACTTGTGCATCATGGTGCGATTTCTAGGGGGATAGAGAGCAACTTTCCACCCGCTGGTTCAGTAAACTAGGCCTATCCCGCACTGGCAGGCACATAGACTACGTAGCCATGATGTCCAGAGCTGAATTTGATCTCCTCTTCCAGGTCCAAAGGGATCCGGCTACAGTGTGAGAATCCTATAAGTGTTTTGCACCATCACTACAGCCGGTAAGAGTCGAGTTTCAATATAGACTTGGCATTCTATGTTCTGAAATAATTGGCAGTCCCACCGGGAGCTTATGACGCTTCCTAACACCACCTCCTGTAGTCGGTAACACTCTGGTTCCTCAGGCGTATGAACGCTCCTGACCTACACATTTCAGTAGCCTTGCCATCTCTCTTCCCCGTGGTATAAATTTTCCCAATTCAGTATCATTAGTGCTTACTGGCATTTTTCCTTTCTCTGAGTTCAACTACAGATCGCACCGTGTATTTTTGTACCTCTGTTCTCTCGTATACATGGGATTAACGCAATAAGAATTTATTATCTTGGACTTTGATCAACAAATTATTAGACCAAACTACACTGCCAAGTTCCAAAGAATCTCGCAGTTTATGTCGCATGGATCGTACAGGCTTTGTGATATTTACACCAATAATCACCGCAGCTGCTTACATTATTTTGCGGATTCTGTTACGTGCTTGCGCATGTTTTCTACTGTTATTAGGCTGTTGCACAGCTTTTGCAGAACTTTCTAATTTACATAATTTGAAACTGTTGGCTTAACAATAAAACTGTTGAACTGAAGTCCAAAGATATTTTCTGTTTATTCGAATACTGACAATAATATTTTCAACCTGGTGAAGGGATGGATGCATCGATCGGTATATAGACAAAGGATTATACAACTTCCCCGGAATTTTGTGCCTTTCATTAATTAAATTTCTTAATGCTACTATAGCAGGTTACATTAGGTAGGTTGAGCCATATCATAGTTTGGCTCAACCATAACATCATAATTATTATTATAAACACGTGTACCAAATATTAGCGTAAAGTTACGTAAAAGTGTTCAATTCTTGTAACGACTGGGCAACTGACCATGAAATTCGTAACACAGCCGTAACTATAGAAGTCACATTAATACCTGGAATTCAAATACTTATGGATGTATGGAGAGTTCTTATTTAAATTGATGGCCTTCACTCATACACCGAGTCGTTTGATGATACCTATAGTTTTGGGGTTAATAGTTAACCCCTGAACTGTATCGTAGCCTGTGCCCATATGTGACACAATCGAAAGTTGAAGCGGTGATGTTACGGACGACTACGAGTTTCCAATACAACAGAAGTTTGTCCCAATTGTGTATAGCAAGAAAACACGAGTATACGTTGGTGAAGCTGGTCACTATTGTGCATGCATAGATTATTGCATAGCGCGAGTCTTGATTATGGATATCCGAAACACCTGCAGGATTCATTTCAATTTAAATGCCAAAACACCAGCCTAAATCACTCATATTGATTATGGACATCCGAAACACATGAACTATTAATTTTAATTTAAATGCCAAAACATCAGCAGTAAAACAAATCATATTTAAAGTTATTAGAAAATTATGCAAAAACGTACAAAACACTAATACAAGTGTGGTAGAAATTAACTCAGAGCATAGGCAATAAAGAACAAGTTTTTCGTTTCATACGGTGTTTGAGGCTAACCTCACCGTCCTAATTAGCAAAACACAGTCCTTTCGGGATTGACTTTCTTATTGGCACAAGAAAGTAGGCCTACAATTAAACGACTATGTCGATTGTCGATAGACCTTAAAGAAAAAGTTGAAAATCAAGCCATAACGTCATGCATGACGTTATGGCTTGACTTTCAACTTTTTCTTATTTACTTTACAAAAAGACAATTTAAGACTTTTCAGCAAGAGCATTAGTAGATAATTAATTATTTTATATTTTGTTCAATTCGCATAATCTCATTAGTTGAAGTGAACGTTGAAGACCATGTGGTGTAATGCGATTCAGCTTCACAACATGATCTGCATAAAGGAAACAGTCAGCACGATAGTCATTGTCTTCCAGACCGATGGCATGACGGCAGGAGCGACGTTGCACAGATCGGTATTGCAGTAACAAACTGTTCCAGAAGCGTTTGCATCGGAGCCAGATGGACAACCATTATTGCGTGACAACGGTAGGCATCCCCGATAAGTAGAGGCTGTAGAGCCGCGGTCTGTTACAGATCAGAAACAATGAAAACTTGTTTTATCAGAAGATACATCATCTATACAATGATACGGTTAGACACGCGTGCCTAAGTGGTCAAGCCGTCTGGCGAATGTTAGGCCTAATTAAACATTTTGGCAGCTGCTTTTAAGGCCCGTAAAACTAGATAGATAGGTGCTGGAGCGGAAGGTGCAGGAAGAGGGAAGAACGAAGAGGAAGAATTGAGAGGAATAAGTCAGAGGGAATATGTAGCGCCTGAAAACCTCTCTTTACCAGTGAAGAGACTGGCCCGGGTCGGGAGCGCCTCTGTTTTTGAGTGGCGCTATATAAATGCTTGATTACGATTACGATTATGATCACGATGAGTGGCAAAAAAAATTAATTTATTTCGAAGATACTCCGAATCATCTTGCCAAACTAGCGCGCAAAAGCTCTGTTCAGGAAAAGGTTAGCCTAATTAGCCTACTATTGATAGGCCTACAGTGTTTCCAGAAACAACTCATGTCTTGGTAAATATGGGCTACACATAGTACACAGTACACACAGTACACAGTCGTATTTCGCTTGTAATAAAGAAGCAGAACCAGAAAGCCTGGATTTACTTAATCAAACATCGTGATGATTGGTGCTAGAGGGGGGAACAATGAAGTTAGTTATTTAATTACACCCCCACGTTTGCTTTAATCGTTCTCTGTACTAGTGGCATCGCCAAAGAAGAAGATAAGATGTACAGGTGACTGAATAGTTTTGAAAGCCTTTATTTGAAACCTGTGTAGACCACACGGCTATTATGTCCCTTATGGCTATCAGAATTTATTATTGATTATGGTGAAATAGGGTCAATTTCATTTTTAGATGTTTCTTATTATATTAGTCCTCAGAGGCGTGGTACTTGGATTCAAGAACTTTTAGAACGAAGTATATATTATGGTCATTAAATCAATCTAGCAAGAGAACTAGGCCTACATGACCGTATACTTTGCATTCTGTCCACCATATTAACAATCTGTCTTGTGTTGGCCTATAACTGCTTACCACCAAAGATGGTGTTCCAATCTGCGTCAAAATTGGTTGCAAAATAGATCAATTAAGAAATATCAATATCTATTTTACATCAACTACAAGGAAGAAAACCTAAATGTCCCAAATATTTGAGCATTCTGGACTCTCCAAGTAAATCAATCAATCAATCGTTCATTTGTAGCCAAACAAATCAGATTGCACTTTTTGAGTATGGATTGTTGAATGCCACAAGAGAAAGCCCTGAAGGGATCAATGATCCCGCTAAGTAGGGACACCCATATACAGTTTCAATAAAATCCATCAGCTTATTGAAGATGGAGTTGCTTATTGAAGACATTATGTTTCGCACATTTTTCGTCCTCATATTCCAGCGCCTTCAGTCCCTGGTCCTGGTCCCTCTAGACGTTTTCGTGGCGCCCAGCCATTTTATTCTAGTGTCTACGACGCTGTTTAATATCAATTAAGTTTCATGTGGCCTGGACAATTCTTTGACAAGTGTTGCCTGTAACTAACCCCGGTACTTAAACCTGCCTGTTTTTCTACAACTAGTTCTTAACAAGCTTTAGTTAATATACTGCCAAACGTAGCTTAAAAGTAGTTTAATGCCCATCATTGGTATACAGTTTCAATTCTCAGCTCAGACTGTATGGACCATGAGCAATTCTTTAAGTAAAATTGCTTATTGTCATCTGACTTGGCGATTAATAAATTAGAAATAAGCTTAACAAGACCAGGCAAAATAAATTACTACGAACCATTAACTTTAACCGTGAGCTTCACGCATGTTAATCCAGTGCAGTTTGGCGTTGTTGAAGGATTGATAGGATAACCGCACGGATCAGTTAAGCCACATTCGTAACAACTGATTTCCTGCGATGATACGAACCGAATAACGACCAACGCAGAGGCTACAATCAGGAGCTTCATCGCGTCAATTCTGCCCCTTCTGGCAATTAATAATAATAATTATTATTATTATTATTCTTTAATGAATCGCCTGACAAACGCATTGCGCTGTACAAGTACATTTTATGACGATTAAAGAATTCACAAGAACACAAATCACAAAGACATAAATCAACAAAGTTGCAGCCATGCAGGCGCAGTGTGCTGAATTTTTGTTCAGTATCGATTCCTGGGCTTCCACCAGTGCTACTACTATAGATTTTCAGAAATCTCAAGATCTTCAAAAAATCCCAAGATTGGCCAAAAGTGTACCAAAAAAATCCCAAGTTACTGAAAAGGAAACGTTGTTATGAAATATGAAATGCATTTTAACAATAACAATTCTTCACAAAAATTCCGAGCTAAGAACATGCAAAGAAAAAGCCGGAGCATAACATTGAATTAAAAAATTACAATGTTCACAAGTTACAATAAGAATAGCAGCCTAAACAGCGAACTTTTCTAATCGGATTGGCTGCCATTGTTTGGAAAGTACTGTAAAAAACTAGTCTGTAGAGCAGTGTAGACAGACCTTAGAAAAATCCCAAGATTGCAAAATCCCCAGATCCGAAGTCGACCCCAAAATCCAAAGATTTTGAAAAATCCCAAGGAGTGGCAGCACTGGCTTCCACACTTATTTACCGTTGTACGATTTTTGACAACGGTTTCACTTAAGTCGACATTCTACTGATCAACCCAAATGACTTCTATAGCGTAAAATTATAGTTCATTGGAGAAGCCACGTGGGTTGAAATCAGATGGATCAAAGAAACAAAAGCCGGGAAAATTTTTCTTAAAGCAGTCGATCTTTCTCAATAAACAAAGTTAAGGCCTATATCATCGCATGAAGACACTGCCTGGGTTTTTTTCAAAACAAAAATTGTTATCTTTTGAATAAGAACTCGGAATATGTAGCAGAAATTCTTTTGTAGCTTTCTTACTTCTTTCCCTGTCCTGAACTTTAGCTTGAAGTATAAACCTGTCTGTAGTTTTGTGGTAGGCTTTCTTATCCTTCTGGTCTGCTCTTGTTTCGAAGACGTTAACTGAAAACTTTTCAACTGAAGGACGTGTGAGTGTATAATATTATGACAGTGTTTTGTCTCGGCTGAGCTCTATGATTAGTCACCAATATTAGAAAATGCTCATACGTCTTCAAGCGTAGCAAGATTTTCATAACCCTTGAAATTGTTTACAAACCCTCCTAAGCCATCCCACGAATGTGAGGCAGGGCATAGTCGATTGCTTATAGCTCTCAGCCTTTAGTGCGGAAAGTACGGCTTAGACCTCTCCCATTGTCACTGTGTACGCTACTTGAGCAGCTTTATGACTCACAGTTGCTTAGCGCCATCGATGTTCTGTCGTATACGGTCGAGTGTGTACTTCTGAACCTTGGAAGAAGGACACTATCGTATATACTAAGTTGATGCAACTTCGTCTGAACGGATATCATTGTTGACATGCCCTGTTGCTTGGCTTCCGGTCTCTCTTTATATGTTTGAATGGATTAATCTTGCCATGTAGGCCTACAGTGCTGTGCGCTTGCTAGTGCTTCTTAATAAAGGATATACTTACTTATTTACTTACTTCTTCACTAATCTAGGCAACCTATATAGGCTATCATATAGGCTTATACTAGCTATCACTAACCTTTAACTTGCTTTAACTCTAAACTTTAAACAATATGCGAGCGTTGTCCTTGAATACAAAATATAAACAGAAAGACCTGCCAACGCTGTCTTGGTCGGGAGGTCTCTGACCCGATTGAGTAAGTGCTAAGCGAGTCTTTGAAAATGTTTGGCGAACAATAGTCTCAGCTTTCAGTCATGCACGACTGCCTTACAAAGGGTGTAGCCTCGTGTAGGCCAGGTATGTTCTAGACTACTTAAGCAGTCAAAAAATTTCAAGCTTCAGGTTCTCTATAACGGTCTTAAACCAGAATCGCAATCGCATCCAAAAATGATTAGCGGAAGCTCCATCAAATGTGTCGCAATGTGTAAGACCGACCTCTACGCCTTGGACGGAGCTGCTTAAGATCTCTTATTTGACGGACGGTCATTGATGGCTCTCATTGTTTACTACTAGAGGCATCACAAACGCAGTTCTCAAATATGAAGTCAACTGCTGGTTTTATTTCGCTTCTAAAAAGAAGGAGAAGGACGAGGAGTATGACTCTGTAGGAGGAGCAGGAGGAGGAGGACGTGGAGGAAGAAGAAGAGATTGAGTAGTCGAAGGAAGAGGAGGAAGGGAAGTATTTATAGAAGAAGAAGGAGTATTCTCTCATTTTATAACGTCCCATATCAACATCAATCTCCAAAGGCTGTGGGTTGATGCATACTTCAACCTGAATCGCGATCACAACGACAGTAATCTGACAACCAGATAACATTTTCTTAGAAGTCATATAGGGCTTGAAAAAGGACTCGTCTATTTCACCTAACGCACAGGGAATTGACCTCAAGTCGCAGAGGTTAAAGGCGCATTCAGCCATCACGTCAAACACGGACTCAAAACTTAATGGACGTATCTGGACAACCACTCTGACACGATGTGTCGCTTGTGAATAAACTGGTGCCCTTCGCTTAGCTTTTGAGCTGCGCTTTAGAAATGTGGAGGTTACTATTACTATAACTATTACGAACCACAAAGCATTCAACCGAAAGATAAGTGGATGGATGGATGGATGGATGGGTGGGTGGGTGGGTGGGTGGGTGGATGGATGGATGGGTGGGTGGGTGGGTGGATGGATGGGTGGGTGGGTGGGTGGGTGGATGGATGGATGGATGGATGGATAGATGGATGGATAGATGAATAGATAAACAGACAGACGAAAGACATATAGACAGATGAGATAGATGCTACCTACCTACATACATACAATTATACACGTATGCATGATGCATACATGGATATACAGAAATAGTAGCATAAATATTAAAAGCAGGCTTACCATAATCATTCATTATCATCAGGTGATTTGTAGCATCACGTAGTTTATGAGAGCAATTTTTGACGAATGACAGACTACGATTAGTGATTTACACGTATGCCATTGTCTTAATCTTGATCAGTATCGATATTATCGTAACATTATCGTTATTCAGTAATCGATGACATTATCGTAATCGCAACCGTTATCATCCTATAATAATTATCTAGCTATGGAATTTATATAGCGCCCCTTCAAGATAACTACTCAGAGGCGAATTATGTGCACGCTATCGTAGTTGCATGACACACGATTAGCGGATTGACAAGAACGCTCGGCTTCTAACACGAAGAGCATGATGAGTTCGAGCCTACCCTTATTCCGCATATCCTCAGTTCCTCCACCAATACCGCCACACACCCACCGCCATCTGCCTCAAGCTTCTCTAGTCTCTACCTATCACTCTACAGGAGGCTTTCCACTCCAAATTGTAGTCTCGCCTCTTCAAGAATTCCTACCCTAATCCTCCATTTAATCTCTCCGGCAACCAGACTCGGACCTCCACT
>JACEVL010000807.1:490000-725000 GCA_020284085.1 Aporrectodea caliginosa | reverse complement strand
ACGGTAGTCTAGTGACTGTGGCTTGTAGGAATGTCATTAGATAGGTTTGGGTTCAAATACAGTCATGGTATGTTTAGGCATATATACAAGCTTACTACATACATACATGCATACATACATGCATACATACACGTACATACATACATAAATACATACATAAATACATACATACATGCATGCATGCATGCATGCATGCATGCATGCATGCATGCATACATACATACATACATACATACATACATACATACATACATACATACATACATACATACATACATACATACATACATACATACATACATACATACATACATACATACATACATACATACATACATACATACATACATACATACATACATACATACATACATACATACATACATACATACATACATACATACATACATACATACATACATACATACATACATACATACATACATACATACATACATACATACATACATACATACATACATACATACATACATACATACATACATACATACATACATACATACATACATACATACATACATACATACATACATACATACATACATACATACATACATACATACATACATACATACATACATACATACATACATACATACATACATACATACATACATACATACATACATACATACATACATACATACATACATACATACATACATACATACATACATACATACATACATACATACATACATACATACATACATACATACATACATACATACATACATACATACATACATACATACATACATACATACATACATACATACATACATACATACATACATACATACATACATACATACATATATACATACATACATACATACATACATACATACATACATACATACACACATACACGTACATACATACATAAATACATACGTACGTACATACGTACATACATACATACATTCACTCATACAACATACATGAACGTAAACATACATACATGCATACGTACGTACATACATACATAGTTGCATACATACGTATATATAGACAACATACTACATTCATGCATGTATGTACGTATGTATACCTGGACTTTTACAGAACGCATTTTAAGAGCTCCACTTTTATGATCCTCTGAAAATCGCTATGAACGAGTTGAGATGCACTTGTTATGTTGAGACGCATCTACTTAAAGCTGTTGTTGCTGTCTAATAGATCTGATCAGTTGCGTCTCAACTTAACTAGAAAAGTAACTAGATACGAGTTAAAAGCAAAGTTTAAACACAGCGCCTCAGATCTGCACCCAGTACTGTAGTACATCAGCAGAATAGAATCGTTAAGTATGCGGATGATACATATCTTATCGTCCCTGATACGATGCGAGCAACTCTGACGCCGCGATCGAGACCTCGGCCACTCAGAACCACTTAAAGCTCAGTGCGGCTAAGTCGAGGCAGATGGTGTTCACCCGGCGGTCAAGAGGGGCTATCCTCTCTCTGCCATTCCCAGGTCTGAAGAGGGTGTTCACCCGGCGGTCAAGAGGGGCTATCCTCTCCTCCTTCTGCCACTCCCAGGTCTGAAGAGGGTTGACTCAATGGTGGCACTCATACAGGGCCGCATTAAGGCTATTGTGGGCCCGGGTGCTATGATAGTGTGATTACCTTCCAAAGGCCCCATCTGACAACCACCGGTCCACCACGAACATATTTACAACATACTTAGGGGCCTACTGGTGTGTATTAATTGCCTAAAGACACAATACACAATTAACGTTACATTACTATATGCACACACGCAGTGATTAGTGGTAGTAGTTCCAGTTTAACGACACTGTGTGATAACAAAGATCATTTGCGTCGCCCTCCTCCTTCATCCAGGCTTGGGACTGGCACTGACAGAGTACGATCAGTGGCGGAGTTGCAGTGATTAGTGTCAGGTAAATAACTATAAGTAAGCTTAATTAACTTAATTGTGACTTCGTATTTAAATAACTATAAGTAATTAAATTAATTAGTGCATCACACATGCATATACACATGCATTTGCATATATTCTGGAATAGATGAATGAATTACTGAGAACGGTATGTGTGTATAGGTGTGATGAGTGGAGAGTGTTACCGTAGATAGTCTCGACGACAGAGCAGTAGATCGGCCTTCGTGAAGAGCGTTGAGCCGACCTCTCCCAGCCGACAGTCGCAGCAGGAACACTTGAGGCAGTCCTCGTGCCAGTATTTGTCGATGGCCTTCAGAAGGTAGCGATCCGTGATCGGCTTCTTGCAGGCGAAGCACTCGTGGCGGATAGGCATCGTTGAAGAAGTCGTCTGCTGTTGCAACTGCTGCTGGCTTGGCTGCTGCTGCTGTTGCTGTTGCAAGTGATGTGACTGATGCTGCTGCTGCTGCTGCTGTTGTTGTTGTGGCTGCGCTACGCTGTTGCACTCCTCGTTTGGCAACTGCATTGTTGAGATTCTTCAGCTGGAACAGCTCGCAGCGAAGTCTTCAGAAGATGCGAGTCGTTCAACTGCGAAGTGTTTAGCAAACGATAGTTCAACTTCGAAGGCCGTAGGAACGACAGCTTTACTGTGAAGTCCTTAGGAGCAAGAGTTCAGCTGGTAAGTTCGTGTAGGAACTGGAGTTCAGCTGTGACGTTCTTGGGAGCGACGTTTTACTGTAAAGTCCTTAGCAAACGATAGTTCAACTTCGAATGCCTTAGGAACGAGAGCTTTACTGTGAAGTCCTTAGGAGCAAGAGTTCAGCTGATAAGTTCGTGTAGGAACTTGAGTTCAGCTGTGACGTTCTTGGGAGCGACGTTTTACTGTGAAGTCTTTAGGAAACGATAGTTCAACTTCGAAGATTTTAGGAACCGGAACACTGAGAAGTCTTTTAGATACGAGATTTCACCCGATGAGTCTTCGGAACCGGAGTTTTCACCTGCAAAGTCTTCCGGAACTGGAATTTAACCGCCAAGTCTTTCGGAATGCGAGTTCAACCTCTACCTCCGAAGCAGCTCCTGAGCAGAAAACATAAATCGACATCGTATGAATATAACGCAGCATGCAGTGGGACATCGACTCTTCATCAAAACTTAACTACTATCGATTCTTTTTAAATAATGTGTCACGTCTGATATGAAGACATTTAATTAAGAATAACTTCTGCGCTACAGGCACGATGGCCCATTATCGAAAATTTTTAATGATGTTATTATACCTGGTGACAATAAAATATAACGATGCAGCATAATTATAACCTTTTACATTGCATCAAATTATTATTATACAGTATCCCAAAGAGCGTTCAACGCCATTAGATTTTTGCATTAACTGCCTCGTAACTTAAATCCTACAAACAATTTTAAGCTCGCGATGTTTAATTAAATAGCCAGACAAGGTTAATGACTATCGATAATGCTAAGCTAATGATTTTTGACGCAACAAAATGCAATTCCATGTGAGCTTAAACAGCGTTATTATACAGTAGCCCAAAGAGCGTTTCAACGACCTATTAGATTTTTGCATTAACGAACTCGTTACTTAGACTAAATCCTACAAACTATATTCTAAGCTCGCGATGTTTAATAAAAATAGCAAGACAAGGTTAATGATTATCGATAATGCTAAGCTAATGATTTTTGGCGCAACAAAATGCAATTCCATGCGAGCTTAAACCTGCTTTTTGGTAATAAGTCTAACAGTTTATAAGAAGCTCGCAAGAATGTAGTCTCAGTTGATTAATCACAGCAAGATAAGCACTTCAATCAACGGCGTATACATACAGCAACGTAAGAGCTGCATCAACAATTCACCCTGAAATTTATCCAGCGCTCAGTCTTTACTCTGCGTTCGCACAAACTCTCCTGTGTTCCGTATACAATTGCATATCGTTCTCTCTACAGGTATAAATACTGGCGTGTCAAAGCCAGCCACGGCGTGCAGTAATTACACGCCATGACACCCATCGAGGCCTCCGGAGACTCGGGCGCGCATGGTGGTGGTGGTCGCCCATAACGAGAGGAATCAATAGAGAGAAAGAGAAGCTTCAGAAGTGATGCGCTTCACTGTTGTTACGACGGAGAGTGACTATTCATTGTCAGCGAGACATTAGTAATTTTAAAAGTAATTTACGCAGGCACGGTATATTTACGGCTATATTTATCGCAAGCCTTCTATATGCTCGCACCTCTGTGCGTATATATATATATATATATATATATATATATATACATGTATAACTATATATGCATGAATTCGTACTGTAGTACAGCAGTTAACAATAAACGCTTGAATTCTCGAAATGGAATTGCAGATATACTGTATATAAATATACAAGCATTCTGGATTAAACATTGCTGATTCTGCATATATAGACTATGTATATATACATACATACATGATTACATATGTATACATAATATACAACACTCTATACTATGCATGTGTAGGCCTAATCATATATCCAAACTTTATAATATATACAGTTACAGTATTTACTATTTATACATGTGTATCGTTAGTAACAGGAGGCGACGATTATATGCATGAAGAAAGAAGGTCGCATGCAGCCTATAATATAATTATACTTGCGTGCGCAACCGGCAAATCAATTATGAATGAGCCGTCACGCACAAATTACGAGCCACGCATGCAGAAGGCGACGAATTCGTAGAACATGACGACACTAAAAGCAGACGACAGTGTTCCTTCGTCTGCGCTCTGTATACAATTACCAGCACGTTTTCCCGCTGAAAAAGAAACGGCGCGATAACGTTAGCGTCCATCCGTATAGTATACGTCAGTATAGGCGTCTAGCTATAGTTACACCTGCGAATAACAACAGCTACCATTAGGTCTCTTCTATTATTATATGAACGTCGTCGCCGCATTTAGAAATGGACAAACGCCTGTAAGAAGACGCTCTGAATAGCTGATATATACTTATGGCGAAAGTCCGCTAAAGACGGATCTATTAGTCAGCTTCTTTTCGACGATAGCATCGCGGATGTGAACGCGCGAGTCCCTATACGCCACCGCCGCGAATACTATTCCTCAACTACCGAGGAAGCCCTGCATGGCACCCGGTCTTTTATAGTTCCAACGGCTGCTGATGTTGCACGTGCGTATGTAGGCATCACGCATCCCCATCATCAACAGCGTCTATGCCTGCATGCATGCACTATAGCTTCAGCAGCAGGAGCGGCTTCGTGCCGGATCCGAGGCTTTGACGTCGCCTAATGATATCGGCGACATCCTTTGATTAGAAAACAAACACCGTTGGCAGCCATACTATACTTCCCGACGGCGAGAGCTTAACGATCCGAACAAATCCGTTTGGCGGATATGTCCAAATGTGATTAATTCGTCCTTAATGACGTCGACTTAGGGTCGTATAACAATGAGACGAAGAACGAAGGAGGAGGAGCCGTGGAACGAACGAGCGACGGAAGGAGGAAAAACGCACGTATGGCATGAGCGCTGCTGCTTCATTATATTGCTGTTTAACGTCCACGAAGACGAATACGGCGTCTTCTGTCTTCGTCTTTGTCAGGGATGTTAGACTCCGCTGCTCCACAGCGACAGTCAGCGCAAGAAAGGGTGACAGACAGACAGAGAGGCAGACAAACAAACAGACAAACAGACATACAGACAGATAGATAGATAGACAGACAGACAGACAAACAGACATACAGACAGACAGACAGATAGATAGACAGACAGACAGACAAACAGACATACAGACAGACAGACAGATAGATAGACAGACAGACAGACAGATAGATAGACAGACAAACAAACAGACAAACAGACAGACAGACAGATAGATAGATAAGACAGCCAGACAGATAGATAGACAGACAAACAAACAGACAAACAGACATACAGACAGACAGACAGATAGATAGATAGACAGACAGACAGATAGATAGACAGACAA
This sequence comes from Aporrectodea caliginosa, assembly GCA_020284085.1. Classification (NCBI taxonomy): domain Eukaryota; kingdom Metazoa; phylum Annelida; class Clitellata; order Crassiclitellata; family Lumbricidae; genus Aporrectodea; species Aporrectodea caliginosa. The sequence goes on along the minus strand of JACEVL010000807.1, from coordinate 719,082 downwards.
ACAGACATACAGACAGACATACAGACAGACAGATAGATAGATAGACAGGCAGACAGATAGATAGACAGACAAACAGACAGACAGATAGTTAAACAGAAAGATAAACAGACAGATAGACAGACAGACATATAGACTGACAGACAGACAGACAGAAAGACAGACAGACAAACATACATACAGATAGGCATGCATACATACAGACAGACAGACAGACAGACAGAAGAGAGAGATATATTGTACATACATACAAACAGACAGGCATACAAACAGACAGATAAACAGAAAGACAGGCAGAGAGACATACCGACAGATTGAGAGACAGCCAAATAAACAGACAAATAGATAGACAGACTATATGACAACAGACAGACAGACAGACATACAGACAGACAGTGACGAGATAAAAGAGACAGAGGCAGAGGCGGGGAGGTAAGAGGAAAGGGATTCATTCACAGACATATACTCATAAACACGTATACAGATGCACAGACAAACAGACAGATGACAGTGAGGAGAGACAGAAAGAAGGAACGACAGATCTAGGGATCCGAGGAAGAGGAGAACGGACGGAAGGAAGGACGGAGAAATAGATGAGAGACAGACAGAGACAGACAGAGCCAGAGACAGAGCCAGAGACACACGGACGGCGAAAGAGAAATATAGGTAGCTGAACAGACAGAGACACACAGAGAGACACAGGGAGAGACAAAGAGACAGAGACAGAGACAGAGACAGAGACAGAGACAGACAGAGACAGACAGAGACAGAGACAGAGACAGACAGACAGACAGAGAGGCAGAGACAGACAGACAGAGACAGACAGAGAGACAGACAGAGAGACAGACAGAGACAGACAGAGAGACAGAAACAGAGACAGAGAAAGAGACAGATAGATACAGAGACACATAGAGGCTGAGACAGAGATATACAGAGAGCGAAAGAGATGGAGGTAGCTGAACACACACACACACACACACACACACAGAGAGACAGACAGACAGAGAGACAGAGACGGCTATAGTCCGAAGAGAGATCCATCTAATGGATTCCATGGATGCCGAGTGGATCTGGCCAATCCGTCCGTCCTCTGTCCGTCAGCCATTAACATCTTCAGTCTTCATCATCTCCCACTTTGGCTGCTCAGTCACGCCCCGTCTCCATCTAAACCCCACTTCCACCTGGGATACGACGTCCTCCATCCCATCTCACACACTCCCGCCATCACTCCATCCGTCCATCCCTCTCTTCATCCGTCCATCCATCCGTCCATCATTACGTCTGTTCACCATTTCGTTTGACCATCCTTCCGTCTGTCTATCTGTCCGTCTCTCTATCTGTCCGTCTCTCTATCTGTCCGTCTGTTTATCTGTCCGTCTGTCTATCTGTCCGTATTTCCATCCTTCCGTTTGTCCATCCGTCCATCTGTCCGTCCTTCCGTTTGTCCATCCGTCCGTATGTCCGTCCTTCCGTTTGTCCATCTGTCCATATGTCCGTCCTTCCGTTTGTCCATCCGTCCGTATGTCCGTCCTTCCGTTTGTCCATCCGTCCGTATGTCCGTCCTTCCGTTTGTCCATCCGTCCGTATGTCCGTCCTTCCGTCTGTCCGTCTGTCCATTTGTCCTTTTTTCCATCTGTCCATCTGTCCATTTGTCCTTTTGTCCGTCTGTCCATCTGTCCATTCTTCCATCCATCATCGTCTGCCTCCCATCTCTCCATCAGTGTATGCTTCCCTCCACCCAGTCCCAAGCACCTGTATGGAGAGGGAAGACACTCGTCAAACCGAACATAGGGAGGGGACATCTTCTCGAACAACGAACGCGTGCTTCTGGTCGACGCCCGCGACACACGTCGTCCGTTTCTACTTGGCCATCGTCGCTATACCTCTCCTCGGCCGAGACGCGAGATCGTCACTGATCAAAAGCAAGATGCTGTGACATATTAGCCGAGTTAGCGTCTTTATCAACAGCAGCAGCAGCCAAGGAGGCTGCGTGTTTTACGGCGGCATCTACCGACGAATGCCCGATCATCATCATCATCACCGACAGCATCTGCGACTGCTGAGCGTGGATCGCACCGAAGCCGGGAATGCTTAATTTGCACGCCATGTGTTATCCGTCCTTCTCATGCACGCATGGCCTAACGAGCTTCATCGGACGGCGGCGCCGGGCTCAAGCCCGCTCCTTAATTCCATTTGTTATCACTGGATGGCATCTGTACTCATTTGAACAGCGCCCTCCAACGGCCGCCGTTGCCGCCGACTCTTCTCCTCGTCTGCTGGGTCGGTGGCGGGCCTCTTAAACTGGTGATGAAATGTTCGGGAGCGTGCCCTCAACGGCGTCCCAGAGGATCGCATTTGCCTCTTCGCTCTCTGCCAAATCGACTGAACAGCGTATCGTGTATCTCAGACCGAGTATGAACTTCAAGAACAAGCCGCTGCCTGGTGCGTTCAACCGTTGCTGAGGTATTATACAAAGGCGGAGGAGGGCCAAAGGATTCATTTGTATTCAGAAAACAAATGATGCAGTAATGGTGAAGGATCTCACCCGATCAATTCAGTGAAAAATGAGCAGGACCAAACACGGTCGTAATATAAAAACGCGAACAGTTACATCTACATTTATTTTAAATGTCTTTTCTAAACTTCCGGAAATTGATAAAACAAGAGAGCGTTATTGTGAACAAATCAATTGACTGCATGCGTTCATCGTCCCACATTCAGACTACTTGTTAAGCATAGATTAGTATAAGCAAGTTCGTATAAATTTTGTGTTATTTTAATTATGCTAATTAACTCAATTTTTTTGTGTCATTGATTTTAATTAAACTGCAGAAAAGTTATTAGGCCTACATTGATATCGTCTTATAGTGGTATTGTATTGTATTGTATTGTATTGTATTGTATTTGAACACTTGTTATAGCGCCCCTACCAGATTGCCCATTCAGAGGCGCTCCCGACTACTGCGCGGACGCTGAATCTATGTTTCACGCCTAAGCGCATGAGCAATTGCGAGTGAAGGACTTGCCCAGGATCCCTACGCGGCGGCTTTGAGGTGGATTCGAACCCGCAACCCTCCAGCTGCAAGGCACCGAACATACCCCTATACCACCGCGCCCCAGTATATTGTGTTGTGTTGTATTGTATTGTATTGTACCCCACGTTTATATTGCGACCGAGCCACCCGCAGTAAAGATCCGAGAAATTAATCTCTGATAAACCGACCGACCCGGAATTGAACCCGGGCCGCCGGCGTGGCGAGCGGGCTACCAACCCACTCGGCCACTCAGGATCTCTAAGTAGCAAGTATAATACACATGAATATCAAACTGATTCCCGCTTATTCGATTCGAGATTCAGACATTTACCCCGATTCGATTTGACCGAAAATTTGTGATTCGCAGGTCCCTATCTGAAACCCCTTAGAAGGCACGACCCGGCGAGTGCATGGTATAGCCAGACCCGTACAACATTGCTAGCTGCGTCTTTTTCAGCCAGATCTCTAGAATAAACGAATATTGATTGATTGAACAAACGTCCAAACACCGTCCAACAACTCAGAAACCCGCAATAGAGAGAAAATAACAACAAGAACGTAGACTAAGTCGCACAAGAAGTCTCAACGAATCCGCGTATACGATCAACTACTTGGTAAACAAAATGAAACGCGATAAATTTATACGGCCATCTTGGCCACGCCACGTGCGCAGACTTCATACATACATATACACGAATACATGTCACATACGTGCCATACCATACATACCATACATAGAAAAAATTTAATTAAACAAATAACTGCTGTTCTAAAGAATGTCACTTGAAGTAGGTACATTATATGCAAGCAAATTTATCCTTTTCTCTGTCCGCTCAAACATTGTTCATCGACGTCTGCTCCGTATGACATCCCAAAAATTAACCAACCCCTCTCCCCCCCAACACACACGCACGCACACACGTATATTATGTTTGCCTCTATAGGCTAAGTTTTCCTATATATCTGTCTATAGTCTGACGAACAGCTCCATTTAAAGCTCACTAACCGTAGGCCTTTGCGTAATGAATTTGCCTCCAGGGAGAGAGCCATCTATCAAACCGTACTTACATTACCATATATAGGCCTCTGTATAATTCGTTTTCCAATGGATGGACGGACGAACGGCTGAGCTATGTGCAGCTGGTCCATCATCAGCATCGTCTAACTCGTTTGCCAGCATCCTGTCGATCTCAGCGGCCATCTGTATTTCCTCTCCATCTTCATCTTTCCATCTACTATACACCCTCCTCCTCTATCCATCTCCTCCTATTCCTATTCCTTCTCCCTGTCGTTCTCTATTTCTTTCCCGCTTTCTCTTCCGCCTCTGTCAATTCTTCCTCCTTCTCTTCTTCCTCCTCCTCCTTCTCCTTCTCCTACTTCTCCCCTCTCCTCCTACATTTCGCATCTTCCTTCCTCCAGTCTTCATACTCTTCCACCTCCTCATCTTCTTCTTCTTCTTCCATCTTTCTCCTCCACGTTTCCTCCTCCTCTGCATCCTCTTCTTCCTCCTCTTCTTCCTCCTCCTCCTTTTCTTCCTCTTCCTCCTCCTCCTCCTTCCTCCTCCTCCTCTTCCTCTTCTACCTCCTCCTTCTTTTCTTCCTCCTCCTCTTCCTCCTTCCTCCTCTATCGTCGTTCCTTGTCTTCAGCGATCCAATTCCATTTAATGAATTCCCTAATACCATTTATATGCCTCAGCCAGTCCTGCGTGCCATCTTATAATCATATTGTCAGCTTATGAACGTTTGCAATTTGCCATTTGATTAATGGCACCCAGGCGTCTGCTCCGGCAGTTGCTGATGTAAGGGCTGCAGAGGCTGGTTCGGATGTTCTGCCAGACGATGCAGCACCTGGTCGTCGCATCATTATTACGCGTTACTTAACCGAAATATTCATGAGTTGGGCATACTTGTCGGCTCTTCTCTTCCTCCTCCTCTTCTTCCCCGATCCTCCTCCTCCTCCTCCTCCTTCTCCTCTTCTTCTTCTTCTTCATCTTCATCAGCAGCATCGTCGTTTTCTTCATCATCATCATCTTCAATATCTTCATCATCATCTTCTTCTTCTTCATTATCTTCATCATCATCTTCATCATCATCTTCATCTTAATCTTCTTCATCATCATCATCATCATCATCATCATCTTCATCATCTTCATCATCATCTCCATCTCCATCATCATCATCTTCATCATCATCATCTTCATCATCTTCTTGATCATCTTCATCATCGTCTTCATCATCTTCTTCATCTCTTCCCACTCCTCTTCCTCCTCCTTTTCTTCCTCCTCCTCCTCCTCCTCCTCCTCCTCCTCCTCCTCCCTTCGTTTGCTTCTCTTCCTCCTTTTTCAGTTCCTTCTTCTTCTTCCTTTTGTTCTTCTTTCTTCTTTCTCTTTTTCTTCGTGTTTTGCTTCGGTCTTTGTCTGCATTTTATCCATTCTGGTTCTTTATAATGCTTCTATTGTTCTTTTTGCTGTTCGTGTTCTTCATCACCTGTTTCTGATTCTTCTTCTTGTTTTCTTTTTCTTTTTCTTTATTTTTTCTTTTTATCTGATACGTTTAGCATTCAGTGTTCTTCTTGTTTTTCTGCTCATTCTAACAGTTCCTGGATAACTGGTCTTGGCCATCTCTACATCTATCTTCAACTAATAATTTGTCCACTTTAATTTCCTTATTCTTACTGGTCTAGCCTTCGTAGTCTTTTTTAATCTAATTCTTCATTCTACCATCTCTTTGTTCTATGTATTTCCTCTCTTTGTTTCGTCTACTTCGTTATCTCTCTCGTTGCTGTTCTTCTTCTTGATCCTTCCGCCTGCTTTTTCCGTCGCAGGCCCGATCAGCAATGCGGCTGTCTCCATCAATATTCCCTCTGCCTCTTAACTACGCATTATATGAGACATATGGCGTAGTCGCTTGAAGGCGCCACTGTATATAGCAGCGCAGGGAGGAGATCGGAGCAGCCGTCTGCCGGTGCAACTATAGCGCAGTCTGCCCTCTGATGTTTTCGACGCGAATACCACAACGCGTCCGACAATTGCGCCTAACCGCCGTTACCAAGTCTGCGCCTATTGGTGATTTATCGCGGAAACCGCATCGTTGGCAACGACCTACCAACGGTAATTTATCGACTGTTTTGGGCTATAAAGAAAGCAGTCTTGGGCGAATTTAACTGATTTCTGTAAGTCGTCGACAACGTATATAGCGACGGGCGGAGGTCAGGCCTCTGACGGTAGAGACCGCGTTAATGGACATGCTTTTTAGCGGCATTTTGTGGGTTACTTAAAGCAATGCGGCTACGAAGTAACAGTCACAAAGTACATTAACCTCATTCCTGCTGCCCATAACTAGACAAATATGTTCCAATTGTATGCCAGTTACGCAAAAACGACGCGATGTAGACCACGTATATTAGTTTATACGATGGGACATTCGCTTAGCAGACAATATTCAAAGTCGTGAATAGCGTAAAGGGGTTCCATGATTAGGTAGCTGCATGTAACATCAGTCAGGTTAGCGACAAATGAGGCAAAAATGACCCATAAAATGCCCAGATGCATGCTGACATACATGTGTACATGCATGCATACATGCATACATCCGTAAAAATGTACATCGATACAAACATACGTATTATTATTATTATGATTATTATTATTACTGTAAAATTATACATTATATACACACATAGGCTACATGCATGCATACAGGCTTGTGCAGATTCATGCTTACGTGCATACATACATATTTGCATACATACATATAATACAATACATGCATGCATACATACATTACATAACTACACAAAAACATGCAGACATACATATTACATACACACACACTTGTCACATTACGTACGTAATCCACATAGACTACATACAATCACATGCATGATGCATTATGTGGTACATACACACAAATTCACAATACATACATGCTTATTCGTACACACATGCATACATACAGTTGCAACTGCTTGCCTGTACTGAGAGAGTTCCATGTCCTACTCCATCTAATCCAGATTCCATTTAATTGGATTCTATTCGGTAACGATGAAGTTCGTTGTCAGCCATTCAACGTCGGTCTACTCTACACCGCACACACAACGACCGAGGCGAACACTCTCTGCACGATACTAACAGCTCACTTGCGCCACCTATCGAATACAATCGAAGCTCAGCTCAGCCTCAACACCAGACGTCAGCCACACACCAATACGCAGACACATAGCCACACGGACAGCAATACGCAGACATACACACGCAGACACGGACAGGTACGAAGGCACAGCTACACCACAACACTTGCCATTAGAGCTCATTAACGGTTTAGTCACGACCAGCAAGCCATCAACAACTGCACCGTTTGAACATAGTATCCGAACGTTTATATAGCGCAGGCTGAACACAACTCGTAAAGGCCATTATCCACAATATACACTTAATAGCAGCCGTTTTAGACATCGACCTACGCAAATATTAGCCGTACAAGCTTAATAATATACACGGACGCGTCTAACCATACAACAGCCAAAAAGCTTTCCGATATTCAATACGATATGACGCGGTCGGGTTTAACGCGCCGATATCAACAATACATGCCAACTGTTTATATATTCAAGAAAACTATTTGCCCGTCAATGCCCGTCTGTCAGGCTATCCGCTTGCCTGAGCATCGACCGTGGAAACGAGGGACTCTGTCTGGTGTTCAGTGTAGTAGACGCCGTCCGTATACTACAACATCATTCAGTGGCTTATCTCGATCGGAGTCTGTGTATACTATACACAAATCCGTTCATCGTATGTATATAGGCCTACATACACAGGGAAGACGATGGCCTCTGTTTTTGTAAGCATTAGATATCCTGCCAGACCTTATATGTATATATATATATATACCTTATATGTATATGTATATATATGTACATATATATATACACTTATACATACAGCACATAATAGTATAATGTTACTTAATATTATAGATGTTGTCTGGCTATATACATAATTATATTAAATATATAAATAAATTATAATATTTTTATATATAAATACTTTGCCAGACTTCATAAGGAATAGAAATGTTCCCTAACCACACACACATATATAAATTAAATGATGAACACATACATATATTATATACATATATAATTGATTGGTATATGAACATACAGGCATATATATACTTTCTATGCATGGGCAATAAGAAGTCTCATGACACACAGTGAGCGTATATATATGTATACATATATATGTATATATATATGTATATATATACACGCTTAAAGATACACAGACATGAAGATATAAGAGAACGAAAGTTAAACAAGATATGCTTAAGTAAATATAGTCTTAAACCTAAGAGTTTACTTGATTCTGTGGGCGTCCTGTGTTTATATAGCGCCTATAAATCCAGTCCACACAGTCCTATAATTGCAATTAACGGCTGCATTCCAGACGATTATATGTTGCATATATTAAAGAGCCAATGCCGTTGCATCTCCGCTCGCAGTAACTGTAGACAGTCGAAATATTATGACATCGCTGAGCTGTTGAGAATGTGCTTCAGCCAAACTTATATATACATTCGAAGCAAGACACTTTTCAATCATCCACTGCTTTCTTTTGGTCATATAGGCTAATACATGGAAGAGAAGAGAAAAGTACCTCAAGCTATAGCATTATTCATTCATTTCAGATATTTATATAGCGCCCCTTCAAGATTTCTACTCGTATGCGCTCCCGACTAAGCTTACAGCGCGGACACTGAATCGGAGTTTCACGCCGAAGCGCATGAGCAATTGCCAGTGAAGGACTTGCCCAGGGTCCCTATACGCGGCGGATTGAGGTGGATTCGAACCCGCAACCCTCCGGCTGCAAGGCACCGAACATACCCCTACACCACCGCGCCCCACATGAGAGTTAGTCACTGGTGTGAAGTGTTATCGACTCCACTTTCTTCCCACCGACAGTGTACGGTCAGTGTACTCATCACAGCTGAGCCGACTTGGGGCGAATGGTGGAGCAGAAATCTCCAAACAACTTTCTGTCTTCGCGGGTATATATTTGAACCCCGACCTCTCGGTTGACAGTCTATAGAACGATAGCCGCTAGACTATCGGGCACCACTTCTTATGTCTAAGTTCGAATGCGTGAAAGTCCTGAAGTTAGCGTGATCGATTTGTGAATCCAGATGTCGGGGGATAAGATCCTAGCCAGGGAAGAACATTTGTTCGAGACCACGGTTCCAGTTGCGCCCCTACAACCAATTTAGTTATATTGGTCTCGGACTGTCGGTAGGTTGATCAGACGGCGAGGTAGACAGCTGGCCATCAGCCTTTGTCGAGGCTAAGAAAAATGATGTCGCTAACAGTTCATACCGATGGCTGCCTCACAGTGCTGGTGCAACGAACTCCTCTCTTCATCCTCTCCATTGTTCCTCTTGTTCTTGCTCATGTTCTTGTTGTTCTTCGTCTGCCCCTTCTTCTTCTTCTTCTTCTTCTTCTTCTCCACCTCCTCCTCCACCTCTTCCTCCTCCTCCACCTTCTCCTACTCCACCTTCTCCTACTCTACATCCACCTCTTCCTCCACCTCCTCCACCTTCTCCTACTCCACTTATTCCTCCACCTCCACCCCACCTTATACTCCTCCACCTTTTTCTCCTCCTCCTCTTCCTTCTTCTTGTACTTCTAAGTTGACAATAAGTGCCGACAATTCTGGCAATAAAGACCGAATCTGGCATCACTTCATCCGACTCCTGTTGCACTCCACTTACATTCTGATCGTAAAATATTATTGGCACAATAAACAGTTTTTATTTGTTTTTCATATTCAAGACCAAGGATACAGTCGTTCCTCGTGAAATAGGGCTTAGAAACAACATCACAGCCTTTCTGTTCCCACAGTAAAAGACGTTCTACATGACATCACTCAGACTGGTGAGGAATGCCTTCGAGAATTGTTGAAAAGGCGCCCCATAACTTTACAGAGACACTCAGTGTTTCCGTTAACGCCCAAATGGCCGCTTTTACGTCCTTAACAAATGTTCAAACCGTCCAAATTCTTCGGGCTAGGCGTAAGTAGAATTCCAATGGTGAGTTTCAAACGTCCATTTGTTTATCGTCGGACGTACAAGCGCCAAGCACTAAGGCTAATGCGATATTATTTCGTCGCTATGTGGATTGGTCCGCCGATTGAGGCTGTGTGCCTCTGTTAAATTCTGTTAACGACGTATACGTTGATCTATTTTGATAGCTATCGGATAATAAGGGATACGATTTGTTTATGCAGGTCCTACTATTGTTTCTGGTCGTATACAAACTTTCGTTGGAACTTGAAAATGCGGTCTTAAATATTGATAATAAAGTTTGTGATTGTGTATTCTGTTGTCCTATGCACGCGCTCGGTTTGATTACCGTTAGAAATGAGGTATACGTAAAAAATTCTAGATCCCGACTAACTAAATCCTCTTTTTGGACTCTAACGGAAACACTGGATACACTGTGCATATATTACACAGGCGATGCACATTTATATATGATTTATATGAATACATTGTATATACATCAATAATATATATGTATAATATGTATAAAAGTATAGGCCTATAGGCTACAAAATTATATTATATTCTACATGACATCACTTATAAACTGAGGAATGCGTTCGAGAAGTGTTGAAAAGGCGCCACGAAACTTCACACTCAGTGCTTCTTTTACGTATACATACAATATATGCATACACATTAATACACTATATGTATATACATATATAGTATATATATATATATAGAGTGGCATATATTAGTAGCCTATATGTATATAGCGATGTTTGTACGTCAGCCGAAGGGTTTTCGTATTCGTCGTCTGCGCTGACGATGAAAGCATTTAAGACACGGATTCTTTTATCTCATTAAACGCTTCCATCTGCTGCCTCGCATCTCCTGATTCTTCAGTCTTCGATTTGCCATCGTCAGTCTCAGCAGCTGACGCCGCATCCTAATGCCCAGAGATTCAGATGCTGCATGGATGCACTGAGCCCGTTGCAGCAGCATCCGAGACTCGATGGAGACGCTGACCATTGAAAGCCAATTACGTCCATCATCAACTGATCCGCAACGAGTCTTCAACATCACTTGTTGCCGCCGAGCAGGGTTCATTCAGCTGCAGCACCACGGCGACGTTTGCAGTTGATGCGGGCGTAGTACCGAAGGGGTAAAGGGGCATCAGCGCCCCCGACGTTTCTCTGGTGTCCTTTAGATTTCTGGCACAAGCGTTAATCGTTTAAATGCATGGGGTAATATGTAAAGCGACCTTTTATATTTAACCTACCTGATGCTTAAGAATACAATTTATGTAGTTAGTGTGAATGTCTAATGCTTAAGAATATTATACTAAAGGCAGACACATATCTGGCTAAGCAGTTGCGTCTACCCCCCCTCCTGGATTGGTAGAACCCCCATCACTCTGGCCGACGTAAGTTATTGGAAATTAACAACCCCCATGCAGTTTATGTCCAAAACGTACGTTTACCCCTCCCTCTTTTGAAGATTTAGATTTTGCAAAATTTTATGCGGACCCACTCCCAGACCCCTATCCCCATTTTGCTCAGGCTCCTTTGGCACCTGGCCCGCCACTGCATGGGTGGAAAATATTGCCACTGGCCCGCCATTAAAAAAGTTTTGACACCTCTGCCATAGGCCTATACTCGCAGATAATTGCAAGCACACATTGGCATATGAAGTCAGCGGCATTCAATAAGAAGAGAAGACTTGTCGACGTGTCAGAAGATGGTATACATTTAGCGAAAAGAAGATCTTGACTGCAGCGAACGAAGAAAGATGTGGATAAAAGAAGATGCAGTAGCGACTGTTTATTTCACTCAGTCCAGGCGTCTGTCTAACAATTACATATGCAGACAAACGCTTAACCTTCCTCAGACTGTGCACATGTGGGGCTGTGGGTATCTGTGTGAATGTGTGCATTTGTGTCATTGTGTGTGTGGCGTTGGTGTACTAGCGAGTTTATTTGTCAAAATCTGGCATTCTGTATGTATGTATACTATACATGTATGTATGTAACTATGTATGTGTACGTGTGCAGTACTATGCACGTATATGTGTACATGTATGTACAATGTACAATTGTACATGTGTGTTTCCATGACAGTATGCGTGTATGTTTTTGCGCATGTATCAGTTGCATTACATAGCGCCTTTTGAGTTTTGAGTGCTTCTCAAAAGCTCGTCAGCATATTTTCATAATAGCGAATTGCACTAAAATACCGACTAAATATTATTAATAATCATCAGACAAACTAATCAGCTTCAGTCACCGCCCACTTCCTTCAATTCCTCAAACTCCACAACAAGTCTCTTCAACGTATTAGTCTCCCTCGTTTCTCTAGCGCAGCTGCCAACCTTTAAAAAGTCCGACTTTCAAAGGGACCAGCTTTCCTCGTGGCCCGGATAACAGCTCCCGATCACACGACGAAGCACCACGCAAAGACTCACCATGCAGTACGAGGCGGTACAAGCCACAGCTGGTGGATTTACCACGCAACCACTCCACGGCGAGGCATGCATGGTGGTCGCACCATTTTAACCGCTCCCAACACGAAACCAGCCGTGCGTGTCTTCGGGTAATCATCGGCGTGTCTCGCAACACAACAAAGGAACGAGTTATAGATCAGAACTTGAGGTCGGCGTCCTAATAAGGCTGGATAATAGCATGGACGTCGCGGCATAATAATAGGCGAGCAGATGAAGGCTCCAATTAGCGATGCCGCGAACATGGATCTGCGCTCCAGTTCTATAACGTATCTAAATGTATCGCATGGATTCGAGGAAATGCACTCATAGGATTATATACCTACGCACGTATTAATACCTGCTCGCATGCAATTATACAACGTATGAGTATTATGCACGGATGACATAAATGCGCTGTATGACTTTAGAGCTGGGTCCGAATCTGGCTCTTATTCAACGATGCTACATCCCTCCTCTCTCTGTCTCTCTGTCTCTGTCTGTCTCTGTCTGTCTCTATCTGTCACTGTTTTTTTTGGTCTTTTCGGTCTCTCTGTGTCTCTGTCTGTCTCTGTCTCTCTGTCTCTGCCTGCCTGTCTGTCTGTCTGTCTCCCTCTCCCTCTTCCTCTTCCTCTTCCTCTTCCTCTCCGTCTCCGTCTCCGTCTCCGTCTCCCTTCTCCCTCTCTCATTCCCTCCCCTACCTCGATCCCTCTTCAATTCCCATTCTTCCATTATTACTCTTCCCATTCCTCCATTATTTCTCTTACATCCATCGCTACCTTAAAGAAGGAGCAGGCGGACGGACGGACGCACCGACAGCCACACCATCCATCGAGATAATGACCACGGCGCACGCTACGACTTCAGCTCATAGGGCGTGCCACTCCTTGCTGATGGCGAAGATCAGAGGAGGAAGGAAGGGAGGAAGGAAGGGCCTGGATGAAGGGAAGGAGGACCTGGATGAAGGGAAGGAGGGAGAGTGAAGGAGGATTGATGGCCAGGTAGAGTGCACAATGCGCGTGACGTTTGTCCGAGTGCGACATCATCTTCATCGTCGTCGTCGTCGTCGTCGTCATTAGATGCTTCTCTTGAGCGATCTATGGGAAAGGGATTAGCACACGGTTCAAGGTCAGGGTCGTAAAAAGAAGGTCAAGGATGTTCTATTACAGATTTATTACCCTGGGGTGATTAAATGGGTGTGGACGATTAGATCAGGACAAGAAACAAAGAACAAAACTTAGGCAGCTTAGTATGCTTGCATGATTCTGAGTCGTTACTGACATATACAGTCAAACGAGACTCGGTGTGTGTATGTGTGTGTCCATATATATATATATATATATATATATATATATATATATATATATATATATATATATATATATATATATATATATATATATCCATACATACATACATACATACAGTCAAAATAGATTCAGTATATACATATGTGTACCCACTCAGCTCCGGGGTACATATATTTAGAATGGGCTATAACAGTTCTCTGAATGAGAGAAAGGACGGAGGAAAGAAAGAAAGATTTAATATTTGAAGGAAGGAGCGAATGAATTAACGAAGTAATGAAAACTTAATTCACTGACTGACTGGCTGACTGGCTGACTGGCTGGCTGACTGACTGACTGACTGACTGACTGACTGACTGACTGACTGACTGACTGACTGACTGACTGACTGACTGAAAACACTTCTAGCAGGTAACTAGGATCGCATCCTATTGCTACTCGACAGAGTTCAGCCATCTAAAGAAAAACTTTCATCAGTTACCTCCGTAGCGTATAACGGTGGGTGTCGTGGCTTGTAGGATCAGAGTATTATTTTCTGTGGGTGGGCCATGTCGTGCTGCTTCTTATCCGACCCAGTGCAGTTTATCGTATACTCTCGGCACCGGTAATGCACATGCGCTGGAACCATGCTGAGAGACGGTCATCAGATTACCATTCATTATACGCTAGCATGAAAAATAGGGAACCAGTCGGCATCGGACGACATGCCGCTGCGTGCCTAATGCACCATATTGATATAGCGCCACACTAACCAGGCAGGCAGCAGGCAGGCGGATAAATTGCGCTCGAATATCATTATTTTATGACATCTCTATATGTATATCGTGTGCAATTGAGGCAAATATATCAACCATAACATACCGGGAGTTGTATATTTATGCATGCAATTTCTATTTTGGCATTATATATATACATATACATATATCTGTATGTATATATATACACGTGGCTTTTACGTTATTGAGTCTCAAATGTAGTCTATAATTACAGCTCGATTCTTATTCAGGAATCGTAAATGAGCGTGATGATCGATGGTTTGGTGTACATAGCGCGATGAGATTCAGAAAAAACTCATATACCGAAGACATACGGCGTATACAGTCGAGCATTGGCACGTACCTATTATGCTTATGACAACGAATAGACTATATATACATATACATATATATCATATAAATATATCACATTTATATATATATATATTTGATGGAGTGACTGACCAAGATATGTGTGCCAGGTACTAATGGCATTGCTGCGGGTGCAGCCAAACCTTCGTTTCGCGGCATCGTATGTCGAGAAATTAAGATTTACTGGTTCCAGACCTTGCATATCAATGTTGCATTTGCCTCAGCCATCTGCGAATCTATCTTCCATTCTGTAGCTACAAAAGGCTGAAAATTGTCACTGAAAACTAATGCTCGTTTCTCACCGAGTCGAGACGAATACTTCAGCGTATACTTTCTGAGCTACAAAAATGAGCCTGGCACAGAAAATATTGGACAGATCTTAAAGTACAAATAAGAAAAACCGCTTATACAGTATAATTTCGAGTGCAAATTAATAAAAATTGAAAGCTTACGTGTGCATGCGTTCTTGTTGAAAAAACTGAGAAACGTATTAACTGGCTAGTAAGATGAACAAAGCTTATTGAATATAGGCCTAGGCCTAGTTTTCAATTTCGATAGAGATATTTGAATGAGCATAAATTTCCTGCTAAGAAAACAATAACAGTTTAAATGAAAATTAGGGGTCATTATTATTTAAGGTTGCTTTTCAAAAGACAATTTAAACGGAGAAAAGCGACAAAGGAAAGAAATGTTCAATAATAGTATTATATACAATATACATAAGAGGATGTAATAGGGCCTGTTCTGGAAGTCATAACATTTCTAGAACATGTTTTCTTTGACTTCTTAAACGTTTATAGAACATGTTTTTTAATATCCGGCTGCTTAATTCCACACAAACAAGATTTCGTTGAGCTTTACAGACCTAATTTTTTTATCATAAATATGAGATTTTCTATTCATATAGGCCTACCATTTCGACCCGTTCATTTCTGAACGTGTCGTAACGAATACTTTAGCTTCTTTGCATTTCATGGCGTGTTTTGCTCTGGCATAAATGTTTGATTAATTTAATCCCCTATGATTGGTAGGCCTATATTGGCAAAATCACATGTCGACATTTTCAGCACCTCCATGTTTTACACTTAATAATCACCGTCATTTGGAAAATCAGAAATAAAATGGCTTCTAATAATTGCAGTTCTTCTTTAACAATTTAACGACAAACTATACATTGGTTTCCCAGTCACTTTAACCACAATCTCGCTGATAAATTGTTTAATATTCTGGTTCTTAATGTAGGCTAATGCAACGCAATGCAATGCAAGCCATTAATGCAATTCAAGTGTGCAATAAGAGATGGTGAGATGCTATGCATTTTGACAAAAGCAATTTGTATCTTGGGGAGAATTTATGGCGTATCGCGTACCTGTGCACCTATTATACGCAGAGAAAGCCTTTCTTAATTTACACGCGTATCAAATTTTTCCGACGGCTTAACGAACGCGCCTCGCACTGGAGGCGCACGGCCCAACTTTCTTGTCAGAAACAGGCTCGCCGCTTAATACACAGAGAAACACTCTTTATCCGCGACGTAGGAAAAGCTGAATCCTAATCCGTAGCCAGAGGAGCACGATCAATCTAAATGGAAGAGAACAGAGCGCGGGCGGAAATTGCACCTCTTAGACTAAGAGCAATTGCAGCTACCTAATTCTATAGGTGGCTGTGGTCGTATGCACCGTATGAAACGTACTCACCGGCATGTCCTGTCTCGCCCTGACAGAGAGAGACAGAGAGAGAGATGCCACTAAAAGCAGACGCCACGCCACGGCCATACTACGCCGTGTGCATAGCTACGTTCTATCTACAGCAAACGTTATTTGCAGGCACACAGGTGCAGCAACGTAACGTAAGGTTCAATAAAGGTTTGTTAGTTGAAACTAAAAGTTACGATATATAGAGCCCTTGTCACGTCAAGATAAGATAAGGTATTGTTCAGGTATTGTCATGGGACGTGGTGGCGTATCGGAATGTTCTCATCCTCATCATCATCATCATCATCATCATCATCATCATCATCATCATCATCATCATCATCATCATCATCATCATCAGCATCGTCATCATCATCATCATCATCATCATCATCATCATCATCATCATCATTATCATCATTAAATGCAAAGGAACCTCGTTTGTTTACCTGTCGTGAATCTATAGAAACTTCTATAGGAGGGGGATCACGCGATGCCAAACGATCCTTCACCCGAGGGGGATGGGGGGAGGGTAAATACGCATGGAGAGCAATCCATAGAGCTACTGTACGCCGTTTATAACCACACAACATGCGTAAATACTCATTAGTAGAGCAGTCCCTGAAGCTAGCCTGTGAGGCAGCCACGAGTAGGAAGTGTTACCGACTTCATTTTTATTCTTAGCTCGGCAAATGCGGGCAGGTGGCCATCACTCCCCCTCGCAACTTGATCCTTCCTCTGTTTTAAATTCATAAAGACTAGCGTAGAGAGTGCCTCTGAGCAGCAGATACCTTGAAGACTTGAAGGGGCGCTATATAAATGTTCAATTACATTACATCATATAGCTTCGTCGGCAAGAGGCGCAAGTGGAACCGAAATCTCGCCGCAAATTTCCTTTAGGGGATTTGAACCTCCAAGACTCGATTGACAGTCCAGCATGTTAACCGCACAGCCCTCATTAACCGACCAGTAAATGACGAAGGGACAAGTCAGGTGGCATTGCATTCCATGAACCATCACCCATCTCATCTGAACTTCTATAGCGTCGTTACCATACTCACCAAAGCACCAAACGATGGTCGCTTCAAGTGAACTCGTAATCAACAATATCGAATCCGTTGGCAACGCCCCGCTGAATTCCAATACGTCAGATAATCCAGAAATTAGGCTACAGTTGGTAAACAAGTTGAAAGCGTTCAAAGCGATGAGTCCTGAGTATACATATCTGAATGACATCAAAGACCTGTTATAAGAGGATGAGCAGCCGCTGCCTCGAAGAGCTGCTGGTGGCATACGCCCACCCACAAGTTCGCCGTGCTGAGTTTCAGGAAACAATCGGACAGGTTCGGAAAACTTGGGCACCGTGCCAAATCTCCCTATACATCCGCAATCTGGTCTTCGACTAATTTACTTCTCCTAAATCATCGCTGAGCACTGTAAATTAGATCTTGCGCCGTCATATCATTCCTTACTAAGCTGCATTCTGCAATTGTTGCCTGAGCATAAATTTCAGTTTTTTTCTTTCACAAACTCGGCAATTATGGTAGCTCTTTAAAAAAATTCTTCACTCGATCACGTTTCCAATTTTCGTGCCGCTGTATAATGCAAAAGGGAGCAACCAATGGCATACCGAAACCAATCCGCAACCGAGTCAATCAATATCCGCTAACACAGAGAGGACGCCTATGGGTATGATCACTTTGATATAGGGGAGTCCCCAAGTTGAGAACGAAATGGCAAAAGCACCTGGGCAGAACGGAATGGACAGATACAGGTAGAGACTAGAGAGTTTCAAAATCTAGGCCCGGCAACCGAGGAAGCTCTGCACGAAGAACAGTTCTGAATGAATGGAGCTGAGCAGCAGATACAGAAATCCTTGGACCAACAACCGAGAACGCTGGAGAAATCAAGACTCTCCCAAAGCAAGAGTCACATCGTCCATTCATCGGGTGCAATATTTGTTGGTGTGATGGCTGAGCATGGAGCACAGAACATAGGTTGGCTGAGTTAAATGAAGTGTTGTGTGAGCTGTACGACAGGGTTTAAACTGGATCATTTACTCAATGGGCAGCCATGGTAACAAGTGCAATTATATGGGTGCGATATGGAGGTACTTAAGTGTGTTTGTTATGGCTCTGGCCAAAGATTTTAAATCCATTCCAAGTGGTAACCAGGCTAAAGGTCCACTGTGTCTGACTGTTGTATCAACAACACCAAGCGGTCACCCGGTGCAGAATGGCTGTGAGATTTATTAAGTTAAACTAAAGTAAGGTATAAAGTAATTTAAGGTATACGTAAGGTATAAATTGTAAGGAATACGTGTAAGATAAACCAAAGATAAGCTACGGTAATGATCATTCAATTAACTGGTCTATGCTCTTTCGTTAGGTTTCATTAATTTTAGCCTGGTGACTATATAGGATAGCTACATATCTTTGGCTCATGCATAGTATAAACGACACTTGTGATTACGCACAGTGGCGAAAATCTATACATAACTTGGAGGGAGGCAGAGTACCTACGAGGGCCGGATTTTGGGGGGACAGAAGGGCTTAAGTCAAAACTTTGGGGGACAGTCCCCCTCTTTCCCCCCATGATTCACGCCACTGAATTTACGCAGAGGAGATAGCAAGGGAAGTTATATTGGTACCCCATCCACCCATTTCCAGATCAAGCTAACGCCTTAGGCTTCGTGCAAGGTGTTTATTTTTCTAACCACTGCAAAAAAAACCAACTAGACCCGTCAACAGATAATATTTGTTATTTCAACTCCTGGCGCCAATAGATATAAGCAGCGGTGACATGGTGAAAGATCTCGCCCGACAGCAGTACTGAAATATCAACAGCAGGGTCGAGGTTATTGCGGTCGCTTTGTAGAAAAAACGCGTAGGACTGTATATACAGCTATAGGCTATCTTCTAGTTTGTCTAAATATCTGTTTCTAAGCGGATGTCACTTCTCTCTGTTGCTCTATATCTGTCTCTGTCTCTGTCTCTGTCTCTGTCTCTGTGTATGTCTGTCTCTCATTCTCTGTCTCTGTCTGTCTCTCTGTCTCTGTCTGTCTCTCATTCTCTGTCTGTCTGTCTCTCATTCTCTGTCTGTCTGTCTCTGTTTGTCTATCTGTCTGTCTCTTTAAGTCTGTCTGTCTCTCTCTTTGTCTCTCTGTCTCTCTCTGTCTCTCTCTGTCTCTTTGTCTCTCTGTCTCTTTCTCTCTTTCTCTCTTTCTCTATGTCTCTATGTCTCTCTGTCTCTCTGTCTCTCTCTCTCTGCACCTACATATATATATATATATATAGGCCTATATATATATATATATATTATGTATGTGCGTGTATAAGCACTAAGCAAGCCGCGAGCTGCTTAGAGATGTTTTCTCAAAAGGCGATATATAAAGTTTCAGTTCCATCAAACAGACTTACATTACATTGCATCCACCATTCGACTCGCTCGTCTTACTATAATAGCATTCAGCAGAGATCCGCAAGCCAGTCTTATCGTTTTCACTTAAAGAATAACATCAGTAACATCATTCCTGACCGTTCACCAGTTACGATTCCTATGTTTATCCTGACCCGTTTAGCTACATCGGTTAAGGCGTGTGTCCATGCGCCTGTGTGCGTGAGGTTGCCGATTTGCATACCGATGGTGGCTTATTTAGGAGATTTGAATCTCAGGCTAGCACGGTCCGTACACGGGGATCTTAAATGACGTCGTTCCCCATTCAAACGGGAAGCGGTGGCGAGGGATCTTACCTCATCCATTCAAGCAAGCATGAGTAAGGGGCGAGGCCGTCGAAGTAGAAAATGAGAACTTTTACAGTTGCCAGTGACAATTTCATTCATTCCGAGAATTTATATAGCGCCTCTTCAATATACCTACTCAGAGACGTTCTCTGTGCTAGCCTGTTATGATGTTAAGTGTCGTTACGAACTAGATATTACATCAGTTAGCAAAACAATGCACCGTAAGCTAGATGAGTCACCAGTTATGGGCTCACACACACACACTCACGTGAAACCAACCAACGGATTCCCGTCGACAGCTGACAGATGGCATGGATGTTCAGAGTCTCTGAGCCAGGTTACGTCGATAGAGTATAGAGCGGCCTCAGACCAGTGTTAATGTTTCAGACCGCCGCGCTCTCTTCGTGCGGCCCCGTGTTCTATGTAGTGTAGCCATCACTGCGCTTTTGAACCGTTAAAGCGGTTCCTGTTTTCTGAATGCCCGGCATCTGGCTGCTCTTGTAAATGCTTGTTTTTTTAAACATTCCCTATCTTGTTCTTCTGCGGAGACAGACATCTCCAACGGCACTGCAATGATTCTCCAATCCAGACTAAATAACCGACTCAGCTCAGTCAGTTGCAGCAACTGCAGAGAATGCTGCTGCTGCTGCTGCTGCTGCTGCTGCTGCTGCTGCTGCTGCTGCTGCTGCTGCTGCTGCTGCTGCTGCTGCAGTCAACATCTCGCCATCCTTTGATCGTCACATCCCCGAGCATCGCACTAATCTCCTTCCAACTTCTGAAACTGCGAAGGTGTGCACTTTCATCTCTTTCTTCCTCTCCTCTTCTCCATCGACAACTTCCTTTCGTCCTCTTCCAATCAGAACGCCGTCCTCTCCAGTAATCTCCGTTTGTTCTTTTTGCTTCACCTCCTCTTCCTCTTCCTCTTCCTCTTCTTCCTTTTCCTCCTCTTTCTCTTCTTTATTTTCCTCCTCCTCCTCCTCCTCCTGCTCCTCCTCCTCCTCTTCCTCCTTCTCCTCTTCCTCTTTCTCCTCCTCCTCATCTGCTTCCTCCTCATCCGCTTCCTCCTCTTTCTTTTCCTCCTCTTCCTCCTCCTCTTCCTCCTCCTCTTCCTTCTTCTCCTCTTCTTCCTCTCCTCCTCTTCCTTCTCCTCCTCCTCCTCTTCCTCCTCATCCGCTTCCTCCTCTTCCTTTTCCTCCTCTTCCTCTTTCTTGTCCTTCTCTTCCTCCTTCTCCTCTTCCTCCTCCTCCTCCTTCCTCCTCCTCCTCCTTCTCCTCTTACTCTTCTTTTCCTCCTTCTCCTCCTCTTCGCTCTCCTCCTGCTTCTTTTACTTTCTTCTCCTTTTCCTGGTGCGTTTCCTATTCGGCCTTATCCCATTCCGCATTCTAGTAATTTCTCTTCTTACCACTTCTGTTTTACCTGTTCTTTCTCTTTCTCTCCGAATCCTCTTATTCTTCCTTCTCCTCCTTTTCTTCCTTCTTCTTTCACCTCCGCTTCCACCTCTCTTTTTCTCTTCCTCCTTCTCGCTCTCTTATCCATCCTCCTCTTCCTTTCATTCCACTTCCTCTCTGTCCCCCTCCTTCTTGCTCTCCTATCCATTCTCCCTTCCTTCTAATTCCATTTCCTCCCCACTCTCTCTTTCTTCTTCCACTCCGACCCATCCCCTCTTTTCTACATTCCATCTCCTCCTCCACCTCTTCCTCTCCCACCTTCTCCTCCTCATCCTGTCCCACATCTTCTTCCTCCTCCTCAACTCCTCCTCTTCCTCCTCGTTCTTACATTCCACCTCCTCCTCCTCCTCCTCCTCCTCCTCCTCCTCCTCCTCCTCCTCCTCTTCCTCTTCCTCACATTCCACCTCCTCCTCCTCCTCTCCCACCTCCTCCACCTCCTCCTCCCTCCCCATCAGCCGTTGTCGACAACAACAGCGCCACCCGACGACGCTTGGGTGAAGCTCCTATCAGCGACGACAAGCGTCCGATGACTCCACCGTCGACGGCGTCGAAGGCATCGGCGGCGGCGGCGACTGCGAGACGGCGGCGGCGCGGCTTTCACTTAAGCGTCGCCCGCTCCATTATCTGGCGGCCGACGCCATGATTTGCCTACACGCGTAAGTTTAAATGAAGGCGATATCATTAATCGTGTATTTGGCTGATCCCATAAAGAAGGCAGCATACTACACACATACACACAGACACACAGACACACACACACACACAAACACAAACACACAAACACACACACTCACGTCAACTAACAGCTGCCGTCCCACATCACCAACACATCTGCTGCTGCTGCTGCTGCTGCTGCTGCTGCTGCTGCTGCTGCTGCTGCTGCTGCTGCTGCTGCTGCTGCTGCTGCTGCTGCTGCTGCTGCTGCTGCTGCTGCTGCTGCTGCTGCTGCTGCTGCTGTGAGCGGGTCGTGGTTGTGTCTAAACTAGACAAAATGTCATCGCACAGATATTCCGTAATGGAAGTTGGGCGGTTCCAGAGTACATATATCCCGACGGAGGCTTCAATTAAGTGATGCGTGTGGTCGACTGATACACCACGGCCACGCTGAATCAGACAGACAGACAGACAGACAGACAGACAGACAGACGGATGGACGGACAGTGAGTGAGCGAGCGAGCGAGTGAGTGAGTGAGTGACAGACAGACTGACAGACGGACGGACGAATGGACGCAAGCAAGCAGGCAGACAGACAGAAAAATATAAATATATGATGAGCATAGACACAAGTAAGTATGTAGATATATGCACCTGTGTGTCTGTGTCTGTCTGTTTGTCTGTCTGTAAGTCTGTCTGTGTCTCTCTGTCTGTATGTCTGTCTGTCTGTCTGTCTGTGTCTATCTTCTATTCGTTCTGTCCTCAACGGCGTTTCCGCTGATTAGTTGACCAATTTACCAATAGACATGTAGATATCGAGTGCAACGTTACACGCACCAAGTCGTTTGATTCGTATAATCGGGGACATAGATGCACAACAACGACCAATGCTTTCAAATCAGACAGTTCTGGTACAACAGAAGGCAACACCGTGGGCAAAAATAAACGCAACAAAAGCTCAGATGATGATCTCTCATGCACGCCGCGTATACTATAGATGCTTAACTATGCGGACGCACGTATGTATCCAGCCACCATGAGTATACACTATACAGTGTTTTATAACATCGACATTTCTACTAAATATGAGAATTATGAATAGGCTGTGATACTCTTCTGCAAGGGAGAAATTGAATTGCTGTGCTGTGGGCCCTGCATATTGGAATACAATGTAATGCCTGTTCCCTTTTGGTATTCATACATGAATATGGTTGGCCCACGTCTTGCTGTTTTCAATTTTTTGCCCCTGCTGTAGCGCATTGTTCTGGACGTCCATTGTGGTGTAGTATGGAAAGCAGAGTGACTGCATACAGTCGATGGTTTTCAGTCAAGTCTGTAGATAAGAAATAGATCCTAGTTTCAGGATCAGCTCTTAGATTCCAAGCAGGCGTTTGACAGCGTATTTGGACAAATCAAATATTATTATAACTGTATAGGCTAAGTTCGTTGGAAAGGAACAAAACTGGATGACAATGACACATTGGCAAGGTGTTTGAATTAACATCTGCTCCGGGTATTCCGAAACACTTGTCAGACATGGAACATACTTTACTTTTACTTTTACATTAGCTTTCAATGTACGTAAATGAGACCGCAGTAGAGTGTAGGCCTATAGTGTAAATATGAATGGAAATTTACACAGAACAAAGTCTCGTTGCTTATGCGAGGTGCGAGAAAAATAAACTCGAAAGATAATCAGGTACATAGTGATGAAAGCATTTGAGATCAAACTAATTGCGTATGAAGCACAGGTTTCAAAGGCAGATAATGACCTGAAACATCAATGACGCTGAGGCAAACAACGTAAAAATATAAAAGCTTCAAAGAAATGTATGAATATAATAATCGGAGATCCGAAATGTATATGTACGCATGTGTATTATGCATAATATGTAAGCTTATATAATATGTCTATTGTCGGTATACTTCATATAGCGCTTCTTAATAACTCAAAAGAGCGCTGCATGATCAAGTATAATTGAACAAAGCGACACGATGGGCGTTATAACACTAACCATCACAGCCCCTCACCTGCATTCATTTCTATATATTTACCCCTTGCATGTGTGTGTGCGTGCGTGCGTGCGTGTGTGTGTGTGTGTTTGTGTGTGTGTGTTTATATAGCACCAGGATCTAACGAAAATTAAGCATCAATTGCATAAACGACGCTAAGGACTTGCCCCAAGTCGCTGTGTATATCGTATACACGGGAACCATAACAGCGTATAGGTCCTAACCCAGGCGCATAAACGTCTGTATACTGGAGATGAAAGCCAGGCTTTATTTGACAACAGCAACGGTAATAAACGTCAAGATCAAGAGAGCCAGCCAGCCACACAGGCAGACAGACACACAGACAGACAGACAGACACACAGACAGACAGAAGAAAAAGACAAAAGCGAACGAATTATTTCTGCACCTTGGTGGGCGCGCATATAGTAAACGGTTGGAAGGATTCCCATGATGGAAGTTCTGGGAACAATTGCGTCGGTGAACATCAGAGAGGCCTTTGAAAGAGGTTTCGGCGCAGTCGGAAGCAGAGGAAAGGGAGACCGGATCCAGATAAACAAAGCGCAGCAGATTATCCGAAACGGTCGTTTCTACTCGTTGCCGAACGCCGAACGAGAAATGGAAAGAAGATTATCGCATCGGATGTATAGGCCTAATACGTTGCTTTGCGACGAAAGAGTCTTGAGCGCTCTGTGCTGTAGGTCTCAGCACGAAGGTAGACGTTATGAGATGAGTAAGTAAGAGGCAGAGAGATGGAAAGAGGCAGAGACTGAGAGACAGAGACAGAGACAGAGACAGAGACAGAGACAGAGACAGAGACAGAGACAGAGACAGAGACAGAGACAGAGACAGAGACAGAGACAGAGACGGACGCAAAGGCAGAGAACGGGATTGACACAAATACTGAGTCAAAGACAGGGATAAAGATAGAGTCAGGAGAAAGCAAATATACAGAGACAATGCCAGATACAGAGACAGAGACAAAGAGAGAGTCAGGGACAGATACATGGACGTGAGGAGAGCAAGAGAGGATATAAGGCACCAGAGAAACAGAATCGCAGTAGACGGCAAATATAGACATAGACAGAGAGGCACAGGGACAGGGACAAGGACAGGGACAGACAGACAGAGACTGAGATGTTGAAAGATAAAGAAACAGTGTCTGAGCGACAGACATAATAGCTAGCAGAATCCTGCCAAAGCCACTAATGCATCACAGCAGTAGAAGTCATTCTGATACAGACCACAGGACTATTTACAGACGCAACCATATGAGAACGGAATGTGCTAATCTGCTCCAGGGGAGGGGAGGGAGTATGGGGAGGGAGGGAAAGTAATAGCAACGACAAGGACACACACACAGACACATATACATACGCAAATGGAGTTAATGCATCCAGCTGGAGAGTGCCGTGCCATTACCATATGGATCAGTTACATGAGCGTACAGCCTAAGTAATGCAATTAATGGAGAATCATCATCACTGCTTCCACAGACACGTGTCCGTGCATGGAGTCGTCTTGGAACTGGAGGCAAAGTTCAGCACCGGACGCCAGCGCTTAATTAAAGAACTGCGCGGTTCTGTGAGACGACGGTGTACACGGTACAAGACGGATAATGAAATTGACTGCAGTTTATGGGGACCTATAGGGGATGTACGCGTGTGTGCGGGACACTGGAAAGGCACGGTGAGGAGGAGGATCCAATGAGACAGACTAACAATGATCGTCGTTGACTCTGCTGCTATGGAGACGAGAACGGACCATGGGAATGGAACGAAATCAACGTTAACAGAACGAGACGCGCAGAATGAGTCAAGAGAGTTGCCATGAAGATATACGACACGAGAGCTGATGTTCACGAGTGGTGGTGGTGGTGGTGGTGGTGGTGGTAGTAGTGGTAGTAGTAGTAGTAATAATAATAATAATAATAATAATAATAATAATAATAATAATAATAATAATAATAATAGTAGTAGTAGTAGTAGTAGTAGTAGTAGTAGTAGCAGCAGCAGCAGCAGCAGCAGCAGCAGCAGCAGCAGCAGTAGCAGCAGCAGCAGTAGCAGCAGCAGCAGCAGTAGCAGTAGTAGTTTGAGTTTAATGACACTGTGTGATAACAAAGATCATTAGCGTCGCCCTCCTCCTTTATCTAGGCTAGGGACTGGTACTTTCAGAGTGCAAGCAGTGGCGGAGTTTTCCTCGAAATTTAGGCACAGTTTAAACACCCCGAGTCCCTCCTAAGTTACCCCCGCTAAATTTCCCCAAGATCTACCCCGGAATGCCCCTATATATCGTTCGTTTCCTCATTCCATCATACATTCAGAGCTTTTACCGATGCACTATAATTAGGCTCAATATTGACGTACGCCCCGACAAACTCACCGCAACCACTTGCGTATGAAAACTGACCTATATTAGCGTGCAAGAACTCTCACTAGCATAAATATGTACATGAACACATTAACCCTACGCAAATGCACTAAAACGTTGCGTAACAACTAATTGATATTAATCCTGGGATGCGCTTTGCTGATTGACTATGGTGGACCTCGTCCGTAACTTATACCACGATGATTCGATCTGGCAATTATCTCTAACGAGATGATACCACGTGCATCGAAAGCTCTCTACGGCCATCGCAATTTATAATTCACGACCGATCATTAGTAATAATTGGAAACTTCTATTGCGCCGGTGTCTAATACATGAGGCATCAACCGATGTCACAACATTCGTTAGTTATGACACTTTTAACCTTTCTCACCTTTTAAAAATTGCACTTACCTTCTCAAACTGCACTTACATTTTAAATATTGCACTTACTTTCAAGATTACGCCTACCTTTTCAAATTGCACTTACCTCTTAAAATTGAATTGACCTCTTAAAGATTGCACTTACCTTTTATATAGTGCACTTACATTTTAAAATTGCACATACCTTTTCAAATTGCACTTACCTTTCAAAATTGCACTTACTTTTAAGATTACACCTACCTTTTAAAATTGCACTTACCTCTTAAAATTGAATTTGCTTCATAAAAATTGCATTTACCTTTTAGAATTGCACTTACCTTAAAAAATTGCTCATTCACCATTGGCTGCCTCTCCGTATGTATGTATGTATTTATGTAGCCTATACATGTATGTATGTATGTATGTATTTATGTAGCCTATACATGTATGTATGTATGTATGTATGTATGTATGTATGTATGTACAACAGTACAAGGACCCTTTGTATGACGCATTTTATGTACCTTACAAAGTCTCTGTCTTAAACAGAGTCGTTAGAGCTGGATATCGACCTGATTAGTGATTACGGCCGGGTTTGAGTGCATCTTTTGAAGTCTTGTGCATTAGACACCGGCGCAATAGAAGTTACTATTTAGTAGTCTACTCCTCCAAGTAGCGTGTCACTGTTCAGAAGTCATAAGTTCTAAACTCTTAAAGGCACTAATTGACTGATAACAAAGCACAGTTAGTGTGGTTTACTGCTAGACATTTCTCTCCGTTATCTATCCTCCACACCTTCGAAAAGTTGATTTGAACCGCCCGCCCTCAAATTACAATAAATAAATCAGGCCTACCGCAGTAATAAACAAATTAATTACAGCTGCAATAAATTAATTAGCGCAGCTAATTACTTTTCGTGCCTCACAGGTATACGCCTCGGCAATCATGAGCGACGAAATTAACTGTCAACTTTCATTAGCCGTTGATCTGCGGGTTAGTCCAGAGCCTGCAGCCGTGGTTTTTGAGCTATAATTACCAGATTCCTGTGTGTAAATTCTCCCCAACACTCTCTATGTCACACCGCTGATTCCTAGGTGTGAATACCCCCAGCCCACTCTGTACTATGTCGCCACGTTGTATGGGAATAGTGTCCGGGTAAGATCATTACGCTTTTATCATAATAACGTCAGTCGCCATCTATCGGGTTGAGGCTGAAGTTCAACAGTCGGGGAGTAACGGTCGGACGAACGGACGGACGGACGGACGGACGGACGTAAATCCATTAAGGCACTTGGGCTTATTAGAGTAGCAACAACGCCTAATGTTCTCTCGACCTCTTCTGCTCTCTGTTATTAGTGAGCTATGTATACAGCCGTTGATGCAATGCAATCTACGCATTAGACTTCAAACAGTAGGCATGCAGTGCGTACGCATTGTGTTGTCAGCTTTCTCTTCATATGCCATATTATGTATGGGTATAGGTTTAAAATGGTAGTTGGTAAGAAAAGGCAGTGACATGACTGTAGAACAGTCACTGACGCTATAGCTGTGAAGAACATGTGGTGTGTCCTATTGGGCAACAGTCTTTGCCTGACTATAAGACTTATGCTTCGAAGAAGGTCGTGTTACTACAAAAATACAACTGCATGCAGCACACATAGCTCAAGAAATATTATAACTTATTTATTACTTATAATACATGTATACGTACGCACGTACGTTTACAAGCACGCACTGGCATACACACATAAATACATACATACATGTACATACATACTTGGAAAGAGGGAGGTAGAGAAAGAACGAGATAAAGAAGTATGACAGTACGGAAGGAAAAACAAAGTCAACAAGACAGGAATAAAGAAAGGAAGGAAGAAGGAAAACAGAGATAGGAAGGAAGTAAGAGAAGAAGGAAGCAAGATCGTGTTACTACAAAAATACAACTGCAGCACAAATAGCTCAAGAAATACTTAAACTTATTTATTACTTATAATACATGTATACATACGCACGTACGTTTAAAAGCAAGCACTCACATACACACAATCACACACACATATAAGTAGAGAACAATAGGCATGTTCTCTACTCATATACACACATACATACATACTTGGAAAGAGGGGGGAAGAGAAAGAACTAGAGAAAGAAGTATATGACAGTACGAAAGGAAAAAATAAAGGAAACAAGACATGAATAAAGAAGGAAGGAAGAAGGAAGACAGAGAGAGGAAGGAAGTAAGAGAGTCTGAGAGTAAGGACCAAGGGAGTTTGCAAGGGAGGGATTAAGGAAGGGAGGACGGAAAGCGGGAAGGAAGGAAGGAAGGAATAAAGGAGGTAAGGACGAAAGGTAGGAAAGAATGAAAGAAGAGAAGGAGGGAGGAAGGAGAGAAAAAGGGAGGTATGGGAGGGAAGGATGCGAACGGAATATGAAGAGAAACGTTAGATGGCATCTAAAGGCATTGACGGCGAACTGACTGATGTTGAACAGCTTCACAAATTCAATAAACACACCGACAGCCGCAAGTACAACACCTAGCAAATACATACACGTGTCTATATATATACATGGGCGCCCGCAGCATAGGTCAAGGGGGGTCGCGTGACCCCCCCTGGAAATCATGATCAAATAAAAATCCGATAGGTTTAATCATGCAAATGAAGCTTAAAATATGTCACAAGATTCTGTTCAAAATTCTTAGTAAATACTAGCTTTAGTTTCATACTGCTTAAGCCTACTAATAAGTTACTATACTAATATTCAGTGGCTGATTTAGCCATAGGCCTGGAAGCCAACCGCCCTCCCCCGTGCCCCTCCTGGTGGTGTTCTGACACCCAGTAAAGCAGACTCGGCCGTCATCGTGGGCTACCAGCCTACCACTAGCCTGTCAGAAGACTCAGAACGGCCCTGGCATGGCCGAAATTTAGTTCTCTACTTAACCCCAATAAACAATGCTCATCACGATTCAGTCCGCTAGGTCTACGTTCAACTGGCTTCCCCATTATTTATGTATCATGTATGTTATCAAAGACACATGTTATCTCGGACTAATGTACCGACATCAGTGGTGGAACACTTCGACTCAGAGGTTGACCTTATCACTTAGGTCACGCATATTGACAAAGCCAAGCCGACTGGGACCTCTGGATAATCTCTGGATGAAGAGGTCGGCCCGAGGTCAAAAATTTCCCCACACAGGCATTAGCTTACCCCAACAGGTCCCTGCATTCCTCAAGCACTGTATCAGTTACGTTTCTCTCATGCATTCTGAGTCTGTATCTGAAGATTTTGTATTCAGTTAAAAGTATGTTAGAATTGAGCGTGTTTCTCTTCTTTTGGATTACTAAGGGATATGGAAGAAGATTTTTGTGTCAAGGTTATCCTTAATTTTTTCTTCGCTGGTGCTGTGTAGAACAATAGGTTAGACTTTACTGTGTAGTTTACATCCATTCTGTTGGATTATCTCTGGAAGAACTGTAAACAACTGTTGGATTATCTGATTATTGAAGAAGCGAAGAGCAGTCCCTTAAGCCAGCCCAGAAGCAGCCATGGGTATGAAGTGTTAACGACTTCATTTTTTTTAGCCATGGCATGTTAATATGGATAACAAGAATAAGCGTAAGCTGCAGCAAACTCTAAGTGCCCTTTGGACCGTGAAGCCTGCTAAGTCACAAAAGAAGTCGTCTGAACGGTCTGATGAACCCACTGCTCCCTCCTGTAATGACATTCCCTATTCCTTGCATCCAAGACCGCATGACCGAATTGTCCCACAGGTTGAGAACTAAATGAGAAAAACGTTTTTAACTAGAATACTTTATAATCATAGGCGTAATTACACTGAGGCACGAGGAGGCAGTTGCCTCCTCTTGCATTTTTAATATACTGAAACTTCTATTGACCAATGACCCCAATAACCAGGATTTTGCCAATGGTCTGTGAAATTGCTTCCTCTTGAATTGAAGTCTCGCTACGTGCCTGTTTATAAATTATAATAGTTAATTTCATGTAAACCAAAGTGCGGTTATGTAGTTGGATAAATAAAGAGTATGCTTACTTACTCACTTACTTCTGAATGATTGTTGCGTCTGATTTTAAAAGACTAGGCTATAATTAGTAAGACTCAGTGCTTTTTTTCTAGAAAAAAGTTCTGGAACTAAACAAATTCAGAACAAGTATAGAGACATGTGCTAAAATTTCTATTTCATATGTGTCAATCTCAATAAAACATTGAAAGCACTTAAATGAAATTAACGTATCTAAATAATTTAAAATAATTTTTTATTAAAAATTTTAATGAAATATATTATTTTGTAATAGCTGAAAAAGGTTCCGGAACGCCGTTCCGGACCGCTCCGGCTGAAAAAAGCACTGTTAAGACTTAATAGGTATTGTTAAGACAATGTAATTATGTGAGTTTAGTTTTAATGACATATTATAACGCAACTAACTCTCTCGGCCGTGACTGACCCCCCCTGCAAAAAATCCTGCGGGCGCCCATGTATATATATGTATATATGTATATAGATATGTATATATATATATACATATATACATATATATATGTATATGCATATATATGAATGTATATGTACATTATATAGATCTAATATATATTATATACATGCGCTCATGCATTACGTAATATTAAATACAACTATACAGCTGAGAAATGCTGAGGAAAGCAATGAATGAATTGGTGCAACTATGCCAGGACATATATAATACAGGAGTATGGCCAGAGGACTTTCTCCAGACCATAGTTATACCGATACAGAAGAAACCGAATGCAATAAACTGCGAAGACCATCGCACTATAAGCCTCCTTACCCACGCATCAAAGATACTGCTAAGAATAATAACAAAAAGATTGCAGACCAAGGCGGAAACGGATAATTGCTTAGGAGAAGAACAATATGGGTTCAGGAAGGGAAGAGGGACAAGAGATGCAGTGGCAGCGCTAAGAGTAATAGCGGAAAGAAGCATCCAGCATGGACAGGACATATACATCTGTTTCGTCGACTATGAAAAAGCTTTCGACAGAGTGGACTGGAAGAAATTGATGAGAATATTGAGACGAATAGGGGTGGACTGGAGAGAAAGAAGACTGATAGGCAATCTATACATGGGACAAAACGTAAAGATAAGAATCGATGGAGAATACTCAGAACCCGGAAAAATAGGAAGAGGAGTGAGGCAAGGATGCCCACTATCACCAATTCTATTCAACATCTACATAGAAGAAATTGTTAGAGAAACGGTAGAGGAGCTGGAAGAGGGGGTAAAAGTGGGTGGGAAAATGGTGAAAGCATTGAGATTTGCAGACGATCAGGTGATGCTGGCAGGCAGTCAGGAAGGTCTACAACTAATGATGGACCGCTTAAACAGCATATCAATGGACTATGACATGAAAATAAACATAAAGAAAACAAAGGTCATGAAGATAAGTAAGAGAGGGGAAGAAACAATAAACATCACATTAAATGGGGAAGAAATAGAACAGGTGAAGAAGTTCTGCTATCTGGGAAGTATGGTTACAGAGGATGCAAGGTGCCATGTGGAAGTGAAAAGAAGAATAGCTATGGGAAAAGATGCATTCTATAAAAGAGGGGAGCTCCTCAGAGGCGGCCTAAACAGGAAGCTGAAGAAAAGAATGGTAAAGGCATTAGTGTGGAGTGTTGTCCTATACGGCTCTGAGACATGGACAATGCGGCAAGAAGACATAAAACGACTAGAGGCCTTTGAGATGTGGATCTGGCGCAGAATGGAGAAAATCAGCTGGGTGGAGCGAAGAACGAATGAGGAAATCTTACAGCTGGTGGAAGAAAAAAGATCACTGATAGGCACTATACGCGGGCGGCAGAAGAAATGGATAGGACACATCTTAAGGAGCGACACCCTACTAAGAGACATCATTGAGGGAAGAATGGAGGGGAAAAGATGCGAGGTAGGCCAAGAACAATGCTACTGGACTGGATGTTGGCAGAGGAGGGATACAGCGGACTGAAAAGAGAAGCAGAGAACAGAGAAAAATGGCGTCGTTGGACATACGAACCTGCCTGAGGGCAGAGAACGTGAAGAAGAAGATACAGCTATCGAAATGTACATAACTGGTAGGTACACAATATGTTTAGATATTATATGCAAACACCAGAAATATCTTGTATGCATTGTTTCAAATATGTCTTGTATCGTATACCGACACAGTTCGACGTACCCCAGTCAGAGGACAGAGGTTATTTCGACAATGAAGGGGAGGAGGGAAGAGGCGAGAAAGGGGAGAACCCCCATCAAGTAAAGAAGACGCATAATTCCGCGGCGCCAACTCCCAGCATCAGCAGCTCAGCATCTTCCGCGGCTTTTATGTCGGCACCTCAGACGACCCATTCTTAATTAAATATAACGCCTTTTTCGTCGACAGTTCAACAATATATGCAGTTTGTGGGACCAATGTATACATGAATACATATTATGAAGACTTGTAAGGGTCTCAAATAACGTACAAATAATCAAAAACATACATACATAAGTTACATACATACATACATACATACATGCATACATGCATAATACACACATACATACATACATACATACATACATACATACATACATACATGCATACAAACAAACATACATGCATACATACATGCATACAAACATACATACATGCATACATACATGCATACATACATACATACATACATACATACATAGTTTACATACATACATGCATGCATGCATACATACATACATGCCAATTATATATGATACGTATTATATTATAATTGGCATGTCTTTGTTGACCTTCTAAACCTACTTATATTACCTGTAAATTATGTATAATGACAGCGATAGGTCAAATATAGACTCATTATTTGTGGCACAACTGTTACTCTATAGACAACGTTGTTATGAAAGAGAGGAAACCTCGCAATTTCATATCCTATACATCATCTAAGAGAACTATTATATAATTTGACACTGGCATAAAACCTGAGCTGAGATTGAAACGAATTCGAGAACAAATAGGTCCTAAACCTGAACAAAATAGAGAACAAATAAACTCGATTGCCTCTTGCATTAAATTATACAGAGTGGCTTTCAGAAAGATTACCAATGAAATGGGATAAAGAGAAGCTGAGGAGAGTCCAAGGTTTGCAAAATAACAATTGGCAGAGTCTAGAATTTCATCAGTCAATCGACGGTAGAATAAAACGACAGCATGCATGCAGGAGTCCAAGTTAGCCAACACATTTAGCGATTTAATTAAATTATAAATTAGATTAAAATTGTTAATTGATACGGAGGTAAAAATCCATTCAGCTGCGAAAATTAAATCAAAGTCCAGCCTGTGAACTTCAGAATTGATCGTTCGCGATTTAATTATGTGATGATACTCACTAATTATTCGTGGCTGTTTTCTATAGACCTACATGTATATAATTATTGTTCAGTTGCGTAATGACCAAGTGATTGTAGAGGCGCTTCGATCCCTATCCCCATGATGGTAATGTCGACAGCAGTGGTTTTCAGCCATTTTGTAATGAGCAACCTTAGCCTACACACAGTTCACGGAAACCAGTGTCAAACGTGCACCTATATGGTTCCAACCTTTCTCAGAGCAAGGCACCCTGACTAAAACTTAAAGTAATTTAGCCAACGACATCTGACACTGATAGCTGATAGGTCCAATTTTTCAAGAAATAAACGTAATTGTAATTTGAAATTTTTGAATAATAGTTAGGTTTTTTAATTTTAAACCTTGAATATCTGTTATTTGCACAAGTGGTGCAGTTTATTATATAACATTACAAATAGGCTACATACTTAGCAATCATGACTATAGCAAAAAGGACTTAAAGCTGTGACAAATCCTGTTAATTGCTCATCCATTTTGCGAATATTCAGTCGGTGTTTTTTATGAAATGTTACATTGAACTGCGGCAGAACCTTTGACCGACGCTCACGAACTTAAGGGTTCCGAGGAACCCTCGTTTAAAATCACTGGTCTACAGCATGTGCACCGATGGTAACCAACCTTTTTCAGTGCAATGCACACTTACTTAAAG
Source organism: Aporrectodea caliginosa (assembly GCA_020284085.1). Lineage (NCBI taxonomy): Eukaryota > Metazoa > Annelida > Clitellata > Crassiclitellata > Lumbricidae > Aporrectodea > Aporrectodea caliginosa. Next base: position 683,749 of record JACEVL010000807.1, on the reverse strand, counting down.
TAATTTAGCCAACGACAACTGGCATTAATTTAATTTAGTTCTTTATTTTAACAAAGTGAAGAAAGTTCCTTGTAGCCTATTCAACTGCAATGTTGCGTCTATTTCTACAATACTTTAAGCTAAAGAACAGTTATCAGTCTATGTCAGTGTAGTGATAATCATTACGCATTTTTGACATGAAATACTGCACAAATATTATCCAGCCGCGGCATCCCAGATCAGATTTACGGCACGCTGGTGCCGCGGTACCCAGGTAGGGACACATTTGTCTGCAAATTGGAAGTAGCATTAGCTGATTATAATGCATATACAGTGTTATACACTTACAAAAACTCCGTAGTAGAAACGACGCTAATTATGAAACCGTGTACGTAGCGGTTACTGACTGTAGGAAGCAGCACAGGAGGAGGACAAGGAAGAGGAGGAGGAAGAGGAGGAGGGAGAACAAGGAGGATGAAGATGCGGAAGAAAGATAAGATGGGTGACAACCTCTCACTAGACTGCCCGCACCTCGCTGCATTGTGTAAACCAGTTGAATAATATATTAGCAGCAGTGCGTATAAATGAATGTTAGCCTAGGATAACCAGACACAATTAGTTTCTAGAATTTTACCACAATGACCTCAAAGAGAAAATCATTAAAGGATTATTATGATGATGATGGTATAGGTGGCGGCGGCGCTGATTCTGTTTCTGATGAGGATGAGGATGAGGATGAGGATGAGGATGAGGATGAGGATGAGGATGAGGATGAGGATGAGGATGAGGATGAGGATGAGGATGAGGATGATGATGATGATGATGATGATGATGATGATGATGATGATGGTGATGATGATGATGATGATGATGATGATGATGATGATGATGATGATGATGATGATGATGATGATGGTGATGATGGTGATGATGGTGATGATGATGGTGATGATGGTGATGATGGTGATGATGGTGATGATGATGCTTAGTGATCATGATAACCATGACGAGGATGATGGCGATGATGATGATATCTTAAAAAGTAGTACTGATAAGGATCATAAGGTGATACCGTGATACGGGTCAAACAGATTAAATGCGGTTCACTAGGAAACCTTGCCTTTTCTTTATTCATTCACCATCGATGCAATGGAAACCAACTTTTTTTATAATTTCCAAATTCACAGGTGGCGCTTCCTGCGTACTCCCTGAGAGAAAAGACAATCGTCGAAAGCGAGCGTAAAGAGAAAAACAACTGATAGGATTATATGCTACCGTATTGCTACGTTCACCTTCGCACCTACTGTGCAGACGTTCCTTCGAGTACAGCTAACCATGTAGACAATTATACTACCTACCATCATACCAAACGGACCTCATGCCGGCCAATGCATTAATCTTAAGAACACGACTACGTGGCTCGACGTTGAATCGTGCAATCAGGTCCAAGCTCCTATAACGGATTCCAGCTAGGAACTATAATGTAATTTCCGTGAACTCGTAGACTTAAAGCACTTGAAACCGTAGAATTACAATAGTCCACTAACTCACCTTTACTCAAACTCTGATCAACGGCTGTCAAAAACTCAGCTGGTTAATTTTCGTTGTATTAACCGCGCGTTCATTTTACCAAAAAGGTCAGCTCAGAGGGCGGCCACATGTAACTTTCACGAACACCCTTGAAAACTACTTTAAATTCATTAGTAATTCTGTAACCCTCGAAATCGACACACGCCGGGCGCACCTGCCCAAATCAAACCACTACAGTCGGAAATGAATGTCACCGAGCAGGCTCGGATTATGCGTCTGATACTTGCAAGAGCGAGGACACCTGTAGGGTTTCAGCCGGTCTAATCCTATCGTAGTATAATTCCACGGATGCACAGCGGAGCCTTTCAGACCATGCAGCGAATATATAACGTCGACTTACGGATTATAATTATACTGCCATAAACTAATTGCCAACCGCTGAAGAGTACAAATACCGCCAACCAAAGCGTATTCCGTCGACTTGCAATGCGTAATGATGCAGAAACTATAAAATATAGTCGTGCTGGGGCTTCCCTTAATTTGATCATTCTTCCAACAGGTAACACAGGCGGTATACCTAAATGCGCCAATTAATGATTTCCGGCAGTTGTGGGCTTTTATATTCAATCAATCAGTCGAAATTTATACAGCTCCCCGTTAAGGTCTCCACTCAGAGGTGATCCCGACCCAGGCCAACCTGGAAAAACAGCCTTAGGGAGCCGATAGAACGGTGAGGGAAGGACCTGAGGGATATACACATTGGACGTTGGATATTCACGTTGAATAATCGTTGAATGGTAACATCGAGACTTTCTCTAAACAACTTATTCGCGCACATACGATTAATGCCTTTCCTAAGGCGCTATAGAAGTTTTCCAATACAATTCAATACACTGCTAAAGGCCTACATGTGCGTTCAACTGCACTATTTTAGAATGAAAACACCGAATTTAATCAAATACAACGTAGTTGGTATGTATCTGCCCTCGTTAGCCTGAGTGCACGGTGCTAAACTTAATCGGGGAACACACGTTCATCTGCAGGCAAAATAACCAATAAGGCACTCGCAAACGCGTAGAGCCTAATTAATGCAACCAATCCACAGTTGACTGTTAACTGTGGATAGGATTCCGTTGGTTGGAATGGGCTCTACGTGTATGAGAGAGCCCCTTTGGTAGTGCAGTGCGATGCCTAAGCCACTGCAGCAACTGCAGCCTACATGTCTCTTCGTGTACCTGACGACGGCCAATGCGTGTTTGCCCGTGAGTCGTTCTTCAATTGGACTAACACTAAGGGGAACAGTGGACTTGACGAAAATGACCAAGGAAAACGGAGATCATCTATTCGTACCCATCGCCGTCAAATGGCTGGCGTCAGGAACTGATGATAATGATGATGATGTCTTAGAAAACAAACAACTTTGCCGAGCCATGTAGATAAAAACGAAAGGTTCTCAAATCACGTGATTTTATTGTTCGTTTGGAGTGTTCGTATTTTGCATTCATTGCACGATGCAACAACTACGATTACTATAAACGGAATTTGAAACACTTTGTCATATAATTATTATACGCCCGTTTGCGTTAATTGAACAGCCAGGTTCGATTCTGCCCCTGTCTATCCATTTTTTGCTCATCACCTATGAATATGCTGGTTTCAACAACTTCGCTTTAGTTGGGCGCTATACAAATATAGAGACAACGATTACGAGTACAATATAAACCTATTTGCGTAAATCGGATTGAATAAAGGATCAGTTTATTCATTGACTGACTGACTGACTGACTGACTGACTGACTGACTGACTGACTGACTGACTGACTGACTGACTGACTGACTGACTGACTGACTGACTGACTGACTGACTGACTGACTGACTGACTGACTGACTGACTGACTGACTGACTAACTGACTGACTGACTGATTGATTATGGTGTGCTTTCCTTGGTTACATTCATGCATTCGTTCAGTTATTTACTCATGCGTTCGTTCACTAACTTATTCATGCATTCGTTAATTAGGCCTACCTAATTAATATTCTCATTAACGCAATCGCTCATGCATCATACATTCGTTAATTCGTTTCTTGCTTTCAAGCATAGTTAACATTCGTATAATTTGTACGATTTGCAACCTTCGACCTCCTAGGGACGGTTCGAGTGCACCGTCTCCTTTACGTTGCGCTACTTTCAGAATCCATAAAGCCGTGCGTTAGTGCTACTTAAGAACGACAGCGGACAGCCAATGCCCTTAGTCTCTTAACGCTCCACTCCACAACTCACCGTGTTTGCCTCTCTCTCTCCCTCTGTCGACGGCTGGCCAACGGTCGTAGGGCAATTACAGCGGCATCAGCAGGGATGACCTCCACCACGATTGACCATCACAAGACAGGCCAACGACAGCATCACCAGAAGCAGCAGCAAGGTCAGTTCTCAGCATCCGTCCGTCTCCTATCGGATGCGACAGCGGCGTTCGTAGCAGCGTAGGGATGCGACTGACGGAGGAAGGAATATCCCGTGTCGCTCACGTCTCTTCCACCCTCCCCTCTTCTTGTTCGTCTTGGCGTGCTTGTTCCTCTTTTATTCGGCGGCGGCGGTGGGGAAGAGGCAGGAGGGGCTCTTTCGCCTGTCCGTCCGTTCGTTCGTAAGTCCAGCCGGGCTGACGGAGTCGGTTCGGGTCACGGCAGCGAAGTTGAGACGGCAAACGTCCATTAGCGATAATGAAAAGTGTTTGTAATCCTGGCGGGACGGCTTCTTGCTTCTTCTCACATCAAAACTGCCTGGCCACCCCGCGTTGATTTACAGCGGCATAATGGCCATGGCACTTCGGCACTCCCTTTAAGCCGTCGTCGACGAGGGTGCTTCAAATGACATTTCCGCGTTGTATTTCATCCGCTGTGGTTTCAGACATAACACGCCGCTCTTAGACGCGCGGTACTGACGACTATATATATATATATATATATATATATATATATATATATATATATATATATATATATATATATATATATATATATATATATAGCCTGCGGAAAGGCCTGTCTGCTTTTATATGGAAGTTTCAAACTGTTGATTGCTAATTAATTATTTTAGAGTGTACAACATGGTGTGCTAGCTATGTCGCCAATAAGCGCAGACGTCTACAGGACGGTTAGTTCTAGCAAAGATCTTACAGTAAGTCAGTAACCTTACAGAAGATATGACTATGATACTTCCAATCATCGTTGTGTAACTTATGAGTGTTGTGGTCAACAAAAGAGCCACGCCACCTACCGGCAGGTAAAGATAGAGATCAGGGTCAGGTTATGCAACCACGTTCATTGGTCCATTTAAATAACAGACCTATCTGATTGGATTCAGGACTTCGTCGCTCGTAGATCCAGTATAAATAGGCAGTTAGTATTTTATAAGGAACGTACGCCAATCATCGTCGATATGACGGCGTCGTTAAATAAACGAATTTAAGTAATTAAGTTATAAGGAACGTAACTCCGCCACTGCCCGTACTCTGGCAGTGCCAGTTCCAAGCCTGGTTACGGAGGAGGGCGACGCTAATGATCTTTGTTATCACACAGTGTCGTTAAACTGAAACTACTATGAACTCCGCCACTACTCGTCCTCTGGAAATGCCAGTCCCAAGCCTGGAAAGGAAAAAGGAGGAGGGCGACGCTAATGATCTTTGTTATCACAGTGTCGTTAAACTGCCACTACTAGTACTACTGCCACTGCTACTACTACTGCTGCTGCTGCTGCTGCTGCTTCTGCTACTGCCATAGAGAGGAGGCATGTAGAAAAGCAGCTAAGGTGGATTTCGATGAGGACGATAAAGCTTGGAATTAAGGCGGAGGATTGTATGGATTAAGGCAGCAATTCTTGAAGAGGCTTGACTTCAACTTGGGGTGAACAGCCTGTGGAGTGTGGAGTGATAAGTAGAGGAGTCTTAGGAGATAACACTGGGTGAGCGGCTGTATATCACAATATCAGTCCATCACTCTGCAGGCTACGAAACTTGTTCATACTTTTTGGCCGTGCTGGAGTCGGGAGCGCCTCTGAGTAGGGGGTGCTATATAAATTTATGAATGAATGTGGGTCGGTTGACAACAGTACTGTAATTATTGGTGGGGAGCAGAGAATGTGCGGAATTCAGAGGAAGATCGTTCGGGGTGAATTCAATGACCTGAAGAGTGAAAGGGAAGAGACTACGAAGGGTGAGATTAATTCTAGTTGTAACTGAGATAAGTCTATGATGTTAATTCCGTCTATAGCAAGCTAAGTGCATGCAACGCCACCTATGAACTAAAATCATCAAGCTGTTGTCAGCTGATCCATAGGTTTATATGGGAACAAGTTTCATAGCCTGCATGGTACCGTTGCACTGTAAACACAGTCCAATCTAAATATTGTATCTGCTGATGGTCGGGAGTTGGGATTAAAGCTTACGGCTGCGAACTATGTATGTATGTACGTATGTATATGTATATACATACATACATACATACATAGATTTAATATATATATATATATATATATATATATAAATGTCTGATATAGCACCAATGCACTCGAGGCCACATTAAGTGTTTGTTTGAGTGGCTTTAACAATGCCGAGGTTTCTCCGTATTGTTGCCATAGACAACATCAGCCTGTTGCTGATTGGTGTTGTCTGTGGCAATAATGCCGAGAAACTTCTCCTAGGTACCATGGCCAGGACTCTCGTGTAACCTTTGGCTCACCCTGTGAGCCAACAATGCTGTATAGTGAAGTAATATTTGCGTTATCTTAATCCATATAGTTGATTACCTATTTTTGTAATTTTTCGCTCTAAACTGAAGTTACCTCCTGTAATCTGCAAATGAGTTATTACTGCTATTAGTCATACTAAATTTTCAAAGCGCGCAAAAGTCATACAGAAATGTGAATCTGAGGTGCGGTTAGTCAGTCGCCGGGTGAAGAGCAGTTAGATCCTGTGTGACGTATTATTATTTCAATATAATAATAATAATAATAATAATAATAATAATAATAATAATAATAATAATAATAATAATAATAATAATAATAATAATAATAATAATAATATCTTTTCTTTAATTAAGCGCCTGACAAACGCACTGCGCTGTACATTTACATGTTATGCAATTGAAACGATCTTAACTCCTAACAGAACAGACAGCCTGCAATACACGGCGCTAATAGCAGCCTACAAAGCATGTCCACCCTACGGGACTCGAATTCGATACCTCTCGCTCTCTACGCCAGTGTGTTATCCAATGATGATTTTGATGATGGTTCATGGAGTCCACTTTGATGGGCATTTCCTAACTTCATAATTGAGACAATTATCAGTTCGTATTGCTTTGTGCTGTATTGCACAGTGTTTACATTGCGAAGGATCCTAGTAGGCCTACCAAGAAAGGATATGAGAAGCCATCAATGCAGAGGTAAATGGAAATGTAGGCTACACGTTTTTATATAACGACCGAATGGCCTCGAAAATGCTCGTTTTCAATGAAGTGTTCAGATGAGATCATATAGAATAGTTTCAGTTTAACGACATGAGTGATAACAAATAATTTTAGCGTCTCCCTCCTTGTTTATCCAGGCTATGGACTGGCACTACCACAGCACGAGCTGTTAGATGAGATCCTTCACCACCGCTGCCCTTTTAAATAGGCTCCACGCCATTTCAGGTCCAACCGTGTTGGTCCAGGGTAGTTTGGGTGGATGTAGTTCACAGTAGATGCTTAGTCGAGGGTGCAATCCAATTGAAACGCCTGAGGTCGGAGGCCGTAAGTTGAAAGAAGTGTTGCTTTCATAGATTTCTATTTAAGTGGGCTGTCTGTGCACCGTATTTCAGAGGCACTCTACTTCAATTGCCCGTACGGTATGCGCGCGTTAAGTGGTCTCTAATGACTTTTCCTGCGAAGATGAAAGATCCGCCGTTAAGTTCCATGAAGTCTATGTAAATAGCTCTTATCGTCGACGCTAATTATAGTTCTTTACGAGTCTGCGCATTACTTAGTTATTACTCGGGTGACTCACCCGATGATTGACCTCATGGTCTGACCTGACATGGTTTATTAACGACGGTGGAATGCGCTGAAAATTACTTAGTATCAACATCATATAAAACAAAACGGAATGAATTCCGTCGAAAAACATAGCTGATCGTAATCGTATTAATTCGTAATCTCCTAGCTTCTAACGCGCCACTGAAAAGCCAAGCGCACTTACTTGCGTAATTACTTATCAGTGTTATCACTGATTACCAATCCGTTGGAATTCATTGGATTTGCATTGACATTATTCCTTAGAGGCGTGGTCCTCAGTTTTAACAATCAATCAATCAATCAATCAATCAATCAATCAATCAATTTAATCAACCAATCAATCAATCAATTTAATCAATCAATCAATCAATCAATCAATCAATTTAATCAACCAATCAATCAATCCATCAATCAATTTAATCAAGCAATCAAGCAATCAATAAATCAATCAATCAATCAATCAATCAATCAATCAATCAATCAATCAATCAATCAATCAATCAATCAATCAATCAATCAATCAATTTAATCAATCAATCAATCAATCAATCAATCAATCAATCAATCAATTTAATCAACCAATCAATCAATCAATCAATCAAGCAATCAATAAATGAATCAATCTTGCGTCTGAACCCAAATACAGCACTTAATTAATAGGCAATAATAATAATTATAAGTCATCCAACAACTGCTCAACTTTCTTTACGGATTTAGGTTTTAATATTCAGCAACGATTGTCCGTTGTACATTAGGACTACTATGTTTAACAATCCCTTGTTTTATTGCCATGTTCTGAACGCATATAGTGCTATATCAGCGCCGAAACAAAATGATTCCAACTTATTACGACCTTCGTAAGTCGTGACGTCTAGGAGTTTAGCAACGCCACCTAGCGAAGCGAAATGAGTCTTTAACGTAACAAATAAGTTAGCTTCATAACATGACATTTCTTTTCTATTATATAATTTATATTATAGATTTATTACTATTATTACTCTCGTATTTACTACTACTACCTCTTGTATGTATGTTTGTATGTATTGCAGGCTGTCCGTTCTGTTAGTAGTTAAGATTTATGTCTTCTGTCATTTTGTGTTCTTGTGAATTGTTTCAATTGCATAACTGTGCACTGTAACCGGTTGCGTTTGTCAACCGGATTGTTTCAATAAAGATTATTATTATTATTATTATTATTATTATTATTATTATTATTATTATTATTATTATTATTATTATTATTATTATTATTATTATTATTATTATTATTATTATTATTAATATTACTAATATCAGCGCCGAAACAAAATTATTATTATTATTATTATTATTATTATTATTATTATTATTATTATTATTATTATTATTATTTTACGTATGATTGCATAAACGTATGCATAGGCTACTTGGATGCATAAATTTCTGTGTGACGCTTACGTGTGTATGCATCATTGTACGTACATGTATGTACATGTATGTATGTGTGAATGCATATATGCGTGCAAGTAAATATACTTGTATCTTTGTACCTGATCATTAATACTGGGCCTTTTAGCACGGCATTGAAGAGAGCATCAAGTGAAATTGATAGTCTCTCGTGGCTGGCATTGGAACTCGGCTTTTCTTCTGCACAAATATGCCGCCGCCGACGCCGCCCTGACCAGCGGCGCTCCCAACCGCCCGACCCGCGTATCATTCATACAAAGGAATTTAATTACGGATGAAGGAGTGTTGACGACGTCGAGAACGGAACTCGACAAGTGGAGATAAATTTTGACGAGGAACATTCTTTTTCGACGCAGATATTCTCCATTATCGGTCGGCGTTACGTAGATCTGCGGCGCGTCTACGGGGAGCGGGGAGGAAAGGGGGAGTTCCGCTGCCACACACAGAGACTGACAGACAGGCAGAGGGCCCGATGGACAGACGGACAGCGAGACAGACAGACGGAAGAAGAGACGGACAGACAGCCAAGCAGGCGTGCAGGCAGAGAGAGAGAAATACACAGACAGACAGATAGATATATATAGATAGATAGATAGATAGATAGATAGATAGATAGATAGATAGATAGATAGATAGATAGATAGATAGATAGATAGATAGATAGATAGATAGATAGATAGATAGATAGATAGACAGATAGATAGATAGACACATATTTACAGACATACAGACAGACAGAGACATACAGACAGACAGAGACAGACTCTGAGAGAAAGAGACAGACAGACAGACAGACAGACAGACAGACAGACAGACAGACAGACAGACAGAGACTGTGACATAAGCGCCGGTGAACAGCAAATAGCCGGATCCATTTTCGCCAACATTTCGCCAGATACAAAACTCTCTGCCTCATAAGAGTCAGCATAAACATTTCGGCTGCTGCTGCTGCTCCTTCTGCCCCATCTCATCTACACCGCATCCAAAGATTGGCAGTGAAGCCTCCATCGATGGGCAGAGCATGTGTCGCTGGCGCTCCTCTTCCGCCGCCCTGTCTCTCTCTCTCTCTCCGCCTGCGTCTACCTCCCCGTCAGCCTCTCTCCCTCTGTCTCTCTGTCTCTGTCTCTGTCTCTGTCTCTCTCTCTCTCTCTCTCTCTGTCTCTCTCTCTCTCTCTCTCTCTCTCTCTCTCTCTCTCTCTCTCTCTCTCTCTCCCCCTCTGCAGGCTCTCTTAAGCGCAACCTCCTTTATGCAATTACTATAATTCACCAATGGTATTTAGTGGCCGTCATTGGCTAATGGATTGTTGAAAAGGTTTTACTACTACTCCACATGGGTCCTACTCCACAGAGAGCAGCGGCGGCAGCAGCAGCAGCGGCCTCCTCCTCGATGATAACCTACGTTTCAGACAGGCGACGCCGGGCTCTCGTCTGCTTTTAAGAAAACGAATGTTCTCGGTTTCCACCACGTGTGTATACTTGGCGCTGCAGGAGCGGCTGCGGCGACTATCTGCGCCTTTGATTACGAGGACGATGTCTGATGGCCCTATAAATATGTGATTTACGCTAAAACTACGTCGGGATAGTACGTGGCCCGTGTGCTCTCAGAAGTGGGCTCCGCCAACAGCACTCTGTTGAGTGCACGGAAAGATCAGAGACGGGAACGAGTACTGCAGATAACTAATGTGTCTGCCGATGTAGTTGTTGTTTCGGGTTCGAGTTTCTCCGGAGCGTCTTTCCAGATTGACAGTACGACGGCAGGAAAGGAATTATTGTAGCCTGGGATGTGGGCTCGGTTGGCGAATGGCGGCGGTCGGGTCTATACGCCCCAGCCAAAATAACTGTAAAGCTAAGTACTGCCTATCTGAGGAACATTGTTGAAAGGGCAGGTAATAAATGTTCATTATTTTGGACAACAATACCATACCCCTTATCGGTTGGATAGATATATGTGAGGTACAAAATGCGCTATAACAAGTGCCTTCATACATGCATTCGTACATACATACATGCGTAGGCCCACACACACACATACATCATCATACATGCATGCATACATACATACGTATACACATAGGCCTAAAATTAATACGTACAAACATACGTATGCATACATGTATGCACACAGGTATATACACACACGCATATACATGTATATATACATATACATACATACATACATACATACATACATAGGTACATACAAATATACACATCAACATACATACATACATACATACATACACACATACATACATGCATATGTATACATGCATACATGCATGCATATATACATGCATATATACATACATACAGACAGAAATACATACATACATACAGTGTTTTAGTTGTCGGGGGGTTGGGGGTTCAACCCCCCCAGTTCTTTTTCTAACCCCCTCAGCTAAGTAACTGAAAAGATGCTGGGGGTCAGGTCTTGACCCCCCCGGCTGTATCTCTGTCATCAAGTACAAAAGAATATATAGCCCAGTTCCTTTACTTTTAAGTAAATTAGTTACTTATTTACTGATATGGTTTGTGACTGAGAGCGGAGAACCAATCTACAGAATTAAGATGAAAGCCAATTTCTGTAACACGTTTATTTCCTTTTCCTCTAAGTAAATGCTATAGTTCGAGCACATGGTCGAGGCTAGCTAGTGCTCAAACCAACTAAATATTAGTTGTTCGATTCCAGTTTCTCGCCAAGAACAATTTTAGAAAATGAGGTTGTTAGCGTTTGGATTTGAGAGACTGAAGCGGAAGATCAGTGAGAATGGTGACGATGAACGCGAGATAGAATTAAAAATGCCTATGGTCCCTCTATTCCGATAAACCCAGCGAAACAGTCTAAACCAGTCACAGCATGTCAAAACTTTTTAACAATGGTAAAGCAGGCAGAACCTTGGGGAATTTTTTGCCATTTCGACAGTGAAAGACGTTATAAAAGTGTTACACTATTCAGGGAGCTAATGATGAGGAGATATTTAAGAGCTTAAGAAACCAGTTTTCCAATCTTTGTATGACAATTTGGAGCAGAGATTTCCATCCACTGATTTTCCAGAGGCTGCTAATTTCTTAAATAAAACTGCATGGCCAAAGAACCCTCTGCAAAGGGCATTGTTTGAAGACAGACATATTGCATTATTGTGCAAAGAGTTTGGAATGAATAATTCTGACGCAGCTGATTCTATGCTTAAGAGTGATGGTTTATTGCTTGGGCAAAAATTACAGACACTTATTACTTTGTTGGAAGTTCTACCTGTTTCATCTGCTGAGTGTGAAAGAGGATTCAGTCACTGAGTCAGATGATTCTATGTCACACTAGTGGAAGAAACCGGCTTCTGGTGAGTTCAGTGAATGATCAGTTGATGATTAGCATCAATGGTCCACCGGCCTCTAACTGCATGGAATGTATAACAATATGTTATTTCTTGGCTTAAAGCTGGCATACATGGTGCTTTGGACAAAGCCACTGGGTTACAAAAGAAAAAAAGTTACAAAAACTTTCCAAAAACTTCGTGTTTGGTCTATGTGATCATGCATGGGCGTATTTAGGGGTGGTTTTACAGGTTTAAAGCCCACCCCGAAATAAATGCATTATGTTTTAAAAACTAAAAATGTAGAAAAATATGACCATTTCCAATGGAAAACCTCGAAAACTTAAAACGCCTCTGAAATTTTTCCTGGCTACGCCCCTATGATCTAATTCGTTTGTTGTGTCACCTAGATAAATTTAAAGAAGAAACTAAGATATCTCATGAGTCGTCAGTTGTTGCATATTAACAACATTAAAATTTAATTTAGACCTGTGATCGTGTACTTTGGTAACCTGAAAATTTTCGACCCCCCCAGTTATTTTTTGACAACTAAAACACTGCATACATACATACATACATACATACATTCATATCAACATACATTATAAGGGCATACTTACAAACATGCATACTGTCAATTTCACAAGATGCAGTGTTCTGAACCGCGGGCGCACAGGTGAAAAAGACCGACAGCATGATTACATATCGATCTGCCATTTACCATTAGAACCCCAGCAATATCATTATTATAAGAAGCTAATCGTCTAATGTCTCGCGAGACCAAGCATTAAAGATCAAACCGTTTTATGAAATGACAATCCATATGAGCGGATAAAGACGTGACAATTAACATTAGTGCAGACACAAAGGCAGCCTCAGGAGCTCAGAGCGAAATCAACTCTCATCAAATCTCGCGATCTTGCACTGGACTTAAAGCAGCCTTTGTCTTTGAGACTTATCTCGTCAATATAAGCCGTTGGACTGACGCAATATCTAAAATAATATCCTAGAAACGCCTTTGTGAGGTAGAGCCCACTTACAACGCGCTATATTTGTCTTGAACACACGCATACATACAAATAATACATACATAACTTACATACATACATACATACATACACCAAAGTATACACATACATAAATACATGCATACATACACATACATACATACATGCATACATACATACATTCATACATACATACATACATACATACATATGCATACATACGCACATACGCATATACATACATACATACATACATATGCATACATACGCACATACATACATACATACATACATACAATGTCATACATACATACATACATACATACATACATACATACATACATACATACAATGTCATGCATACATACATACATACATACATACATACATATGCATACATACGCACATACGCATATACATACATACATACATACATATGCATACATACGCACATACATACATACATACATACATACATACATACATACATACATACATACATACAATGTCATGCATACATACATACATACATACATACATACATACATACATAGACATACATACATAGGGCTTAGGCTTATATGTATACATAGATACATACAAAGGCTGATGAGATTACGCAGAAATACACGCGTCTTAATTCTCGCTGTAAGGCCAATTGTGAATTTGAGTGTTTTAGCAAAAGAAGTCCATTACAAAATTGAAAGCCCTAAACTTAGCCTGACGACAAGAGGATGACAGTAAATTAACTAATAGTTTCGATTGTAATTAATTAAAACATTCTGTCGTGAAGATTAAAGCCATACCGAGGCTTTCTCGAGGCTACTACAACCGGTTACTGTGCACGAACTTTGAGCAAGTCCTTCACTACTTCCCATTATTCACTGTAAGCTGTGGGCGGACACTTTCGACCGATAAAGCCGCTTAGAGTCGAATCTGGCTTTGATGGTGGGCTTAGAATTTTGAGCCTGGGGGCTGGGGCCCCAGTGTTGTAAGACCTAATGGAGATGAGCGAAGCGCCAGCATGGAGCTGTCACGAGGTGCAGACTTAACTACCTCAAAGTAAATTAGTATAGGGGCCTACGCCCTATACCTGACTGTGTTTGCGGGTCAATACCATCAGAGGCGATCGGGGTACATTATATATAGTCCATCTGGATATTGATACATAGCACCCCATCACGTGTTTCAAAAGCATTCACAAAACTGAAGCCTCAAGTCTTAAAGAGTTCATGCCCCAACTTCACCCTCCAATCTTTGACCTAAACGACACCCCCTTAACAGCTACTCTGCCTCCTCTGGCAACCAGAGTCGGACCTCCTTCTTACTACCCTTTCTTTAACCCCTCTTACTCGACGCAGCGCTCGTGAATAAGCTGGTGCCCTGTGCTTGGCTTTCGAGTGGAGCTTTAGTATTGGCGCTTACGATTACAACTAAGACCCGTTCGCAACCAAGGTAAGGTATGGAAAATAATTGTTACTTAAGAAAGGTAGGCCTATAACATGTACCAGTTATAAGCGTCATATAGGTATAGGCTACATATGGCATAATGGCACGCAGCAGTGCTATGGTATATTATGCTAAGACCTGTATGATTGACCTATACAATAGGCTGTGAATTTATTGTTTCAACAAAGTCTGCATGCCGTTGAGTGTAGGCATCAAGTTTTTGCCATGGCTACTTTCTGGAGCCACACCATTTTTCACAAGATGGAAAAAAGATGTGAGATTTTCACTAGATGCAAGTAAAAGATTTCACCGTTTTATTGGGCTCTTCTATGCAGATTGAGGATCTATTGTAAAATTACGTAAGAAAACACTTAAGAAGAAGGCGAAGTTTAAAGTAACTCCATTAATGAAGTGAGTGGTGGACTCGTTCAACCTTGTATTGCCCAAAGAAATCCCGTTATACAACACAAAGGACTGGAGAAAATAGTGCGTCTACGTAACTTACGCGACACCAATAATTAATTGAGGAATTGCATTGTACGATATCTAGGAACGATCGAGTTAATTGTCTGTGACTTGGATATTAAAGCTTCTGCTTTTTCTGCAAATAGTCTTGCTACTTGTTCAGTACTAGGAACAAGTTAATTGAAAACTGTTTATATGCTTTGTTTTCTTTTATGATTTAGAAGGGAAGAACAAAGGAAATAGAAATACTAAGAAATGTTAAAGCAGATTCGTAATACGATTATCCGACGCCATTAGTAAGTCTACATAGCAAGTTCTCCGATTATTAAAGTAGCCTACCTTAATGAAATCCTAATAATTATATTAGTAGCCTAACTTTATAATTAATTAATGTTTCAATGTCATAATAATTTAATAATCTACACATTGCATAATAAGACCGGATCACAGAGACAATAGCCTGATTTTCTTGTTGCCATTCTAATTACTTAATGGCAAGAAGTGAAACGGTTGTGTAACATAATTGAGCATTTATATAGCGCCCCTTCAAGGTATCTATTCAGAGGCGCTCTATGCACTAGCCTTTATGATGTTAAATGTCATTATGAAAGAATAATATTACATCAGTTAGCAAAACAATGCACAGTAAGCTGAGAGAGTCACCAGTGGCGGGCCCTCGCACACACGAGGAACCAACCAACGGATTCCCGTCGACAGCTGAAGATGGTATGGATGTTCATAGTCTCTGGACTTAGTTGCGTCGACAGAGTAGTTTGGCAAAAGATGAAATTGTCTTTGTGTTTTCACCTTAACTATAATCGCGAAATGCCTGGTCATTATCACAAAGGGTTAATCCGGTACATAATCATAATCGCAAACTCCGAATTTATGAACTGCTATTCAAAGCTAAGCACAGGGCACCAGTTTATTCACGAGCGCTGCGTCACGTCAGAGGGGTTGTTCAGATATGTCAAGGGAAGATTCGAGTCCGGTTGCCAGAGAGACCAGAGAGAGGAGGTAGAGGATCTGGTAAAGCAGAGGATTGGATGGATAATGGTAGGAATCCTTGAAGAGATGGGAACGCCTGCGGGATGATATTGAAGTAGAGCAGGCAGATGCATAAATTTGTAGTAATTGTTTCAGTAATTGAAAGATCTCGCAATTGCCTTCTAAGAGGTCTGAGGTCCTGTAAAGAAGAATTTTCCGTCCATTTCCGCTACAGAGTTCGTTTGTGCGCCACTGTAATTCGCATACATGTCATCATCATCATCCGCCTTCTTCTTTTCTCCACCACTGAAATTTGAATACAAGTTATCGTCTGCCTTCTTCTTTGGCCCACCGTTGAAATTCGCATACATTTCGTCTTCCGCTTTCTTCTTTTGTCCACCATTGAAATTCGCATACATATCTAGGTGAAACGTGGCAGAAACTAAAGTATTATATTTTCTCAATATCAGTTTGTCGCTAATCTAATATGATATACTGTATAAGGAGATTCACAACGCCATCATTGTAGTGCCCTTGTGAGGTAATAAAAGGTTCTACATAAATAGCCAGACACGTGTGTACATCCTTCTCATGTAGGCTACTATAGTTTAAGTGGTGCTTTACAATTTAAAATTACAGTACAATTACTAAGGTGTGGTAAAACCATTGATTGTATTAACAATGCAGTTACCTGGCGATAACCACAATAATGGTCATTTTAAAACTATTAATTTTGGGGGGTCCGGTGGCGCGTTGGACAGGCCCGGATCTACAGTTTTGGGGGCCCTGTGCTGATCGAATGACGGGGCCCCTTACAATTTTAAGAAGCAAGGCAGACATGAGGGTTTCTACAATATGTGCCAATTTTGCTTCGGATTTCTAAAAAATTCAATAACAATTTCTTTTACTTTTCAAAGTGCTAATCTATTCATATTAATTATATCAAGATGTGTGATAGGCAGCAATGCACAGAATTCGATATTTCTGTTAAAAAATGAGAAAAATGTGTTTTTTCAAAATTCATCATGGAGTTGACAAGCGTCACGAAGTTCGCGTCACACAGTTGACTTTCACATTTTAAGAGTCTTCAGGCAACAATGAGAAATATATGAGTCACTGTCAGCTGAAGGTACACTTTCGCAGCCTACTGACAATGGAGGCATAATTGCAAGACAAAAAATAGCAAAATGGCCCTAAATGGGAGAAGTAATGAGGGAGCATAAAAAAACATGAAGAAATGAATTACATCAGTACCAGAAACATTATCATTATCAAAGTTCAACTCATTGTATATCGATGCTTATACGGATGATGAAATGATGACTACAATACAGATATCATATGTTTGTTAGGGCACTACACATATACCATTTAAATGCTGCTAGATTTACCAAGAATGATGGCTATTAAGGATAAGCCAATTCTCTATTTACGATCAATGAATAAGTGACTTATACTGACAATTGACAAACTATATATTAGACAGTTATTTAAAGAAATCATAGGCAAACACTGTAATTTCATTGATAACTGTGTCTGTGACCACTATTTAGTTTGAAGTTAAAACTTTTTTTAAATCAACATAATACAGAAATTGTGACTGGGAGCTGCACGGTGCCGTGATTTGTTCACTTTTGACCGTGAATTAGGGACTACCCTAGTTATATATTTAGTCATAGCTATGATTGCTAGGCTATGCATAATGCATTGCAATTTGCACTGTTTCTTTCCTTAATCCTTTCTTCTTTATTTTTTTTTTACTTTTACAATTGGGGGGCCCTGTGCTGCAGCACAATCAGCACCGTGGTTAATCCGGCCCTGGCGTTGGATAACATCTGGCGAAGAGTGCGAGAGGTACCGAGTTCGAGCCCCGTTTAGGGCGGATTTGCTTTGTAGGCTGCTATTAGCGCCGTTGTATTGCAAGCATCTGTTCTGTTAGTAGTTAAGATTTAATTGCATAACATGTAAATGTACAGCGCAGTGCGTTTGTCAGGCGCTAAATTAAAGAAAAGATATTATTATTATTATTATTATCATGGCACTGCTTAATTGTGACATCACATAATCTGATTAATTATTATTCAAAGTAGAGAGTGACATGGGGAATTTCCCCGCGGGGAAACCGCGGTAACCGCGGTAAATCCCGCGGTAATGGGGACAACAATTGCGGTAATACCGCGGTAATGGGGACAAAAATTGCGGCAATACCGCGGTAATGGGGTTTACTCTCGCGGTAATACCGCGGTAATGGGGAATGAGCCGGCGATAAACCCGGGTGATGTTGAGAACTTGAGAACTGATAAGGAGAGTTTATTAGTTTCTGAAGCCTACTATAGTCAGAAATAGTCAGGACTTGGTTAATGCAAACTGTCCATAAGATAATAACAGACTAATGCAGTCAACAATACAAATAGTTTTGTAAGCTAAAAACTGTTATTTTTTAATTTGAATTTGTGTAAACTTTTGCGGGGAATGTGATGTCGTCCTGCGGGGATGGGGTGGGGATGGGGAGCAAACCTGCGGGGATGGGGTGGGGATGGGGATCAAACCTGCGGGGATGGGGCGGGGATGGGGACGACTAACTTGGTGCGGGGTGGGGATGGGGACGAGATTGTCTCCCCATGTCACTCTCTAATTCAAAGTGTTTACCGTCTTCTTCTAAAGCCACATTCTCATTGCTTCTGTGTTCCAACTCGTACATCATACTGCGATAGAGGAAGACATACTGCGACTGAAAATAAAAAGCAAGAATTAAACCTAAATTGAACAAAACATAAGATTTCCAGATCCACAAAGACGAATAACTGTATAAGAAAATCCAAGAATTCCTTAACAGTATTCATGCTTTCTGCATATCACATTCTTCAATTTTACTATTATTTTTATTATTAATTAAATTTTTAATGCGAGCACGGTCACATTGAAATGTGAATCTGAGGAGTGGATAGTCAGCTGCCAGGAGAAGATAACCAGTTAAATATCCATGTGCTTGAAAGCCAAGGAGAAATATTGAGTTACGAGCCGAATTTTGAAGGAAGGTTTGAGCTGTGAGGAGAGAATTGCAGTCGATTCCTTGGCGACAAAGGCAATGGAATGTACGAGAGCCCATAACTGTTCTGCATCATGCATCAGCTGAAGGACTTGATGATTGCAGGCAATGAGGAGGGATGTAAGGAGTTAGTAATGATTGATTCAATCCTATCATATGACAAAAAAGAACAAGCTCTACTAAAATAATATTTCTATGTTTTTAAAAATATTTGCCACTAAGGTTTTAGTAGCCTTAGAGGCAACCTACATTTTAATAACTTTTGCATTATAATGCAGATTGTTAAACCATTCAGGTCTACTAATAACTCAATAAATGTTAAGTTAAAATCTTTCCTAACTCTGCATCCTAATAGTTTAAAATTTAAGACGTTACTTTACGACGTATTACAAAGCTGACTTTACGACTGGGAGATACCTCTGTCTGAACCATGCAAAGTCTATTGAGTCGAAGTTTGTACACGACTCCAAAGACGTCGATGGTATCTTGTCGATCCAACTGATGTAGTAATGTATCTAAGGCAATGTAAGTTCCTGTTCTACCAACACCAGCACTAAGCAAACAGAGCAAAAACAATGGACAAAATTTTAAAAACAATAACCACTACTTTCAGAGAGCAATGTTAATGCTATGCAGCTAGAACAGTGTACAGTACAGATGGAATGCCATTTTTCACGCCAACGTCATTTAACCATTGCATTTTGTTAGCTGCAACAGGGTGGATAAAACCTAAGGTCATCTCAGCTAAGATTAATTGTAATCGTAAGTGTAAACTTCAAATTTGTAAAGTGCTACTCTAAAGCTAATCACAGGGCACCAGCCTATTCATGAGCGCTGCGTCATGTCAGAGAGGTTGTCCAGAGATGTCAAGTCGTAAAGATCCATCTCTGCTTTGATCAGGACTTAGAACCGAACCTGACAATACTAGCCTCACCGGTACTGTTTTTGACTAAGCAATTGTGAATACACTAGTCCCCATGCAAGACTAAGCTTTTCTGGGTGCTGAAGAAATGAAGAGATAACAATTATGATTATTCATAGTAAACAAGGAGCTGATACAGATTTTTTTCCGGTAGTCTTGCCTGCAATGTACAGTGATAGGTCCTCCGCGCTTTGAGAGCTTTGCACGAACTAAACGGACGAACTGCAGGAGAGTGGCTGGATCGCTTGGTACGTCCATATCTGGCCATACGTGGTAGTGCAGATGAACGAGGCTTTTCTGCTGCTGGCCCTGTCACAGAAACACCAGGTAGCACTTAAAAACCCAATAGATAGGATATCATCATCATTAGTATTTTTAAGCAAGAATAAGAAAATCATAATAACGTCTAGCTGTGACAAAGAACCTCAAAGGTCTTGAATGAAAACAGGTACTGTCTTCATTTTAGAACAGCGATATCAAAGTGGAAATGTCAGCACAGCTCATGGATAACTATATATTTTGCTTTCATAGATATTGAGCTGGGCACACATTTTCCTCTGTGGAACAATCTGCCAGCGGACATACGAACACTAACATCTTTAACAGTTCAGGAAACGTTTCCTTCGCGACTTAAGACACATTTGTCCAGTGATTCTTTGGTAGCCTTTTGTAGCCATGTCGGAGCGCCATTGTGAATTACTTAAAGGGCGCTATACAAGAGCTCTGATACATACATACATACATACATACATACATACATACATACATACATACATACATACATACATACATATTTGCTATCTACCTTTGTTTCCTTCTGGCCATGAACGCTACATGTGCCTTTATCAATACTTGAAACACTTCTCTTTTTGTAGCTCGGCTGAGAGCACCACTGAGCAGACATTTTGAAGAGACTCTATATGAATGCTCACTATGAATGTAAGTGGGAAGCAATTTATCATCTTGTTAACACCATATAGCACCACGGATGTTGCTGTGTAAATTACTGTACCCAGTAATGCAGATATGTTACAAATTGCTTCCAAGTGTAGTCAGTAGATACCCAAGACGAAAATATTATATCCAGGAAACGCATCAGGAAACAGGAGAGGTAATAACTGGTCATTTATCACGTCCTTCCACAACATAATATGTGTTGGAATCTCCTTTTGGCAAATGCAGTAATAAACTGTCAGCCGAGAAAGGATGCATAGATAAGAGAAGTGAAGAGGCAGAGATAAAAGGTGGGCTTATCGTTGCCCATCACAAGACCACCTCTGTGATTAATTTTCTGATTTTTCGATAAAATTAAAAGAACAACCCGTATGAACACATTTAAATGAAATTAATTAACACAGTATGCCATAAGTCTTCACCATTGAAATGGAAAGTTGACGAATGTTCCAGTGTTCTGTGAGTTCCTCTTTGGCTATTGAAACCTGGATATCACCATACACAACAGGTTCCGTGTCTTGAGGCCAGTAGTAATCACATTTGTTCTAAAATAACACCAGAAAAACCGACTATGCTGAAATAACGATAATCATACAAGTTCTGTAAAAAAATATCTTGACACTTAAAGTATTGTATTGTACTGTATTAAAGCATTTTTAAAGTGCCTCCGGTAGGATGAACCGTTCAGAGGCACTCCCAGCACACAAGGACATGAGAGAAGAAATACGTTTTGAGAAAAGCAAAGGAGAAGGAGGGGTTACCAGCTAGAATTTGAGAATGAGTAGATGGAGACAGTATTTGAGTACAAGCAAATCTTTGCAGTCAGAAATATACAAGGAAGAAATAAGCATCAATTTCACTGCTAATATGTAATCTCTGTAATGCATGAAGGTATATATAAGGTATATACATCAGCATATAAGGATGAGAGGCAAGCCCTCTCCTTGACCACCTGATCTTCCAACTGACAATGTGGGTCAGTGTACTCATTATTACTGAGATGGCAAGTGGGGGGGCGCAAGTGTTGCCAAATCTTGGAGAAATTTGTGCCCTGGCAAATTCATCTAATACATTGCCAATGTGACTGTTTGAAATAGTACACCTATAAGCAATTTAAAGGAGTCAAAGTCTGAATCACGAAGCTGAACTGGCGTTTGGAATGTAATCTAGTGTATTTGTGCCATGGCTTGTTTTCCTGCCCCAACGATAGCTCAATTGTATCCTGATTTGACTGATCCCATATTGTGATTTGTCTGCTAAGTTCTAGTCTAACGTCTTACCTTTCCTTTCTCAATGCAATTGGTTAGCATAACAATTCCTCTGCAGTTATACTCCCAAATCATTCTCCAGAAGTCGTCTTTTGTACACGGCAGTGGACCCTGGGTAGCGATGAACTCTCGCTTCGAATTAAAGCCCTGAAAACAGTAAACTTTGAGCACTTAAATTGACAGAACATTTTGAAGAGTAAATAAATAAATATGCTCAGATTCAGAAATAATTTGAATATAAACAAAATATTTGACCTGGATTTGTAACATCAAATTCACGGTCAAGTTAGTGGAAAGTGATTAAAATTAATTTTACTGGCTCCAAAGTTAGCAGCAATTACACAATATGTCTTCTTCTTTTGGTTCTCTGCCTTGCTAGGCAGGTTCGTACGTCCAATTTCGCCATTCATCACGTTTTCTGGCTCTTTCCTTCAGTTTGCTGTAATCTTCCTCCATCATCCAGTACAACAACATAATTCTCGGTCTTCCTCGTGTCTTCTTCCCCTCCATTCTTCCCTCAATTATAATTCTTAGAAGGGAGTCTCCCCTCATGATGTGGCCCAACCATTTTCTTTGTGTGTAAGTAAATACAGCTGCATAGTGACTACTCATGTGCACATATTCACTGCTCTCAATTACAGATATATCAGTAAACTAAAAAATTGATGACTGACTGGCATCCAGCTGGCGTTGATGTAGTCCGCTCCTTCCTCATCCTCAACCGGAAGTAGTTTAACGCGGGTTACGTCATATGGCTTTATGTTGCCATAGCGATTCTTCGTTCGGTTGTGTTCCAGTTCGGAACAGGACATGGACTGTTCCCTACCGATAACTTTCAGGTCCTAGAAAACAATCATCAGATTGTGTACACAAGTTCTTTTACTGGGTTAAAGATTCTTTGTCACTACCGACTTTCGTCTAATTAATCAGGAAAAATCATCTAAAATATTGGAGAGTTCTAAGTGTTAACTGTACTTTATACCAAGGAATATTTTGTATCTAAATAGGGCTAATGATTTAAAGTTCTTTTGCTGGTTTAAAGCTTCTTTCTTTGTACCGGTACTTCCTTTTGCCTGATTAATCAAAGAAAATCTACTAAGATATTGGAGAGTTCTAACAGTTAACTGAACTTTATACCAAGATAAATGTTATGTTATGTTACATTTATATATTGAAACATGATTTATTCTGACATGACAACTATGCTCAAAAGCATACTCTGTGTAATTACTAAAGAAAATCTATTGTTTACTTCACTGTATCTTGAGTTTACTGGCTTAATCTACACAAGCGTGGTTGATAAACCTGTACTACACAGATTGAGGAACATAGGCATTAAGCAGTACCTCATAGTCTTCAGTGTACAGTAGACCGCTGTCCTTTTCAAGTTCCTTAACATGTTCAGGAAACTTGTCTACATTCACTGGTTTGCTGCAACAGTTGATGATTTAAAATTACTTTTATGCTGCAATTTTAATACAAGAGAAACAAGAAATAAATAGCCGAACATTTTAGGGTAGTGTGCATATTATAATTAAGCAGAAAATCATTGTTAGAGTGTGCCAAAATATTTATATTTACGAAGTCAAATTATTATTGATCTCCACTGATATCATGTAGCATTTGCTTTGGTACCTGGGTACTTGGGTTAAAATGTAGTATTTGCTTTGTTACTTGTGCCAACAATTAACAGTTTCATATAGTGTTCTAGCTGTAGACTGCTACCCGATACTTAAAAGATTATCAGGAAACTCATGTTTTACATAATATATACCATACATAGTTTTGCCCTAGCAACTTCTCAGTGTTTGTAAGCAGTATACAGTATGTCACTGTATGTGCTGGGTGTTGTAGTTATGGGACATTGTTTTTCCATGGTTTTCTATTATGGTCTGTCTTGTTAGGGTTAAGCTGCTCATAAGCTCAAATAAATGTCTGCGGTCAATAGTGTGTCAACAGTCACAGTCACAACATATATAATGTACAACTGTCATTGAAGGTGGATAACATACTTTGGTCCCAGAGTTTTCTTCTCTTGAGTACTTCTTTGTAAGACGTCAAAGATGGACTTTCGTTTCTGCACATACATAAAAATGCTTGTTGCAAGTTCAAAGAAACCAAATGCAAGTACATTTAATGACACTGCATACTATGCTTATACAGTGCAGTACACTGGCATTTCAGTTTAAAATGTCAACAATGAACTCTACTACAGACTGTGATTTCAATACCTCCATCAAAAAGCAAGGAGTGAATAAAAAGCCCACCCACGATCACAACTTATAGATTACCCTTGGACTCAATGAATACAGATAGGCAATCCCTCAGAGAGTGGTCAATATTTGCTCCAAAATGAAAACCAGAATAAATAACCACCAAACCTTCGTGGTGGTCTATTTGGTAGCATGCTAGATCCGTAACTCAATGGTGTGGGTTCAAACCTGCTTAGCTAATGTCACGTAAATGTCAACCCTGGACGAGTTGTTCAGACTGCATCACAAATACATGTCCCATGCTTCAGACTCAGACTTTGTAATAATCTTGTGTGCATATTGTGGGGCGCGGTGGTGTGGAGGTATGTTCGGTGCCTTGCAGCCGGAGGGTTGCGGGTTTGAATCCACCTCAAGGGGTATATTTGGTGCCTTGCAGCCGGAGGGTTACGGGTTCGAATCCACCTCTAGCCACCGAGTAGGGACCCTGGGCAAGTCCTTCACTCGCAATTGCTCATGCGCTTCGGCGTGAAACTCCAATTCAGTGTCCGCGCTGTAGTCGGGAGCGCCTCTGAGTAGAAATCTTGAAGGGGCGCTATATAAATATCTGAAATGAATGAATGAAAAATGAATGAATATTAAGTGCAAAAATAAATAAATGTCTGCAGACTATCATTTGTTATTGTAACTGAACATTTATAAAGCACCACTCAACAATTCCGAGGCGCCCCGACCGAAGTCAGTGCTATCAGTATCACTAACAAATAAAATGAACTTCACGCATTTCCGAAACAGAGGAAGAGAAAGACTGAGGAGCGCAAGCCACAATTCCTGCAGCAGACGGTTCCAACGAGACGGGCCGACATAAGCAAAGCTAGATTGAGCAGCAGCCCGCATGTGCGGGGAACAACCAGTTGGTCTCTGATGGTCGCACACCTCCAATAGCGATTTCAACAGAGCAGCCCCAATTTTTTTAACCACAGTGTGACATGTAGTGACCATTCACTGATGCCTTGTACATTCTGAAAATCATGCTGTGGTAGTCACCAGATTTGATTAGATAAAAATCTGTTGCTATGCTTCAACTCTACACACACTGAAATAATTTATCAGGAAATAAAGAACTCTATCTCACGTTTTCCTCTGGCCCATCTTCATCTGAATCTTTGTTATCGGTTTGATCACGACTTTTTTTCCTGCAGATAACTATAATGATGATCAGCAGGATGATAAGAACACACGATGGAATGATGATCGCAAGGCAGAGGATTTTTATCAAATCTAAAAGAACAAAATTATTTAAACATTGTTAAAAACACAAAGGTTGTTCATTCCCACATTCAATCATAACAACTATATAACACCACTTTATGATGTCCATGCAGCTCTCGTGAAACAGAATAGTTGTCAAGTGTTGATACCAGGCACACGTAGTGTCCCTGGCCAGATGCAATTGCAGATCCAGAAGATGGCAATTCCAGAAAGATGGTCCAACCATCTTTCTGGAATTGCCATCCACTAGAAATGCCTATCGTTGTTCTAAGTAAGCGAGTGATAAGTGATTCAGATACTTCCTGAAGCGGGATTGGAGAGGGGCATTAGTGAGTTGGTGTCAAGGTAATCAATGATATGCATTTTCCTATGAGCTTGGAGAGGAAGGAAAGGTTGGAGATGGGGCGATAGTTGGAAGGGATGCCTGGGTCTACAGACCTACTGGCACTTAAGCGATGGAAACACAACTGCCCTTTTGTGTGGGACTGGAACAGAATCCTGAGCCAGAGGAGTTACATAATAACAGTAGAAATGAAAGAATTTCGTCAATAAACGTTGTGATTATAAATGAGGGCAGCAGATCCAGCTCGCAGGATTTCGACGAAGAGTTCTGAATGAGGCGGTTGAGAGCATCCGGTAGGAGAGGCTTCCATCCGGTGAGACTTGCTGCTGTAGGAGGGAAGGAAGGAAGCGAAGAGCCCTCAGTAGATCGATGAGTCGAGGCAATCTTCTCGGTTATAAAATAATCGTCGGCAATGAATGAGGGTTGTGTAGGGTAACGTGGTGCAGCAGAACGACCGAGAACACCAGCGAGTGTGGACCACAGTCGACGCGGGTTACCCCTCTCACGGACTATCAGCTCCTCCCAGTATAACGTTTCCCTGGAGCGAAAGTCACTGTGCATCTCCCGGAGGTGTTGAATCCAGGCGAGACGGTCCGCCGGATTGTAGGGTGCGACATTGACAGTCGAACCAGGGCACAAGTGGTCTATGGCGGATCCGGTGTGAGCGGAGCGAGAGGAGAGTGTAGTTGTATGTATTGCATTACCAACTATAGAAGAGCCTTGTCTTGCCTACCTTGGTCCGATGTATGTAACATGCATCAGCGTTGGCCCAATGTTGGTATTCTGTACGATTGTGACGTTGGCCCAACGTATGTAACATACATCAGATATTTGGGAAATTTTATGATACCTAGGCCTAAGTGTCAACATATGCAGAATTCCATGCTTCTGGCGTGCTTAAAATAGGCAAAAGCCGATTTCAGTTAATATACCTATGCTATGGCTATAAAAAGTACACATGCAAAACCCTGCATTACGCCACTATGCATTCGACGTAGGGACAACATAGGGCCAACGTTCGTGGTTTTGTGACACTGGAGCCAGTGTTGGTATTCTGTGTGGGTAGTGACGATGGCCTGACATTGGTCCGACGTATGTAACATACATGTAGCTTATAGCCTACATTAGAAATATCGAGATATATGATATCTAAATATCAATATAAGCAGAATTCTTTGTCCCTGGCATGCTTAGAAAACTGAATTAAGTTAAAATACACATTCTATAATTATGACAGATATTTGACGTTGGCCCGCATTGCTTCGACGTATGTAAGAAACTTCAAGAATATTGGGAATTCTATGTCATCTAAATCTCACCATAATATGCAGAATTCTTTGTCCCTGGCGCGCCTTGATATGCAGAGGACGGAATTAGGCCTAAGTTAAAATACACATCTATGGCTATGCTAGATATCTGACGTTGTCCCAGCATTGGTCCAACGTAGGTAAAAAACTTAAAAAATATTGGAAATGCTATGACAATTTTTTTCTAAGTGTTAACATTATGCAGAATTCTTTGTTCCTGGCACGCTCTAATAGATATAAACGGAATTAAGTTAATATGCATATTCTATGAATGTGAAAAAGGATACATGGAATACACGTCGTACACCCTATATTAGGTCAATATTACATTTGACACATAGGGTAAATGTAGGGCCAACGTTAGTTGTTTTTGTTACATTGAGCGAACATTGGCCAGATGTCGGTGTGCTGGACTGGCTGGGCTTGGATTGTCTTGCCTTCCTTACCATTGGATTGCCTTGCCATTGAAGACATCATAAACAACTTCTACAGATAAATAATATATAACATTAACAAACCTGCTCCTGTAGTGATGTTTACTGTGGCATATTGCAGGCTTTCATACACACAATTGGCAGACTGGCTACATTCACCATTGATTACAGAAGTGACATCAATTCTGTAGTTGGAAGCCGCAGCCAGATTTGAAAATGTAACTTCTGTTGAATGGACTTCCTTGGACAAATTAAGCGCAGGAAGAACCCCTGGAAAACTGGTTATTTTGGTAAAATACTGGTCGACATTAACAGTATTCGATGGTTGCCAGATGGTTACCGTAACACTCTCTGAGGTTGCATTGTATGTCAGTTTTTTCGGTGGATAAGGATCTGAATAAAGAATAAAACAAGATATAACATTGTATTTGACAGACTGAAACAACACAAAAAATAAGTCTTTCATTTAATTAGAGCTTAATGTTCAGAATATTTCATGTAGCAATAATGGCCAACGTTATCCAACACATCAACTTCCCAACTAAAATCTAGAACCTCACACTTTATCTACTTTTCGTTAATCTCCTAACCTGTCTCATTTTGTTCTTAGCATCAAAGAACATTATTTAATCATTGCTGACTTGGAAATCAAGCCTTTTCGTGGCACTCCTCTTTCTTAATCCTTCTGCTGGAATGGGTTTCTCACTTTCTTGCAACTTGTAAGAATTTTCTACTGTCACTTTAAATCAATGTAATCTAATTTGTAGTTTATACTTACAAGTGTTTACTTTCTTGCATTCTAGGGCACTCTCAACAGAATTTGAAATCGATGTAACACAAACTGTGTATAACGACCCAGCCAGATCGCCGCTTTTGACAGTGATCAAGCAAGAAGTAACATTTGTGCTACAAGATGTCTGCCGGAGATCTTTATCATCAGATGTCAAATAATAGGTGACATTAAATGACGTCTAAAACACAAAACAGCATCATCATTAATACTTTCACAATTACTGCAATTGTATTGTATTTGGCTATTTATAAAGCGCTTCTCACAGCAAAAGCCTTTCAGAAGCGCTCGCAATTGTTGTTATTACTACTGCTAGTACCATCATAACACAGCTGTAGTCTTATAAATGTCACATTTCTGCTACATTTGTGGTAACATAAATTAAATTTAACATTAAGCAATAATACGCAACTTGCAAGCAGGTACAAAAAATTCACCTGAATGCTTGCGGTATTTTCCATCCAAGTGGTACTGACCGAGGTTTCGTTCAGACCCTCAAGAACCAAATTAATAGGCGACTGTGGAACTACGCAAAAGAAACAAATATCACCAGATGTTAAAAATGCAAAAAAATTGTAAATCTTACCTTGCGTTGCCATAAAATTGAAAGAAGGCACATGAACCTGTAAAGTCCATTAGATGTTATTCATAAATAGCATCCATAAACTTACCTAATGCATGTGGATTCCTCTTTCCCTTGTTCACATTAACACATTTGCCAATATTTGGCATTATCCTCCTCATTCCCTTGACCGACGTAATAATAATTATATTCGTTTCTTGAGAAAGACAACTCTAATATTGGCACACCGCAATCAGTTACAACGTCCACACTCCAACGGTGTACTAAAGCCTGAATTGAGCTACCCTGTTCATCTTGGATGGCCAAAGTGTGCTACAGAGTGAAGTACTTTGACACTGTCGGGTTCAATACAGTACAGACGGTATGCTCTCCGACTTAGTTAGTGCTTAAGCTGTTCTCAAATAACTAGACCTGTATGTGCTAAATTTAGATGTGGACCATCGCATTAGGCATAACTACCCGTCCCCTTTTACAGTTTTCTGCAGTTGGGTTACTAGTCTTCTCCATCTTTATGGACATCCTGAATGGATGCCCACTTACCCGATTTCATCAGGTAGGCAGTGGGCACTAGAGTCTCTTACTGGATTTCACTAACTCCTTCTGATAACCACTGTTACTGGCTACTGCTTTTCCTTTGACAAAAGCATACTCGTTTTCAACCTGAGAACCATAAGCCACATGGCTCGGTTTTACCTCATCTCATGCATAAAACAGTGCAAGATAGTTTAGCATTATCATTAACAATGAAAACAAATTTTGATAAAACAATACCGGTGGTATCAATGCATGTTATTGCTTCGCTTTCAAGTTGAGTAAAGTTTCCGATAGACTTTGCTGTATCCTTCGTCAATGCCCGCACCCAAACTCTGTATGTAGCACCAGGCAAAAGATTTGTGGCTAAGTAAGGCATTTCAGACACGTCAAATGATATATTTGGTGCAGAGGAAGAGTTGGAAGTCAGTGTAATGTTGGCATAACTGACTCTGTACGTGAGAGCAACACTTGGTTTTGGTACTGCAGGCCATGACAAAAGCATACTTGTTGTATCTCGAAAGTCCACGGAACAAACGCCAGTCAAGACCGGCTCTACAATAACACATTCAATCATGTATCATTTATATCATACAATTTAATACAGCTTGCAATGATTAACGGTGTAATATGCCTTGCTAATATCGCGAGCTGCTGTAAATACAGTGCTACCCCTATCAACATAAAAATCAATTGTGAAGCGCATTGAAAATTAAGCATTATCACATCCCACTCCTTGTTTAAACCCAAATTGAATCTCATCAGACTTAAAACATTCTACACATTTACCTAACCCAATGGATTCAAATAGTTTGGAAATAACCGGAATAAGAACGATTGCAAGATGTTTTTATATGAAATACTTCGCCTGATTTTGGACGACCTGCATCCTTCCATACCATGCCCCAAAACATGGACTTTTGCTTAAGTTCATCAAGATGTTAATTCCAAAAAAGCTTTAAAGAATAATGTTGGAATCTAGTAAAAGATAAAGCCTCTGCCCTTTATAGAGCATAAATTATATAATTAAACAAGCAATTAGTGGTTAACGTTGCTGCCTCCCACTGGACACTGTGCAGACGAATGAGCTACCGGTATCTCGATCTCACACAGCAATTCACGCCTGCGCTATGGTAATTTGTAACAGAAATTTCTCTGAATACTTGTAGGTCTTACTTGTAACGGCCCATGCGGGCGAAGACTTCGTAACATTCCCATAACTCTGCACTTCAAGTGTGAGGCTATAATTTGTGGCTGGAGATAAATCTGTCAATGTCACAGATGTAGAATTATCAGTTAGTGGCAACTGTATGCAAGTCGAATTCCTTGTGACATTACAATAGCTTAGAGCGAGTCTATTAACAAAGTTCAGCAAACCAAACACCCATGTGACTTGAAAAGAACTGGTTGTAGAATTATCAATTCTAGTAATTGTTGGCACAGCAGGACCTAAATAAACACAAATGCAACAATTTTAAACAGGTCAAATCTTTAACTAATCATCATAATATAAACAACTAACGCATGATGTTCACACTATAGCATTGTCAAAATAGCAACAACTTCTGCAAACGTGAAACAACATCTGACATGAAATGAGGTCTTAAACTTTAAAAAGTGTTATTACTAAACAAAAGGAAAACGTAAAACTACCTTTAAAGTTATTGTATCAAGTTATCACAAAGAAAATTGTAAAACTACGGTCAAAGGTTCATCCAAAATTATGCAACTATCCTCAATGTGTAGGTAATGATAATGTAGGCGTAATGATAATATATATATATATATATATATATATATGTATATATATATATATATATATATATGTATATATATATATATATGTATATGTCTTTTATATATATATATATATATTATATATATATATATAAAAAGACATATACATATATATATATATATATATATATATATATATATATAAGACATATACATATATATATATATATACATATATATATATATATTATATATATATATATATAAAAGACATATACATATATATATATATACATATATATATATATATACATATATATATATATATATTATATATATATATATATATATATATATATATATATATATATAAGAGCCTATTTCTACGAGACAGATAGCTGGTACACGTTATTATACGGCAAAAACGGAAGATGTAAAAGCAGTAAAAATAACAAACACAGCAACCATTAAAATACATGCAAAACGTGCATGAATTTTAATAATAGAAATTAATAATAATAATTACTATTATAATGCTTGAAAAAAGAATATGACAGAAAACCTTACGTGTGACAGTCCATGAACAGGCAGATGCCGTCTTGTCATAGCTGTGAATGGTAATGCAGAAGGAATAGTTGCAACCTGGTGTAAGATTATTTAACACTATCTGATTAGCACTTGTAGCATTCTGTCTTGGCTGGTCGTTTCCACAGGCGTAATTGACAGTCGTGAAATTGATGACATTTGTGCCACTTGTCGACCAATCAATCGCCATCGATGAGGTAGTAACATTTGAGACACCGATACTGCCATGAATTCTTGGTACTAAAAGAATAGATGCATTCAGTGTTCCAGTCTAATTTAAGGGCAACGTACAGTCTATACACTGAATAAAAACATCGGATTAAGACTATATTAAGATCAGCAATTTCCTTCACTGACAAAACTGCTATTCATGTATATCAACAATTACTCACATGGATAAACTTATTTAAACAATTCCAGTTAGAACACACAGGCAAGTTAGACTCACCATGCAGTCACTTTTAAAGCATATCACCACACTAGCCTTTATAGCTTAGCAGTTTCTGGCAAGCCGCTACAACTTCATTTTCCTCTTCTTTCAACCATTTCACAATACTTTGCACTTAGATATGCCATTTACTGCTTATCAATAAACTTTTGGCTCTTAATGACTCCCTTATAACAGCATTTAGACTAGTGCTTTGGTAAGAAAATCAATAGGTGCGATATTAAATACACAGATACCTAATTACATGAATATACATGCATTATATAATAATAATAATAATAATAATAATAATAATAATAATAATAATAATAATAATATTTATTCTTTATGGAAAGCGCCTGACAAACGAACTGCACTGCAAATGTACATGCTACGACGAATATAAATGCATACATAGTTTCAGATTGCACCGTGATAATTTCCATTACGCTGATAACATGTCAGCAGTTAATTTATTTCAGCACTATATTTCATTTTAAAATCAGTAAAAAAATGATTTTATCAATAGAATTTAAGTTTGGTTAAATTTTAATGAGTTTTGGCTTTACTGCATTTATACCTGTTGAATTCGAACACTGTATTTTTTTGCTCTGTGTTGAATTGTTTTCTGTTACTGATGCCCAAACTTGAAACAAGTACATTGTTCCCGGTGTTAGATTGGAAATAGAAACTGCAGTGGCTGCTAGGTTGGTCAACTGTGTTGTGTCATACTTGACTGTGTAGAAGATACCAACTGAAGCTTGGGCTGGATTCCATGTCAACTTCATACTGTCTTTTGTTATTTCAGACAGGCTGCAGCCTTTATCACCCATATCAGGCACTAAATAACAACATATATCACTTATTCATTCAACAGTGATAACTATCAACTATAAGTGATTCTTACATCAAATCAGCTAAATCAGGCAGCAACTTTAAATATAAATTTAAGAGCAGTCAAGTTTTGTAAAGTAACAGAATTGCAGATTGTTCTTCAATGTTTGTAGAAGACTAGCATGCTCTTGGTAATGCCTGTGCCAGATGACCCAAAACAATCATCACATACTAAGATTTTCAAGCGATTATGTAATGAAGGCAGGAAAGGCTGAAATTTCATAACTTTGGTGCCTACTTAACATAATCTTGTAATAACAATGTAGAATTAAAAACCATTTAGAATAAAAGCTAATCTTAGGGAAAACAGACTAATTATAAAAATTGACAGAAGTTATACAACTGCATTTACACCGATAAGTAAGTATATCTAGAAAAGAAACGAAGACTGATATGGTTTGGACATGTAGCTGGAATGGACGACAAGAGACTACCACAAAGCACTTCGTTGCCATGTGGAGTTAACATGGAGTCGAGGAAGACAAACAAAGACATGGATGGACAACATGAGACCAAATCTTTAGGAACAGTACAATCCCATGAGAAAGGCCCTGGATACTATCAGAGACAAAAACAAAGGGAGCCGTCTTGTACAAACTTCAGAGTCGGCGCATGCCTAACGGAAGAGGGAATAGAGAAGAGCGAGTATACTTCGGGATCTTTAGTTTCTGATAAAATGCCTGTTCCAGCAGTGTCATGAAAAACGACCACCTTCATAACTACGTTATCATTTGACACTGCGACTTATATTTCTTCCACGTCATTATATTTAGCCTAGCGATAAAATTTCAATACGATAAAGATACTTACCAGTAATAATGGTCAAGTTGTTTGAAGTTTTCGTTTTGTCGTAGCTTTGAACGACTAAATAAAGTGTATATTTGCATCCTGGCACTAAGCCAGTCAAGACATGTTTTGGACTTGATGTCACTTGCTGGCTATAGATTGTACCATTGGAATAGAATAAGGTTTTATTAGCACTTGTAATCGTGGAGCCAATTGAATAGTTAACTTCAACTGAAGTTTCATTCACATTTGAAAAACTTATAGCTGGAGTATCAGGATCTGTAATAAGATACAAAGCAAACTATTATGCACACATTTGTCACAGTAAAAGTCAACTCAAAAGATTGGTGTTAAGGTTTATTAAGTTTACCCTCATATCCAATCTCTAGAGTAAAGTTAAGATCTTAAGAAGTTTAATTTGCAATGATAGCAACAAACTCACAATTTAATTTTCACGGCCATTACCAGGATACTGTGTGACATCCAGAATGATCAATAAACGAAGATATATCAGATCTACAAACTCTAAAGCTTAGCAGTTTCTGGCATGTCAGTACAGCTTCATTTTCCTCTTATTTCAACCATTTCCACAATACTTTGCACCGAGATATACCACTTATTGCTTATCAAAAGCTTTTGGCTCTTAATGACTCCCCAATAACAACATTTATATAGGCTAGCGCTTTGGTAAGAAAACTGCTAATATCAAGCAAATAGATACCTAATTACATAAATATACTTGCATTACATTATTATTATTATTATTATTAAATAAATTTGTAACGCGCGCAAGGTCACACCGAAATGTGAATCTGAGGCGCGGATAGTCAGCCGCCAGATGAAGATGCACTTAGGTTTCTAAATCCTTGAAAGCCAAGGAGAAATAGTGAGTTTTGAGCCGCTTTTTGAAGGAAGGAAGTGAAGTTGAGCTACGAAGAGAAAGTGGTAGTCGATTCCATTCCTTTGGAGCAGAGGCGTGGAATGCACGAGAGCCCATAACTGTTCTGCATCGTGGCTCAGCTAGAAGACCTGTACTAGATGATCGCAGGCAACGAGGAGGGATGTAAGGAGTTAGTAGTGCATGAATATAGGTAGGTGTGCTGGTGTTGAGGGCTTTGTATGTCAAACAGGCCAATTTAAATTTTATTCTGAATTCAACAGGAAGCCAATGCAGCTCGTGGAGTAGGACTGAGGAGCATGTTCGTAGTGGGACACGCATCACTACACGAGCTAAGTAGTTTTGGATTCGTTGCAGCCTTTTTAGTTCAAGGTTTGAGACACCCACAAAAAGGGAATTAGCATAATCAAGACGAGAGGATACAAGTGAACAGGCTATAGTTTGAGACATATTCTTAGTTAGAGCCGACCTGATGTGACGTATTGCCCTGATGTGATAGAAACAAGATTTACAAAGGTTTGTTATGTGTGGTCGGAATGTGAGCTTACTGTCCAGGGTTACCCCAAGTGTTTTGACAGTATCTAAAAGAGACACAGCAGTGCCTGCGAGGTCAACACTAGAAAGTGAAGGGAAAGAACGCAGGCGTTGGCCTGAACCGAACAGAATTGCCTCAGATTTGTTTGGGTTTATGGCCAAACCATTGAAACATATGTGAACATAGTTTCAGATAGCACTGTGGTCTTTTCCATTACGCCTGTAACATTCATTCATTCATTCAGTACGAAGTTTTATATAGCGCCCCTTCAAGGTTACTACTCAGGATCGCTCCCGACCCCAGCACGGTTGAAAAGGACAGTTTTGAGGCAAGTATAGAAAGATTCAGAGTGGATTCTGGGATGCAAGCGCAGTGTCAAAGGGAGCCCGTTTCAGAGGGAGGGGCCAAATACTGAGAAGCGCGATTCTGCTAAGTAGCTGTGCGGGCAAAGGGACAATGAGCACGTCCCGCGCAATAGAGCGGAGAGAGCGACGACCCGGAGAACCCAAGGTAGGGCAGCAGAGGTCAGGTAGATAGGCGGGGGCGAGGCCCAGCAAGTACCGCCATACCAAAGCGATGATCCGATACGAGATCCGCTGCAGGAGGGGGAGCGAATGAGGAACATCCAGCATAGGGCCTATAACCTGAGACGTGGCCAAATTTGGGGATAGGCCTACGTCCGCAAAGGCGTGCGGCAGAGCTCAGGACCCGGTGCAGGCACCCCAATCGACCAACTGGGAGACCAACATAGAGTGAGCAACAGTAATCAAGTCGGACTGTGATAAAAGAGTGGATGAGTGTAGCAGTGGAGCATGTTATTTCAACATGTCAGCAGTTAATTTACTTTAGCACTATGTTTAATATAAAATCAGTATAAATGAGTGTTATAAATTTAGTTTAAGATTAGTTAAACTTTAATGATTTTTGGTTTTACTGCATTTATACCTGTTGAATTCGAACACTGTATTTTTTTGCTCTGTGTTGAATTGTTTTCTGTTACTGTTGCCCAAACTTGAAACAAGTACATTGTTCCCGGTGTTAGACTGGAAATAGAAACTGCAGTGGCTGCTAGGTTGGTCAACTGTGTTGTGTCATACTTGACTGTGTAGAAGATACCAACTGAAGCTTGGGCTGGATTCCATGTCAACTTCATACTGTCTTTTGTTATTTCAGACAGGCTGCAGCCTTTATCACCCATATCAGGCACTAAATAACAACATATATCACTTATTCATTCAACAGTGATAACTATCAACTATAACCGATTCTTACATCAAATCAGCTAAATCAGGCAGCAACTTTAAATATAAATTTAAGAGCAGTCAAGTTTTGTAAAGTAACAGAATTGCAGATTGTTCTTCAATGTTTGTAGAAGACTAGCATGCTCTTGGTAATGCCTGTGCCAGATGACCCAAAACAATCATCACATACTAAGATTTTCAAGCGATTATGTAATGAAGGCAGGATAGGCTGAAATTTCATAACTTTGGTGCCTACTTAACATAATCTTGTAATAACATTGTAGAATTAAAAACCATTTATAATATAATGTATTTTTATTATAAAAGCTCTTCTTAAGAAAATAGCAACCCATGACATTCAATCATTCGATAGAAATCAAAACTTTACTTTTCTTAAATTCTCAATGCATGTACCTCGTTGCAGTATGACAACTTGTTTTTCAATAAACGAAAATATATATATATATATATATATATAAGAAAAACAGACTTATGACAAAAATTGAAAGAATTGATAGAAGTTAAACAACTGCATTTACACAGGTTAGTACGGAATCGAGGAAGACAAAGACATAGATGGTAAACGTGAGACCAAATCTTTCAGAACAAGACATTGCCATGAGAGAGGCTCTAGAATCTCTAGATACTATCAGACACAGAAAGAAAGGGAGCCATCCTGTACAAACCTCATCGTCCTCGGCACACACCTGACCGGAGAGAAAGAGAGGAGAGGAGAGAGAGAGAGAGAGAGAGAGAGAGAGAGAGAAAGAGAGAGAGAGAGAGAGAGAGAGAGAGAGAGAGAGGCAGACAGGCAGAGAGAGAGGCAGACAGGCAGAGAGACAGAGACAGAGACAGAGACAGATAGACAGACAGACAGAGACAGACAGACAGACAGAGACAGTCAGACAGAGACAGACAGACATACAGAGACAAACATACAGAGACAGACAGGCAGACAGAGACAGACAGACAGACTGACAGACAGACACAAAGACAGAGAGAGATCGACAGAGAGAGAGAGAGAGAGAGAGAGTGTGTGTGTGTGTGTGTGTGTGTGTGTGTGTGTGTGTGTGTGTGTGTGTGTGTGTGTGTGTGTGTGTGTGTGTGTGTGTGTGTGTGTGTGTGTGTGTGTGTGTGTGCTCAGGGATCTCTAGTTACTGATACACGGATTGCTTGTGCAATGTCATGAAAATCGACCACCATGACAACTACGCAAACATTTGGCACTGCGACTTATGATTTCTTCCACGTCATTATATTTAGCCTAGCAATAAAATTTCAATACGATAAAGATACTTACCAGTAATTATGGTCAAGTTGTTTGAAGTTTTCGTTTTGTCGTAGCTTTGAACGACTAAATAAAGTGTATATTTGCATCCCGGCACTAAGCCAGTCAAGACATGTTTTGGACTTGATGTCACTTGCTGGCTATAGATTGTACCATTGGAATAGAATAAGGTTTTATTAGCACTTGTAATCGTGGAGCCAATTGAATAGTTAACTTCAACTGAAGTTTCATTCACATTTGAAAAACTTATAGCTGGAATATCAGGATCTGTAATAAAGATACAAACCAAACTATTACACACAATTTTGTCACAGTAAAAGTCAAGATGAAAGCGTTGTGTCTATTCTTATTATCTACTCTTATTTCCAATCTCTAGATCGAACATAACTTTAAGGACTCTATGCAAGTGGGCAAAGGTCAAAAAACTCTCCAATGCGTGTACTAAAGGGATAGCACTTGGCTTAGCCCTGGGTTTGTCAGCAATTAAAATTTTCAATATCTTCATCAGGCTAATCTAATCAAAACAAATCTAATGAAGTGTTATCATAATGGCAAGGCATCAATTGATGTACCTTGAAGTGAAATTCTAATAAAGAAATCCTAATTCGTTAGAGAAGCCAGGTTGAATTCTGATACAGCAGGTTAGGAAGTGCAGAAGTTAGGCTTTCAGGTATGAGCTAGAAGAAAGACATGAGTCTTAAGTTAATGCCTAAATTATATAAAAGAATTGATAGAATTAACAGCTGAAGTTCCTCTATCTTGATCAATTTGAGAAGTGCAAGAATTTTTAACACTTGGTCCTTAAGTCTTTAAATAATCCTATAGCTCATTTAGACACAAAATACATGTAAATGTGGGCTTTTACAACAGTTGTGAGAAGGGCTGCACAAAAGTTTTAATGGAATATAAGGATGTCAAAGGAAATAATTAATACTTGTTGATTCGTTGCAAGTCACATTTTCACTAGTCGAAGAAGCTCCATTTGAATCTGTAACTTTTGCCCGAACAATAAAGTAGTACTTTTTTCCAGGTGTCAGTCCTTGAATTGATACTGACAATGAAGTAGTATCGTTTACCGGCGAAGGGTCGACAAACTGATAGAAATATGTTGCCGTTAGAGTTGAATTTGCTTTTGTCCATGACAAATTCATGGAGCTTTCACTCGTGGTTTGAACATTGCAGGATTCTAAAAATGGCCCTGTGGAACAAACAATATCATCAATTACAAAATCACCATTGCTTATCAAGAGTCATTTATAACTACCCAGGAACGTCTAATCTGGGAGGAATGACAAATAAAAATCATAGAAATGGGGGAGGGAAGAAAACAAAAATTCCATGCCCTACATCACCCACATACAATGGAGTTTGACCAGATAATTTCACATTACATTTTTGGACTATACAAAGTTGGGAGATTAGTTAAATTAAAAGAGCCGGTGTCCAGATATATTCTATCCCCCCTAAAATCCCCGGATGGAATAAACCAGTTTAGAGTATCCGGGGGGATAAACCATTCTATCCCCCATCGTCATACACAATAGCCAAGACGAAAATCCAGTCAAAATCACCAAAAAGGAAGTAAATCAATTTCAGGTCGACGTACAAACTACAGATACGCAACTTAAAATATTTTATGTGCACAATAAATCCAAACAGTACAACTGACTACACTTAGAAACCGCCAAAAATGAAAATTAAACCGAATACTCCATTTCGCTAAGGGGGATACTCGTGTATGGCCCTGTATGGGGGATACTTTATTTCGTGACACCGGCAACAAATTATGTTAATGAAAATGCTCAAGGAAAGGGCATGAGACAGATTATGATGATGATTATGAGGATGATGATACATCGACTTTGCCTAAAAATTCTGCCTATCGATTTTTACTAAGCGCCTGTGAATAAGCTGGTTCCCGCGACTTCGTTTTTTGGGCGCTGTAGTAGGAATCTCAAGATTAGGATCACAACTACAATAAAAAGTAAATTGTGTGATTGCCTTGTGCAGTAGCGTAACGAAGGGTTTCAGCGCCCAGGGGTAAGTGCTGATGGCTGCCCCCTCTTTCAGTTTCTTGTTGACTTTTAAGCGTTCTAGTCATCAGTGATGGGTATTTAAAATACTTTTGTGATCAAGTATTTATACTTTTACTTAAAATACTTTTTTTGGTAGTATTTTGTACTTTATATTATATTGCTAAAATACTTTTAAAAAATACTTTTATATCATTAATAACAAATTAAAAATTAACAAAGCATTCAGACATTGGCCTTGACCACTCAAACATCACCTCCACAGTCAGACAATGGGTCTAACATCGTTCAAGCATATCAGAAGGTAGAAGTGCAAAGTCACCATACTGCTGGCTGCCCTTCAAGTGTTGATGATGAATTTGATGATAGTGATGATGCATGGAATGGATCAATTAATTCCATTTGACATGGACACAATTTTGTCCTCTTCAGATTATACCAGACATATTCTGGCCAAAGCATATGCGCTGTGCAAGTCATACATTGAATCTGATAGTGACAAATGCCTTTAAGAAGATTGTGACTGGTGACATTGGTACCTACAAGCATCTGATAAAAAGTGCCCTGGCAAAATGCTCAAAACTGTGAAACATTGTCAGCAGAAGCACAAAGTCTTCAGATACCGTTGAAAAATCATAACTACTGATAATTGAGGCCAATGCCTAAATGATATAATTATAAAGAATAACAATACTGAACTGGAGAAAAGTTTTTGCTGATGTTCAAAATTCTATATTAATTAAGAGTTTGAGTCTCAATTTTATACAACTTGCTTATTTGTGATAAATTTCACACACACAAACACAAAGTATTTGTAAGCTTACTTAGTATTTTAAATACTTTTGATGGAAAACATGTAAGAACAGTTCCTGATCCGAATCGCGCACCTGATGAATAATGACAACATGAAAGGCTCGCAGCACACGACAACGTGTACGAAACAAAGACTCAAAGGAATACAGATGAGAGAAATGCATTTCGTGATCCTATTTAAACAATAACGCGAGTAGTGCTTTGTCTGATGACTTAGAAGGATTTCGTCTGACAACAACTATCATAGTTGTTGTCAGACGAAATACTATGTATCCCAAACGGATAGTCTGGGCCGAACGGAACCTCTGACTAGCTAAACAGCAAAATAGAATCCATGATTGCCCATCGCAATTACGTGTCACGCGACTTCGAGATCAGCATCATCGTCGCAAAACTCGTCGATATGGCATACATAACATAACCTGTGGGCTTTAAATGGTTAAGAAGACCTTTAGTCTATGTTAGAATCGCTGCAAATTAACCTGGATATATAAAGCTCCACTTGAAAACTACTCATAGGACGCCAACTATATCATAGAATTGCTGATTTTCACTGAAAGGGTGCTCGATACGAAGCATAGGCTACATGCGAGGCCATGTCTGACACATCTGCATGTCTCCATAGTGGTTGCTAACGACTATGACATTGCGAAAGTCTGAGTATGACACAAAAATGCACAAATCTGTAGAGGACTCGACGACCCGACTGAAGGAGTGCAGATATGGTATAGAGAACGAGACTGATAGCAAAAACGTTTTCGAACAAGCAACAAATAATCACACAAATGCATGCATAATTGCATACACTAAACATCCAGTAAAACACTTTGTGAAAAAACTGTATAAAATCATATAATCATAAAAGTATACGAAAACAGTTCAACTAAAATCACGGGCATGCACAAACACACCCACTACAAGCATATACATAAAATCATACATACACAGATATTATCACAGATATTCAGATACATATTATGTAAAGGTACATATATAGTGGGCTTATACAACATGATATTAAAAGACATATAAGGGATGATTAAAACAGAAATGAAAAATAAATAATCTAGTATAATTTATTCAGGTGTACATTGGACATAAGAATATTAAGTAATCCGTACGTGTGATTGCCCATGAACAGTTGGAAGCCGTCTGGTCAAAGCTGTCAATGATAATGCAGAAGTAATAGTTGCAACCTGGTTTAAGGTTACTTAACACTGTCGAAGTACCACTTGTTACATTCTGCATCTGCATGTCATTTTCACATGTGTAATTGACAGTCGTGAGATTTACGATGGTTGTGCCACTTGTTGACCAATCAATCTTCATAGATGACATATTAATATCTGAGACAATGATATTGCTGGGAATTCCTGGTCCTAGATTAACAAAATCCTGTGTTACAGTTAAAAGTAACATAACAATTCGAACTCTAATAAAACATCCGATAAAGAATTAACTTGAATAGGCAGCTTCAGATAAAACGTACCACAAACCCAAATGCTTGAAAATCATTTTCCTCATTGTCTACATTCTGCTGGCTGTTAATTGCTACCTGTGACTACTTAGAATGAATAGTCTGCCAATGACTCTCTTAATAATCCTGCAAATACACAACTTTGCTCACATGGATGCAATTCGCGAAATCCCAACGTGCCGTGATTCTCCGTGGAATCACCACATTTGACTTACATTATAAGCTTCACAGTTGTCTGATACCCATATACACATTAAGACAATGTTGACCAGCGACGTTCAATAGTCCTCACGTGCCTGCTGGCTGGGCTTCTAGTCAACTTTGAAAATTGCCACATAACGACCAATAATATAGGTTCATATTCACGGTTGATGGAAAACATGTAAGAACAGTTCCTGATCCGAATCGTGCACCTGATGAATAATGAGTCAATGACAACATGAAAGGCTCGCAGCACACGACAACGTGTACGAAACAAAGACTCAAAGGAATACAGATGAGAGAAATGCGTATCCGGGGGGATAAACCATTCTATCCCACATCGTCATACACAATAGCCAAGACGAAAATCCAGTCAAAATCACCAAAAAGGAAGTAAATCAATTTCAGGTCGACGTACAAACTACAGATACGCAACTTAAAATATTTTATGTGCACAATAAATCCAAACAGTACAACTGACTACACTTAGAAACCGCCAAAAATGAAAATTAAACCGAATACTCCATTTCGCTAAGGGGGATACTCGTGTATGGCCCTGTATGGGGGATACTTTATTTCGTGACACCGGCAACAAATTATGTTAATGAAAATGCTCAAGGAAAGGGCATGAGACAGATTATGATGATGATTATGAGGATGATGATACATCGACTTTGCCTAAAAATTCTGCCTATCGATTTTTACTAAGCGCCTGTGAATAAGCTGGTTCCCGCGACTTCGTTTTTTGGGCGCTGTAGTAGGAATCTCAAGATTAGGATCACAACTACAATAAAAAGTAAATTGTGTGATTGCCTTGTGCAGTAGCGTAACGAAGGGTTTCAGCGCCCAGGGGTAAGTGCTGATGGCTGCCCCCTCTTTCAGTTTCTTGTTGACTTTTAAGCGTTCTAGTCATCAGTGATGGGTATTTAAAATACTTTTGTGATCAAGTATTTATACTTTTACTTAAAATACTTTTTTTGGTAGTATTTTGTACTTTATATTATATTGCTAAAATACTTTTAAAAAATACTTTTATATCATTAATAACAAATTAAAAATTAACAAAGCATTCAGACATTGGCCTTGACCACTCAAACATCACCTCCACAGTCAGACAATGGGTCTAACATCGTTCAAGCATATCAGAAGGTAGAAGTGCAAAGTCACCATACTGCTGGCTGCCCTTCAAGTGTTGATGATGAATTTGATGATAGTGATGATGCATGGAATGGATCAATTAATTCCATTTGACATGGACACAATTTTGTCCTCTTCAGATTATACCAGACATATTCTGGCCAAAGCATATGCGCTGTGCAAGTCATACATTGAATCTGATAGTGACAAATGCCTTTAAGAAGATTGTGACTGGTGACATTGGTACCTACAAGCATCTGATAAAAAGTGCCCTGGCAAAATGCTCAAAACTGTGAAACATTGTCAGCAGAAGCACAAAGTCTTC
Organism: Aporrectodea caliginosa; assembly: GCA_020284085.1. Classification (NCBI taxonomy): domain Eukaryota; kingdom Metazoa; phylum Annelida; class Clitellata; order Crassiclitellata; family Lumbricidae; genus Aporrectodea; species Aporrectodea caliginosa. The sequence goes on along the minus strand of JACEVL010000807.1, from coordinate 639,482 downwards.
AGATACCGTTGAAAAATCATAACTACTGATAATTGAGGCCAATGCCTAAATGATATAATTATAAAGAATAACAATACTGAACTGGAGAAAAGTTTTTGCTGATGTTCAAAATTCTATATTAATTAAGAGTTTGAGTCTCAATTTTATACAACTTGCTTATTTGTGATAAATTTCACACACACAAACACAAAGTATTTGTAAGCTTACTTAGTATTTTAAATACTTTTGATGGAAAACATGTAAGAACAGTTCCTGATCCGAATCGCGCACCTGATGAATAATGACAACATGAAAGGCTCGCAGCACACGACAACGTGTACGAAACAAAGACTCAAAGGAATACAGATGAGAGAAATGCATTTCGTGATCCTATTTAAACAATAACGCGAGTAGTGCTTTGTCTGATGACTTAGAAGGATTTCGTCTGACAACAACTATCATAGTTGTTGTCAGACGAAATACTATGTATCCCAAACGGATAGTCTGGGCCGAACGGAACCTCTGACTAGCTAAACAGCAAAATAGAATCCATGATTGCCCATCGCAATTACGTGTCACGCGACTTCGAGATCAGCATCATCGTCGCAAAACTCGTCGATATGGCATACATAACATAACCTGTGGGCTTTAAATGGTTAAGAAGACCTTTAGTCTATGTTAGAATCGCTGCAAATTAACCTGGATATATAAAGCTCCACTTGAAAACTACTCATAGGACGCCAACTATATCATAGAATTGCTGATTTTCACTGAAAGGGTGCTCGATACGAAGCATAGGCTACATGCGAGGCCATGTCTGACACATCTGCATGTCTCCATAGTGGTTGCTAACGACTATGACATTGCGAAAGTCTGAGTATGACACAAAAATGCACAAATCTGTAGAGGACTCGACGACCCGACTGAAGGAGTGCAGATATGGTATAGAGAACGAGACTGATAGCAAAAACGTTTTCGAACAAGCAACAAATAATCACACAAATGCATGCATAATTGCATACACTAAACATCCAGTAAAACACTTTGTGAAAAACTGTATAAAATCATATAATCATAAAAGTATACGAAAACAGTTCAACTAAAATCACGGGCATGCACAAACACACCCACTACAAGCATATACATAAAATCATACATACACAGATATTATCACAGATATTCAGATACATATTATGTAAAGGTACATATATAGTGGGCTTATACAACATGATATTAAAAGACATATAAGGGATGATTAAAACAGAAATGAAAAATAAATAATCTAGTATAATTTATTCAGGTGTACATTGGACATAAGAATATTAAGTAATCCGTACGTGTGATTGCCCATGAACAGTTGGAAGCCGTCTGGTCAAAGCTGTCAATGATAATGCAGAAGTAATAGTTGCAACCTGGTTTAAGGTTACTTAACACTGTCGAAGTACCACTTGTTACATTCTGCATCTGCATGTCATTTGCACATGTGTAATTGACAGTCGTGAGATTTACGATGGTTGTGCCACTTGTTGACCAATCAATCTTCATAGATGACATATTAATATCTGAGACAATGATATTGCTGGGAATTCCTGGTCCTAGATTAACAAAATCCTGTGTTACAGTTAAAAGTAACATAACAATTCGAACTCTAATAAAACATCCGATAAAGAATTAACTTGAATAGGCAGCTTCAGATAAAACGTACCACAAACCCAAATGCTTGAAAATCATTTTCCTCATTGTCTACATTCTGCTGGCTGTTAATTGCTACCTGTGACTACTTAGAATGAATAGTCTGCCAATGACTCTCTTAATAATCCTGCAAATACACAACTTTGCTCACATGGATGCAATTCGCGAAATCCCAACGTGCCGTGATTCTCCGTGGAATCACCACATTTGACTTACATTATAAGCTTCACAGTTGTCTGATACCCATATACACATTAAGACAATGTTGACCAGCGACGTTCAATAGTCCTCACGTGCCTGCTGGCTGGGCTTCTAGTCAACTTTGAAAATTGCCACATAACGACCAATAATATAGGTTCATATTCACGGTTGATGGAAAACATGTAAGAACAGTTCCTGATCCGAATCGTGCACCTGATGAATAATGAGTCAATGACAACATGAAAGGCTCGCAGCACACGACAACGTGTACGAAACAAAGACTCAAAGGAATACAGATGAGAGAAATGCGTATCCGGGGGGATAAACCATTCTATCCCACATCGTCATACACAATAGCCAAGACGAAAATCCAGTCAAAATCACCAAAAAGGAAGTAAATCAATTTCAGGTCGACGTACAAACTACAGATACGCAACTTAAAATATTTTATGTGCACAATAAATCCAAACAGTACAACTGACTACACTTAGAAACCGCCAAAAATGAAAATTAAACCGAATACTCCATTTCGCTAAGGGGGATACTCGTGTATGGCCCTGTATGGGGGATACTTTATTTCGTGACACCGGCAACAAATTATGTTAATGAAAATGCTCAAGGGAAGGGCATGAGACAGATTATGATGATGATTATGAGGATGATGATACATCGACTTTGCCTAAAAATTCTGCCTATCGATTTTTACTAAGCGCCTGTGAATAAGCTGGTTCCCGCGACTTCGTTTTTTGGGCGCTGTAGTAGGAATCTCAAGATTAGGATCACAACTACAATAAAAAGTAAATTGTGTGATTGCCTTGTGCAGTAGCGTAACGAAGGGTTTCAGCGCCCAGGGGTAAGAGCTGATGGCTGCCCCCTCTTTCAGTTTCTTGTTGACTTTTAAGCGTTCTAGTCATCAGTGATGGGTATTTAAAATACTTTTGTGATCAAGTATTTATACTTTTACTTAAAATACTTTTTTTGGTAGTATTTTGTACTTTATATTATATTGCTAAAATACTTTTACAAAATACTTTTATATCATTAATAACAAATTAAAAATTAACAAAGCATTCAGACATTGGCCTTGACCACTCAAACATCACCTCCACAGTCAGACAATGGGTCTAACATCGTTCAAGCATATCAGAAGGTAGAAGTGCAAAGTCACCATACTGCTGGCTGCCCTTCAAGTGTTGATGATGAATTTGATGATAGTGATGATGCATGGAATGGATCAATTAATTCCATTTGACATGGACACAATTTTGTCCTCTTCAGATTATACCAGACATATTCTGGCCAAAGCATATGCGCTGTGCAAGTCATACATTGAATCTGATAATGACAAATGCCTTTAAGAAGATTGTGACTGGTGACATTGGTACCTACAAGCATCTGATAAAAAGTGCCCTGGCAAAATGCTCAAAACTGTGAAACATTGTCAGCAGAAGCACAAAGTCTTCAGATACCGTTGAAAAATCATAACTACTGATAATTGAGGCCAATGCCTAAATGATATAATTATAAAGAATAACAATACTGAACTGGAGAAAAGTTTTTGCTGATGTTCAAAATTCTATATTAATTAAGAGTTTGAGTCTCAATTTTATACAACTTGCTTATTTGTGATAAATTTCACACACACAAACACAAAGTATTTGTAAGCTTACTTAGTATTTTAAATACTTTTGATGGAAAACATGTAAGAACAGTTCCTGATCCGAATCGCGCACCTGATGAATAATGACAACATGAAAGGCTCGCAGCACACGACAACGTGTACGAAACAAAGACTCAAAGGAATACAGATGAGAGAAATGCATTTCGTGATCCTATTTGAACATTAACGCGAGTAGTGCTTTGTCTGATGACTTAGAAGGATTTCGTCTGACAACAACTATCATAGTTGTTGTCAGACGAAATACTATGTATCCCAAACGGATAGTCTGGGCCGAACGGAACCCCTGACTAGCTAAACAGCAAAATAGAATCCATGATTGCCCATCGCAATTACGTGTCACGCGACTTCGAGATCAGCATCATCGTCGCAAAACTCGTCGACATGGCATACATAACATAACCTGTGGGATTTAAGTGGTTAAGAAGACGTTTAGTCTATGTTAGAATCGCGGCAAATTAACCTGGATATATAAAGCTCCACTTGAAAACTACTCATAGGACGCCAACTATATCATAGAATTGCTGATTTTCACTGAAAGGGTGCTCGATACGAAGCATAGGCTACATGCGAGGCCATGTCTGACACATCTGCATGTCTCCATAGTGGTTGCTAACGACTATGACATTGCGAAAGTCTGAGTATGACACAAAAATGCACAAATCTGTAGAGGACTCGACGACCCGACTGGAGGAGTGCAGATATGGTATAGAGAACGAGACTAATAGCAAAAACGTTTTCGAGCAAACAACAAATAATCACACAAATGCATGCATAATTGCATACACTAAACATCCAGTAAAACACTTTGTGAAAAACTGTATAAAATCATATAATCATAAAAGTATACGAAAACAGTTCAACTAAAATCACGGGCATGCACAAACACACCCACTACAAGCATATAGATAAAATCATACATACACAGATCACAGATATTCAGATACATATTATGTAAAGGTACATATATAGTGGGCTTATACAACATGATATTAAAAGACATATAAGGGATGATTAAAACAGAAATGAAAAATAAATAATCTAGTATAATTTATTCAGGTGTACATTGGACATAAGAATATTAAGTAATCCGTACGTGTGATTGCCCATGAACAGTTGGAAGCCGTCTGGTCAAAGCTGTCAATGATAATGCAGAAGTAATAGTTGCAACCTGGTTTAAGGTTACTTAACACTGTCGAAGTACCACTTGTTACATTCTGCATCTGCATGTCATTTTCACATGTGTAATTGACAGTCGTGAGATTTACGATGGTTGTGCCACTTGTTGACCAATCAATCTTCATAGATGACATATTAATATCTGAGACAATGATATTGCTGGGAATTCCTGGTCCTAGATTAACAAAACTGTGTTACAGTTAAAAGTAACATAACAATTCGAACTCTAATAAAACATCCGATAAAGAATTAACTTGAATAGGCAGCTTCAGATAAAACGTACCACAAACCCAAATGCTTGAAAATCATTTTCCTCATTGTCTACATTCTGCTGGCTGTTAATTGCTACCTGTGACTACTTAGAATGAATAGTCTGCCAATGACTCTCTTAATAATCCTGCAAATACACAACTTTGCTCACATGGATGCAATTCGCGAAATCCCAACGTGCCGTGATTCTCCGTGGAATCACCACATTTGACTTACATTATAAGCTTCACAGTTGTCTGATACCCATATACACATTAAGACAATGTTGACCAGCGACGTTCAATAGTCCTCACGTGCCTGCTGGCTGGGCTTCTAGTCAACTTTGAAAATTGCCACATAACGACCAATAATATAGGTTCATATTCACGGTTGATGGAAAACATGTAAGAACAGTTCCTGATCCGAATCGTGCACCTGATGAATAATGAGTCAATGACAACATGAAAGGCTCGCAGCACACGACAACGTGTACGAAACAAAGACTCAAAGGAATACAGATCAGAGAAATGCATTCCCTGATCCCATTTAAACAATAACGCGAGTAGTGCTTTGTCTGATGACTTAGAAGGATTTCGTGTGACAACAACTATCATAGTTGTTGTCAGACGAAATACTATGTATCCCAAACGGATAGTCTGGGCCGAACGGAAACCCTGACTAGCTAAACAGCAAAATAGAATCCATGATTGTCCATCGCAATTACGTGTCATGCGACTTCGAGATCAGCATCATCGTCGCAAAACTCGTCGATATGGCATACATAACATAACCTGTGGGCTTTAAGTGGTTAAGAAGACGTTTAGTCTATGTTAGAATCGCTGCAAATTAACCTGGATATATAAAGCTGGAATCGTTCTCCAATCATGTTCCAACCGTTCTCCAATCATTTTAAAACCGTTCTCCAATCATTTTCCAACCGTTCTCCAATCATTTTCCAACCGTTCGTCAATCATTCACCAATCGGTCTCCAATCATTTTCCAACCGTTCTCCAATCATTTTCCCAACCGTTCTCCAATCATTTTCCAACCGTTCTCCAATCATTTTCCCCAACTGTTCTCCAATCATTTTCCAACTGTTCTCCAATCATTTTCCAACTGTTCTCCAATCATTTTGTTCTCCAATCATTTTCCCAACCGTTCTCCAATCATTTTCCAACCGTTCTCCAATCATTTTCCAACCGTTCAACCGTTCTCCAATCATTTTCCAACCGTTCTCCAATCATTCACCAACCGTTCTCCAATCATTTCTCCTCTAATCATTTTCCAATCATTCACCAACCGTTCTCCAATCATTTTCCAACCGTTCTCCAATCATTTTCTAACCGTTCTCCAATCATTTTCCAACCGTTCTCCAATCATTTTCACAACCGTTCTCCAATCATTTTCCAACTGTTCTCTAATCATTTTCCAACCGTTCTCCAATCATTTTCCAACCGTTCTCCAATCATTCACCAACCGTTCTCCAATCATTTCCAACCATTCTCCAATCATTTTCCGACCGTTTTCCAATCATTCACCAACCGTTCTCAAATCATCTTCCAACCGTTCTCCAATCATTTTCCAACCGTTCTCCAATCATTTTCCAACCGTTCTCCAATCATTCACCAACCGTTCTCCAATCATTTTCCAACCGTTCACCAATCATTTTCCAACCGTTCCCCAATCATTCACCAACCGTTCCCCAATCATTCACCAACCGTTCTCCAATCATTTCCAACCCTTCTCCAATCATTTTCCGACCGTTCTCCAATCATTCACCAACCGTTCTCCAATCATTTTCCAACCGTTTTCAAATCATTTTCTAACCGTTCTTCAGTCATTTTCCAACCGTTCTCCAATCATTCACCAACCGTTCTCCAATCATTTTCCAACCGTTCTCCAATCATTTTCCAACCGTTCATAACAATTCGAACTCTAATAAAACATGTGATAAAGAATCAACTTGAATATGCAGCTTCAGAGAAAACGTACCACAAACCCAAATGCTTGAAAATCGTTTTCCTCATTGTCTACATTCTGCTGGCTGTTAATTGCTACCCTTGACTGCTTAGAATGAATAGTCTGCCAATGACTCTCTTAATAATTCTGCAAATACACAACTTTGCTCACATGGATGCAATTCGCGAAATCCCAACGTGCCGTGATTCTCCGTGGAATCACCACATTTGACTTACATTATAAGCTTCACAGTTGTCTGATACCCATATACACATTAAGACAATGTTGACCAGCGACGTTCAATAGTCCTCACGTGCCTGCTGGCTGGGCTTCTAGTCAACTTTGAAAATTGCCACATAACGACCAATAATATAGGTTCATATTCACGGTTGATGGAAAACATGTAAGAACAGTTCCTGATCCGAATCGTGCACCTGATTAATAATGACAACATGAAAGGCTCGCAGCACACGACGTGTACGAAACAAAGACTCAAAGGAATACAGATGAGAGAAATGCATTCCGTGATCCCATTTAAACAATTGCGCGAGTAGTGCTTTGTCTGATGACTTAGAAGGATTTCGTCTGACAACAACTATCATAGTTCTTGACAGACGAAATACTATTTATCTCAAACGGATAGTCTGGGCCAAACGGAAATCCTGACTTGCTAAATAGCAAAATAAAATCCATGATTGTCCATCGCAATTACGTGTCAAGCGACTTCGAGATCAGCATCATCGTCGCAAAAATCGGTGATAATATCATATTATGGCATACATAACATAAGCTGTGGGCTTTAAGTAGTTAAGAAGACGTTTAGTCTATGTTAGAATCGCTGCAAATTAACCTGAATACATAAATAGTGGGCCTATACAACATGGGCCTATACAACCTGGAATTCCTGTTCTACATGCTCCGCTTGAAAACTACTCATAGGACACCAACTATAGGCCTATCATAGAATTGCTGATTTTCACTGAACAATTGCTCGATACCAAGCATAGGCTACATGCGAGGTCATGTCTGACACGTCTGCTTGTCTCCATAGTGGTTGCTAACGACTATGACATTGCGAAAGTCTGAGTATGACACAAAAATGCAAAAATCTGTAGACAACTCGAGGACCCGACTGAAGGAGTGCAGATATGGTAGGCTATAGAGAACGAGACTGATAGCAAAACGTTTTCGAGCAAACAACAAATAATCACACAAATGCATGCATAGTTGCATACACTAAACATCCAGTAAAACACTTTGTGAAAAAACTGTATCAAATTATATAATCATACAAGTATACGAAAACAGTTCAACTAAAATCACGGGCATGCACAAACACACCCACTACAAGCATATACATAAAATCATACATACACAGATATTATCACAGATATTCACATACATATTATGTAAAGGTACATAAATAGTGGGCTTATACAACATGATATTAAAAGACATATAAGGGATGATTAAAACAGAACTGAAAAATAAATAATTTAGTAAAATTAATTCAGGTCTATTGGACATAAGAATATTAAGTAGTCCGTACGTGTGATTGCCCATGAACAGTTGGAAGCCGTCTGGTCAAAGCTGTCAATGATAATGCAGAAGTAATAGTTGCAACCTGGTTTAAGGTTACTTAACACTGTCGAAGTACCACTTGTTACATTCTGCATCTGCAGGTCATTTGCACATGTGTAATTGACAGTCGTGAGATTTACGATGGTTGTGCCACTTGTTCACCAATCAATCTTCATAGATGACATAGTAACATCTGAGACAATGATATTGCTGGGAATTCCTGGTCCTAGATTAACAAAATCCTGTGTTACAGTTAAAAGTAACATAATAATTTGAACTCTAATAAAATATCTGATAAAGAATCAACTTGAATATGCAGCTTCAGAGAAAACGTACCACAAACCCAAATGCTTGAAAATCATTTTCCTCATTGTCTACATTCTGCTGGCTGTTAATTGCTACCTGTGACTACTTAGAATGAATAGTCTGCCAATGGCTCTCCTAATAATCCTGCAAATACACAACTTTGCTCACATGGATGCAATTCGCGAAATCCCAACGTGCCGTGATTCTCCGTGGAATCACCACATTTGACTTACATTATAAGCTTCACAGTTGTCTGATACCCATATACACATTAAGACAATATTGACCAGCGACGTTCAATAGTCCTCACGTGCCTGCTGGCTGGGCTTCTAGTCAACTTTGAAAATTGCCACATAACGACCAATAATATAGGTTCATATTCACGGTTGATGGAAAACATGTAAGAACAGTTCCTGATCCGAATCGTGCACCTGATGAATAATGACAACATGAAAGGCTCGCAGCACACGACAACGTGTACGAAACAAAGACTCAAAGGATTACAGATCAGAGAAATGCATTCCGTGATCCCATTTAAACAATAACGCGAGTAGTGCTTTGTCTGATTACTTAGAAGGATTTCGTCTGACAACAACTATCATAGTTGTTGTCAGACGAAATACTATGTATCCCAAACGGATAGTCTGGGCCGAACGGAAATCCTGACTAGCTAAACAGCAAAATAGAATCCATGATTGTCCATCGCAATTACGTGTCACGCGACTTCGAGATCAGCATCATCGTCGCAAAACTCGTCGATATGGCATACATAACATAACCTGTGGGCTTTAAGTGGTTAAGAAGACGTTTAGTCTATGCTAGAATCGCTGTAAATTAACCTGGATATATAAAGCTCCACTTGAAAACTACTCATAGGACACCAACTATATAATAGAATTGCTGATTTTCACTGAACGGGTGCTCGATACGAAGCATACGCTACATGCGAGGTCATGTCTGACACATCTGCTTGTCTCCATAGTGGTTGCTAACGACTATGACATTACGAAAGTCTGAGTATGACACAAAAATGCACAAATCTGTAGAGGACTCGACGACCCGACTGGAGGAGTGCAGATATGGTATAGAGAACGAGACTAATAGCAAAAACGTTTTCGATCAAACACACAATAATCATACAAATGCATGCATAATTGCATACACTAAACATCCAGTAAACACTTTGTGAAAAAACTGTATCAAATTATATAATCATAAAAGTATACGAAAACAGTTCAACTAAAATCACCGGCACGCACAAACACACCCACTACAAGCATATACAATTATACATAAAATCATACATACACAGATATTATCACAGATATTCACATACATATTATGTAAAGATATATCAATAGTGGGCCTATACTACAACATGATATTAAAAGACTTATAAGGGATGATTCAACCAGAACTGACAAATAAATAATCCAGTATAATTTATTCAGGTCTATTGGACAATAGAATATTAAGTAATCCGTACGTGTGATTGCCCATGAACAGTTGGAATCCGTCTGGTCAAAGCTGTCAATGATAATGCAGAAGTAATAGTTGCAACCTGGTTTAAGGTTACTTAACACTGTCGAAGTACCACAAGACTGGCGGTGGACAGAGACAAATGGATAAGACGATTGCCTGATGGGCTGAGCTGCACGGGATGGACTAATTGAAAAGTAAGTATATATAAAAAAGTATACTAACCGCATTTAGTGTCAAAATGTGAACTTCGACGTAACAGCTAGACATAAGGAATCCTGAACAGTGGCTTAGAGAGCATACAGTGATATTTTAGAATGTAAATATATCAGCTTGGAACTCTCTTTTGTGTGGCAGCAAATGCATATATATATTGTTGTAGAGTGGTGAAATTGAAAAGATTTTCCAAATTTTCGCAAATCCAAAACCTAAGCCTACTTAGTATTTGAACTTAGTGGGAATGTGTCTCTCCAGGCTTTCAGAAAAAGTTCAGTTTAGTTGAACTGCAATCTTGATACTTGTCTGTGCTGGGCATGACCACAATGGGGAGGCAAGATTGTTGGCATTAAAGGTTGGAATATCAAACAACTTTCAAGATTTGTAACTAAAAGACAAAAAATTCGCCATTATCATTTATGCATGTAAATCATTTCTCTAAGTTGGTATTTTCTAAGCTACATGTATACTGATAATCAATTACACCATTACTTATCAAACCCGATAGCGCATTGGATAACACACTGGCATAGAGAGTGAGAGGTACCGAGATCGAAACCCGTAGGCGGACATGCTTTGTAGGCTGCTATTAGCGCCGTGTATTGCAGGCTGTCTGTTCTGTTAGTAGTTAAGATTTATAATGCCTGGATCCAAGATTTATGTCTTCTGTCATTTGTGTTCTTGTGAATTGTTTCAATTTCATAACTGTACACTGTAACCGGTTGCGCTTTGTCAACCGGATTGTTTCAAGAAAGAATATTATTATTATTATTTATTATTATTAACATCCTCCAGCTATAGCTGCTATAGGACTGCTCCGCCCCAATATGCAATATATATATAGTTTTCCTGTCTTGAGTCAGCAGGGTCGGCAATCATTGTGCTCCTCAATCTATGAAGATGCGCAGTTTCTGTGCCTTCACACAGAAACTAAGTCATCACACTGTCTCCTGTTCTAATCTAATCTAATCTAATCTGAACATTTGTAAAGCGCTTCTCACAGCAGAGCTATTCAGAAGCGCTCTCAGCGTGACAGGCCCGAGAAAAGAGAAAGGTCTTTAAGCAGCAAAGAGATGCCAGTGAGATCCCCTCCAGAATCCTGCTACGAATTGCAGGGGAAGGTCATTCCATATCGATGGACCCACTACAGCGAAAGCCCGATGCTGGGTTAATGAGGTTCGCGACCGAGGTACGAAAAGATCAAGCCGGTCAGCAGAACGAAGAGGGCGAGAAGACCGTCCAGATATTGGCTTACACATTAAGTCACAAAGGTACCTAGGAGCCAAGCCCTGCTGGGACTTAGTAACTAGGAGCAGGATCTTGTACTTGATTCTAGCCGAGAGAGGGAGCCAGTGAAGATCATTAGTCATGTAAGTGGAGATGTGAGAGTACCGAGGAAGACGTGCAATAAGTCTGGCTGCAGCGTTTAAGACAGATTGCACAGAGGACAGGCCATCCTCTTGGAACATACTTTCCTTGCATAAACGAATTGCTGCATTTGATTCCTTTCAGCATACACTTTTGCAGTATTTTAAGTCGAATCTCTTCAGATCGGTTAGAAAGACACTTGTGCAACAATTTTTAGAGGTATTGAAAAAGGTGATGTAGTAAGTGTTCCAAGTAAGTAAGTAAGTAAGAATATTCTTTATTAGACTACCAGCAAATGCACAGTATAGCTTACAAAAGGACTGAATGATAACAACAGTTTTCATACATACACCCACATAAATACATGAACCCACACATAGCCAACTTACTTGTAATAACAACACTGTTAGCGGAAGCAGAAGTTTGCGAACTAGCAGTTCTTTTGGAAGTCACATTTACGGTATAAGATCTGCCTGGATCCAATCCTTCAATGTAGCAATATTCCACGTTGATGTTTTGGCAGGTGGCCGCAGGACGAGGTGCTACAGCTGATGAACTTTGAATAGTCACACTGTAGATGTACTGCGGCTGTCAATTTACACAAATCTATTAAGGACATGTGTCATGTGATTTTCATATCTCAAAGTACTAATTTGTGATTAAAATAGGCTTACTATTGGCTGGGTTCTAGCTGACTGCAAGAGCCTAGCAATCATAATCGCAAAATTTCTAAAGCGATACTTAAAAGCTAAGTACAGAGCAGGGCACCAGCTTATTCATGAGCACTGCGTCATGTCCAGAGCTTGTCTACTGATTATGGAGACTTTCCAACTGTTCAAACATAATAATTGTTAGCACATTGCATAGCTGCTAGGTAGTGCCTCTTAGAAGCGTTGGAGGTGCTATACAGAAGTCTAATTTCATTACATTACATTACTGTACATTATAATATATATTGGATTCTAAAGATTATATTTTGTATATATATCAGTACTTTCTTTGGTCTGCTCCTTTAGAAAAATTAACATGCTAACATTTAAACAATAATTTACAACCTAGAGTATAGACCTAATATGTTTAATTTACATTTCTTACATTTTGAATAGGAGCCCAAGTTAAGTTCACTGAAGTTGTCTGTGCAATGTAATTCAGATTTGTTGGACTTTCAGGTTGAGCTTCTATAACATCAACAACAAGATATTTTAAAAATACAAGCTATCAATGCAGCTGATCGAGTGGTCAGTGTGGCCCAATGTGGGTCCAACAAACATGGCTGTCTGGGAACAAGGCCAAAAAGTAGAGGAAAGACAGAGCCCACTACATCCTGGGTAAGCTCCAAACAGTCAATTTATTGTCAAATCATGCGACATATGAAGAAATAATCTTCAGTTTATGGACTGATGAGCAATAAACTTACACTCCAGAATAAAATGATGCTTCAATCATGGAACAACTCAATTCTTCAAGTTATAAGAACTAAACTGGAAGACGTGACTTGCTGTAGTTTGGCCTCAGCATGATACGGTCCTGCTTTAACTATAATAATGCTTAGGTTTAAAATTGGACAAATCCTACAATTATCTCAGAGATGACAAAATCCTGAACATTCTGGACTTAACAATTACGTTCACTCACAAGTCAACTAAAACTCTGTACTATCACAGAGAAGAAAAATAAGAGCAGTCTCTTCAACAAGCTTCAAGAAGCAGCTATGGAATGAAGTCTCAGAGATTTCATACCTCTTAGCCAGAGCATAAAAGGACAGTTGGCCAAAACTTATCTTTGCTACATGATCATTCCAATGATAGTGTACAGCCAGTGTACTCATTTATAGGTTCATTTATACTGGAATTCGATAGGGGTGCAAGTGGAGCATAAATCAAGTTTATGCCCTGGTGAGGATTCAACCCAGAACCACTTTGTTGATAGTCTAGCTTGCTAAACACAAGACTAACACTCTCTAGACTATCATGTACCCAAAATGAATCTTTCATATTATAAAAATAAATCCTGCTGCAATAGCAAGAAATTCACTTCCAAGACACCATTTATTTTCAAGTAACATACATACACACATATATGAATGCATGCATACATACATAAATACATATACAGTGAAACACTGTTAACATGCGACCAATGGGTGGTACGCTGTCGAAACTTTGTGTTACACGTGCGCGTTTGTGCCGCATTGCGAGCATCTGTATGTGAAATTCGGCGGCGGTTTTCAACTGTATTGCATTCTCAACTTTGTCATTGGTCATTATATTACCACTATCATTTTCATTAAACTACCCATTGTTAACGATGCCCATGTATTAACCTAAAGGCACTATGAGGCATGGTGGCACCATGTGTAACTGTACTCGTGTGTTATTGATAAGCATGTTAACGTTGTTTCACTGTACATGTACAGAAAAAAGTTAGATATGCATGTTTTAACAGAAAAGTACATACATACATATACATACATACACATACATGTGCATTTGTACATACACATGTACACATATATTGTTACAAGTGCAGGCCTGTAAAACACCAACCTGTCGTAGGTGGAGGTGCTGTTGTAGTAGTTGTAGTAGTAGTAGTTGTAGTAGTTGTAGTTGCAGAAGTAGTTGGAGTAGTTGGAGCTATAGTAGTAGTTGTAGTAGTTGGAACTAGTATTGCTTCTGGTGAAGTCGTAGCAGTCTCTGTTGTTACGTCAGAAGGCTCAGTACCTGGTGTTGTAGTGCTGGAAGTCAAAACGTAGACAACCTGAACAGAAACGGATATGCAAAATTATCAGTACATAACTTTGACTAACTTGAAGACCTCTTTGAATGCAACGAATATTAAATTATTTTAATAATATCTGGCCAATTGTAAAGTGCCTTTTAAGAACCTCAAAATTTATGCTCAACATTCTGGACTTATCACTTTCACCTACATGTTCACTCACAAGTCAACTATAACTCTGAACTATCACTGAGAAGTTGTGGAATTGGAATAACTGCAGACGAACTTTAAGCCCAGCAGTACCTGATTTAGCACCAGTATTGTAAGGAGACATTAAGCATATCCCAGTGACTGACAGATGTCTACAAAAACTGTGCAGGATGGACAAAACATGAAAATCTAAACACATCTGTGGTTGGTTCGACAACCTGGAATGGGCTTCCTGTAGCTTTATGCCACCTCTCAAGAGGTGCCTGTTCGCAGTTTCACCAGCTGTTGAAACTGCTTTTTTCTGATTGACTTTGGTCGGGAGCGCCTCTGGGTATGGATCCTGAAGGGGCGCTATATAAATTCTGATTGATTGATTGATAATGATTGGTTTATAATAGTCTGATGGTGGCCAAATTTGTACAGATTGAAATGGGGTATTCTGTGGAAGTGATAAAACTGGTATAATCTCTTCACATTTACTGCCTTTTATGCTGGTGACTGGTGTCATTAATTGATACCTTGTGCAGTAGACTGCACTATGGTAGAAACTAATAATTAATATTAATATTAATAATAATAATATTAATAATAATAATAATAATAATAGTAGTAGTAGTAGTAGTAGTAGTAGTAGTAGTAGTAGCAGTAGCAGTAGCAGTAGCAGTAGCAGTAGCAGTAGCAGTAGCAGTAGCAGTAGCAGTAGCAGTAGCAGTAGTAGTAATAATAATAATAGTAATAGTAATAACAATAATAATAATAATAATAATAACAATAATAATAATAATAATAATAATTATTATTATTATTATTATTATTATTATTAAAAATGACGCAAGAAAAATTATGTTACTAAAATTTTACTAATTAATTCTGAAGGGTTAACTTCATACAAACTCTACAGTACATGTACATCAGACCCTTGTTGTAACACGCTTAATTGCAAACCCAAATTCTGTTTTATCATGGACCTCCAGCTTAGTTCCGCTTTAGAAAACGCCCTCATTATAGCCCACCCTCGTCATAGATGGTTTTGATATGCCTCCAAACATAGCATTACAAGGAAGTTATGAGGCATTTTAATTCCATAAAATACAGTTTCTTTTCGTTATTAAAAATACTGAAATGTAATATCAAAGGTACAGTTAAAGACATTCATACTTTATCATTTTCATATTTGGTATTGCTTTCCTTCCTTGGGCCACAGAGTACCACCCACACTATTGTCTAATATGAGACAAATAGATCTATTTAAAAGACAAATCCACTGCATGGCTGTCTCACTAGCAGGTCTCCTTGGTCATGCCTCATTTGCATACAGAGCTGAAGCCTTACATGTGAGCATTCCTTGAACATATTCTTTTGTGATTATGCTTCCTGGTTGAAGTGAAAACCTGCCACTGTATACTACCTGCATGACATGAACTCAGTCAACCATGTATAATGCCAATTAATGCTCTCATTGTTGACTTTGCCAACTATATCACTGACTTCCTGGTTAAGCCATCCTTTCAACCTCTAACCACTTCAGCACCTACACAATCATAATATTGAATGAGTAAGCATGAGCTCATGAATGGTATTCAAAAACAAATACAGTATCTATGTACATATATATATATATATATTTATATATATATATATAATGTAATGCAACAAAACATTTATAAAGCGCCACTTAAGAGTCTCTCAGAAGCGCTCAACACGTCGCCATCAAACAGCTGAAAAATGCGTCTTTAAGAGTTTGGAGAAAACCATATAGCCGCGTGCAGCACGCACAGACGGCAGAAGAGCGTTCCAGATCCGTGGCGCCGCAATCGAGAAGTTCCGACGAGCACAGGTGGTGATTCGAAACGAAGGTATTATCAAGTCATTATACTTAATTCGTACCCATCGCCGCCAAATGGCTGGCATCAGGTACTGATGATGATGAAGATATACTTCATTATGCATTATATACCATATAATAATACTTGAATCTAAACACCCATATGCATGTGCACACATACACACACATACCTCCCAGGATACAAACATGTATTCGTAATTATCTGTTTGAGGACATTGAATAGCCGAAGTATACCCCAGGCAAAATCCAGCCTTCTCTTTATAACAATCAATTATTTTTTAGTCCTAAGGTTTCCTGTAATAACAAAGCTTCTAAAATCAGGATGTGGTGTAATTATATTGGCCATCTGTAACCTTGTCAATAACTGGTACATCAGCTAACTGTATTGGCCTTCCTTCCTTTGCATCTGGGGTTCAAGGCCTGGTTCATCCAGTGAAACTTGGGTTACCACACATTTTATCATGGAATCGTGGAATATATGAGAACAGGTTGTTCTGATCTTTGACTTCTGATTGGTTTTTGCCTAAGCGATCACTAAAAACCAAGGTCATACCCCTGTGGACATTTTTGATATTGGTGTGAGCAACTGATTCAAATTCAGACATTTAGATTAGTCTTGCAGTAATTGGAGAACTTTAGAAGCCAGGAACTTTGCTAATCAGGTAACACAGAAAAATCTGAAAACTCCAACATGATATACACAACACCAAGAAATTGCGAGGAACTTTTTCAGCAGCTTAAACAGCATTTTCAGAAAAAAACAGAGCTCCTTCTCATTGATTGTTATTAATTAACATCTTCTATATTGTCGGTGTATAATGCACAAGGTAAGTGGCATCTAACCCCCTCCCCGCCTGGAATGGGAGAAGAAACTCCCCACTCTGGCCGATTGTATTAATTTTCATATTACAGGTGATTATATTATCAAAATTCAACACCCCCAATTTATGTCCAAAACGTTAACGCCACCTTCTCAGGTCCTTCTGGCAACTGTTGGACATCGTTCTACCAATCCCCCCATTGGTAGACACCACTGAAAAAGGTATCAACTGATGGCACACAAAGCCATAAACGGGTCAACAAATAACCTTGTTATTTGTGTGCAGGCGCAGCATAGGGAGTATATGAATCGTCATGCTTGGCAAGCTTTGAAACCCTAGGCTGTTACGCAGTGTTGCCAGTTCCGCGGTTTTCCTGCCCAATTGGGCTAGTTTTAAACTTTAGTTGCGGGAAAAATTCGCTGTCCGCGGGTTGCGGTTTTTTGGGCTACTTTCATTCTTGTCCGCTGTACGGAAAACGGTATTGCAAAAACTGGGGAAAACATTCAGATGCTTGGCGAGCGAGATTTTAGCACTAGGGTGTTTATGCTTTGTCACTTTTGGCGTTGTTCAGACGCATTCAATTTTTGAACTTTACGATGAAACAAGTTACCAAAGTTCAAATAGAAGTAAATAATTACATAAATTTTGATCATTTTCAGCTATTTTCATTTTGTTTACGTTATAATTTATATTGGGCTACTTTTGGGCGGATTTTGGGAAGCCTTTGGGCGGGATTTCCGGAAAGTACCTGGCAACACTGCTGTTACGCTTCACGGCATATAAAAGTCGTGGCAAAAATTTTTTTCAAAAGGACTTGGTTTCTGTGAAATTTCACTGGATTATGTTGCTAACTCTTTTCTTACTTATGAGGCATTAGAGCTGTGCAGTCTGAAAAAATTGTTATCACAAGCCACAAGAGGCTACAGTAAATGTTAATGTACACGTTTTCTATAGCAACTGTATGACCTCGACATTATTCATTTCTTTCAATGAATTGATCGGGTTAGACCTTTCATCACCAAAGGGTATTGTAGTCTCCTGCTTTGCTAAAGTGAATATAGGCAAAAGGCCTCTTCACTTTAGAAACATGCCATACAACGCTGCTCTGCTTGTGTACAATTTCCACCTATAACTATTAACTACCGAAAGCACATCATATTCTCCAAGACAGAAAAAAAGGAATAGTTCATAAATGGGAACGACTGTCATTTTGGAAAACGGTAATCTCTGTGTCTATAAGGTCATCATTATATCAACATTTCTGGAGCCAGGTTATGGATTAACTGAACAACCAATAATTAAAATAATTAATAGAGTAGTGGAGATGTATATTAATGTCTCTGTTATACCATTGGCGCCAAGAATATGCCATATATGATTGAAAATTACACTAATCTGCACATGCAGCAAGTGGGAAGGTCAAAAGTTCAAAGTTAGACTAAGCAGAGAGACTAAAAGACAATAAAACTGCAACATAATGTACTCGATTTTGACAAACACTGCATTGTTTGCATCCGGGGCGGGGGTCTGATAGTCCAGCGCTATTTATGATGTCGCGCGTGCACCTGTTGGTTGACTCAGTTTAGCTACATCGGTAAGAGCGTAGGCTGCATCTCACGCGCCTCTGTGCAAGAGAGCGTGAGGATCGTGGTTCGCTTCCCGAAGGTGGCTTATTTCCGAAATCTAAAAATCTTGGGCTAGCACGGTCCATGCACGGGGACCTTAAATGGCGTGGCGCCTATTCAAAACAGGCAAGTGCTTCTGAATCGTGGCTTCGAGTCATCGACTGCCTACGAATTACGGCAATCAAATCTTTACTATTTATTTATTTCTCGTGCTTTAGACTGTCTCTATTGAACAGTCTGCCAATTCAAATTCAAACTCTACTGAGTCTACTCTACTCAAAGAAAAGCTCAAGAGACATTCTCAGCATATATCATGTTTGCTGCACCTTTTAGAGCTGCTGGGTAGCTATGCTTTTTCTTCTTGGTTTGTAATCCTGTAAATTCCAAGCTCAGTTTAATGATACAGACAGCACCTGTGCATTTACATGTGCATTTATTTATTTATCTTGTCAACTCAGCTATAATGAGTGCACTGACCGTACACTGTAGGTGGGAAGATGAGATGATGAGGGAGAGGACTTTGCCACCCACCCTCCATATGCCAAGGCTAAGAAAATGAAGTCACTAACACTTCATACCTATGGCTGCCTCAGGCAATTATTATTATTGTTATTATTATCATTATTATTATTATTATTATTATTATTATTATTATTGTTATTATTATTATTATTATTATTGTTTATTAATATTATTATTATTATTTAAAATCAGTCCTTATTCTTCTGGCTAATTACTATTCAACAGGATCATCTGATTGCCTCTTGTTGATCATTCCTGAAATTCACACTGCGCTTGGTAAGCAGCCGTTCTCAGTTGCCAGACCTATATTTTTGAATTCTCACCATGTATAGGCCTATGCTGATTCAGCTCAGTCGCTTGCATGTGTCTTTTGTTCTCACCTTAAAACTCATCTGTTTAAAATTGCTTATAATGGACTGATCTTCTGAATGATGACCAAGTATTGTTTTGCTAGCTGAAGTAGTATATTCGTTCGTAATTATATTTAACATCATACAGTTTTGCGCGAAGAGCACCTCTGAGTAGATATCTTGAAGGGTTGCTATATAAATGTTCAATTACGTTACATGCATTCAATCAATCAATCAATCATAAAATTTATATAGCGCCTCTTCAAGGGCTCTATTCAGAGGCGCTCCCAAGCCAGGCCTGATCATACAGAAAAGTCTTCATTATTGGGCGTAGAAGGAAGCCGAGTGAATGCGAGGAGATAACCGAAGGAAAGATGGCAAGACATTCCACGCTGTTGGACCAACAACAGAGAATGCTCGGCGCTGCATAGTAGCAGTGCGGGCATGTGGAACCAAGAAGTCACCCCGAGAAGAGGAACGGAGGGCTGAGCGACCCTTAAGAGAAGAAGAGAGAGTGAAGATGGTGCACAAGTAGCGAGGAGCTGAACCCAAGAGGGCCAAGACGCTTTGCCAGACAAGAGAGCAGAGCCGATATAGGATACGCTGCCGGAGGGGAAGCCAGTGTAGAGTATGATGCATGTAGGAGGATACGCTACCACAGCGAGGCATTATGAACACTGCAGTTCCAAAACAGAACAATTGTTAAATCCATTTTGTCAGACTGTTCTTGTTAACTTCCTGAACTTGATCTCCAGAGCAATACCAAAAATCAGACATGTTTTCCACTGAGTAACCTTCAGTGGCAACATCAACGATAAACTGTTCCAGCATTTCGCAGAGATACTATTATTATGCACCTACAATGGCCGGTCACACATATATATATATACAAGCAACAATAACTTGCGATCCTTTGAACTTTAAAATTTTACTTAAAACATTTAAAACTAAGGAAGCAGAAATAAACCAAAAATGAATGCCAAACATATTTACAAATTATAGTGCCTCCATTTTTCTTACCTGCAGAAAACAGCAGCAAAAAAGAAACTTCCGAAAAAGTGGAGAAGCCATTCTCTAAATTGGAAATAAAATCCCAAGCTGCTGGAAAGGTCCCTCGACTTAAATCACACCTTTGCAAATAGTTCTACGGTTACCAGGATGCTTAAATGTCGCGATGCATGTATGCAAAACCACAAGGCCTACAAAGCATGCTGTTCGAAACCGATATTCTAGCAGATCAGGAAGTTTAATTCTGCTAGAGACCTTATGCACAGTGCATTAGGCAGCAGCCGATGATGGGTCCCTTGAGCAGTGCGTGGTGGCCAATAATTGCCTTTCATAGGCCAGCATAGCACGTAGGAGCAGGAATTCATATGCAAAATAGAAACTGGTCTAACAATAAAAGTTTACTGCTTTGGCTCCTCCCTCTTTTGATATCACTAGGCCTACTGAATTTGTTATATCAGCCTAGGGTTTTGCCTTCCAATGTATGCCAATTGTTATGCATGACAGACTCCACAAGGCTTGTGCATTCTCGCTCAAAAGAACCCCAAACATTCCTTGCAAGCAGTGGACACCAGTAGCATGGTTCTAAAAGTGTAAAAAATAATTATGGGGTCGTCCATTAGTCTAATTATGTCAAAAGTTTGACAGTTGTTGACAAGGGGGGGAGGCGGTTCGGTACAATTTGACGTCAACAAATTTTTTCCAATAAATCAGCAGACCCTTCAAAATGGTAGTGAAAACATTAAGTAGCCTAATGCTAAAAATGTATAAAGTGCCTAATGTTTATTACTACTAAAAAGCTGGTAATAAACTAAACTCATATATTTTGAAATTCGAGATTGCATTTCATAGTGTAAAAAAGTTGAAAAAGTGATTCTACATGTATTGAGCCATTGTATTTCTTTTTTGTAGGGGTGGGGGTTCTGGGATTGTTAACATAATTTTTTGGTTGGGTCCGTTGACAGTTGTTGATAAGGGGGATCAAAAACTGCCTAAAATTTGTTGAAATAATTAATGGACGAACCCTATTATAGGTTCCGCATCAGGATGATTAGTGCTTGGTATACTCTCTTAAAACCAGGAAGTAGCCGACACTAATTAATTTATATATTTGTTTAACCCTTTAATGACGAGCTTAATCTCCCAGTCGCTTTTAGTACACTCTGGTCGTTAAAGTGTTAAAGCACTCGTGTAAGGTCGTCAGTAAACCTGAAGCTGAATAGTAGGTAGGCTAGCCTGGCCTATATGTTTGCTAGGGGTCAACCGGTGTCAAGCAACGTCCAGAGTAAAAAGTGAATCTTGACATAGGCCTACAATAACATACAATTATAATACATGAAATTTTACTTACCAGTTCAATTACAGTTTGGCTGCATTTTGAGGAAGAGCGTGCAATTGAAATTCATGACTAATTTAGGCACTCCATGGAATCTTTCTTTCTCCTCCGTCAAGTATTCGCTGAGGCTCTAACAAAACTTCTCCATTTCGGTCGGTCTCTTGCGAGTTCTATTGCCCTTCTTAAGTCCCATCCTCTGTCTTCTATGTCCTCCAGTACGTTATCTATCCATCTCTTCTTCTGACGTCCTCTGCTTCTCGTTCCCTCCACCTCTCCGTGCAGCGCCTTTGCCGGTGTCACGAAATAGAGTATCCCCATTATAATTATATCCCCTTAGCGAAATAAAGTATCCAACCGGATGAATCTGAACGTGAGGGACTATCCCCCCTCGTGCAAAAGTATCCCCCATGAGTCGTACGAAATCATCCCCATTCAAAAAGTATCCCCCTGCAACATAATTACAAATTGTGCTATTTAAGTCAATTTAGAACCATAGTTGGTAAAAACGGTTAAAACTGAAAAAACAAAAAACCTCGTCTTTTCAAAAACAACAAATAAAAAACGGCAAAACGGGACAAAAGAAACAAGAAAATAATTTCACTTTGTTACATCTTGTAGGCCTACTGCATTTTGTAAGTAAAAACCGTATTTAAACAGTTTAATTTTAATCAGCAAACAGCCCAACTAAGTAACATTAATCCAGAACAATTATTTTATTTCTATATGTTTTGTTTAATAAGAAATTGAGAAATTAAAAATATTGAAATCTTTTCTAATTTAAATTGTGAACATAAGACCACATCTATAGGATAAGTCCATGCTGTCTAACACAAACAAACATAAGTAAAAACTAAACTTTGTGAGTATGGAGTGTAGACTACCCTACTTTATTGAAACTTGTACATGTACTTAAAATTTTTACTTATATAATAACTTGATATGGAGTAGGCTATATTACTCCGAGTAATATCAGTCAGTTTATCAGTCAATCGGAGATTACTGTATATAAAGACAACATTTCGCATATTTGGATAACTTAGAAATACAAATAACTTTTATAAATTTTAACTTATTGTGATAAGGAAATACAAATAACTTTTATAAATTTTATTTCTGGTACTGGTGCTATTTATTAAACAAATGATGACATTAAATAGTCACGTAATTACCTGAATCCTAGAAAGTACGGAGACAACGTAGGCCTATAAGGGATTTCAGACAAAATGCAATTAAGACACAGTGCCATGAAAAGGGATTAAGGTACTAATTAGGTGACTTGGTAGCTCGAACTTGATATCGGTCGTTTCGTATCTATCGTCATTGAAGCCATTTGAGGCAACAAGCCAACATCCAGGGTTCTTGCGTTTTGTTTGCTCTTGTAATCTCACGCTAATTAAGCAGTGCCTCAAAGTTAGTCCATTCGCATAATTAGTTGAGTGAAGTTCTTGATGCGATGGAAGTGTCTTAAAGGAGGAAGACAAATATAGGCAGTCACAAACGACAGTGTAGAGTGTACTGATAAGGAACTAAGGTGCTAATTAGGTGACTTTGGTAGCTCGCGCTTGATATCGGTCGTTTCGTATCTATAGGTACACCAGCAAATTCATTGAAGCCATTTCAGGCAACGAGCCAACTTCAGGGGCTCTTGTGTTCTGTGTGCTCTTTGTAATCTCACGTTAATTAAACAATGCCTCAAAGTTAGTCCATTCGCATAATTAGCTGCTTGAAGGTCTTGATGCGATGGAAGTGTATAAAAGGATGACGACAAATACAGGGCTTTGCGACAGCGTGCGAAACCGTTTCGAGTTCAGAATGCTGTGCTGATGCACATCGGCCAGAAGGGCCAGACTTGTCGTGTCGTGACCGAGATACAAGAACGCGAGCAAATCGTGGCTCATCTTCATGCAGGTAAGGCCTCGTGTACTACGTTGCGCGAAAATTACCTATCCGTTATCTATACAGTTGTATAATCATTTTGAACACTTCCTTATACTTCTTTATAATAGACTTTCTAACTCGTGTAGGCCTGAAATGTGGTATGCACTGCCTGTTGTCAGTTCTATAATCAATACGTCAAAAATTATTCGCCCTCATGGAGCCGTTTAACTGAATTTATGATCTGAAAGAGCGCATTCACTTTAGTGGAAAAGTGGTTCAAAGCGAACATTAAAAAATGGACTTTTGAACTAGAGAGCTCACTTAGAGTCACTTGCTTTAAATATTTCTGGCTTTGGATTTGTATTAAAATATATATTCATAAATTAAACGCATTAAAATAATAATACCTTATACCTGTGCAATTTCATCCCCCGGGGGATGATTTCACACTGTGGCGACCGCCGCCCCGCACGCTACCTCTCTCTCTGTGCTCACGGGACGGCGTCGGCTCCAGCCCACTATCCGTCTGGAGCCGCCCGAGTCACTTCCTTGTCTACTTCAATGTAAAATGGCTGTTCTCTATCTCTACCCAGGCTGACCGTTCCTATCAGGGGAGGTTTAGGATGGGTCGCTTCTCCAAGAGAGGTAACACTGTACAGCTTTATATCAGTCAGACTCTGCCTCTTCCACGGTCGCCGGATGGGCAACGTCCTGAGGATGGCCGTCTCTCAGAACAGGGTTCGTTCTTTTATCAGCACGAGTCTTTCTCTTCGTGTTTACCTTCTTAGCTACGCGCTTCCTCTTCTTCTATGCCTGATCTGAACTTCCAACTACCACTCTGCATCTCGTGACTCTTAAACCATCGCCAATAATAAGGGACACCAAACGTTCTCTAAGTTCCGGGATCCAGAAATACTTATGACAAGTCGCTATACCATTTCGCCCTAGACAATACCCGTAACAACTCTCTACATCGCGTCGTCCTAGACAATACTTGAAACACTTTGCTACGTCAACTCGGCCTAGACACTACCGATAGCAGCTCTCTACGTCTTCTAGCCCTAGACCATACTGGGGACAAAACTCTACGTCAACTCGTCCTATACATTTGTCCATGGGGCAACGCGTCTTCCTACCGTCATGTGTCTCTCTGTCCATTTCCGTGTTTGGCATGCGGCCTCACACGTATATTGTCATGCACCACAATTGACGGAGTAAGTTCCCTTACCCGTCTCTGCGTCGGCAAAGAACGACCAACACAGTGATAAATTCTGCTTCGAAAGACAAAGAAACACTAGCCTCTGTGTTGGCAAAGAAAGACCAACACATAGATATATTCTGCTTCGAAAGAAAAAGACAGACACCGGTAGGATCTCACGGACTGTGAAGGCAAAGATCGACCAACACAGTAAGAAATTCTGCTTCGTAAGATATAAGGTATCAACGGACTCTGAGAGTGAAGGCAAAGAACGACCAATACATTATAATTCTGCTTAGAAAGAAACAAACACTGGTAAGGTATCTACGGACTCTGATAGTGAAGGTCCTCTCTCTATAACCTTCACTATCTACACACAGAACTTCGTTCCGACCTACGCACGAGGGGGCCCAGCCTCGCACTTCAGTCAGTTCTCAGAGCTGTGTTGCGACAAGCAAATATGTATCTATCCGGGTACCTGACTACCCGAACGTACACGTATCGGTCACTTTCTTGGTCTGCGTTGATCTCAATTTGATCTGGATATCCGACTATCCAGATTCTCTCGCATCGGTAACTATCTTGGTCTGCGTTGATCTCCCCACCTGGGGTTTTGTACTCGTCACCAAGGGCGTTGACTCGCTGTGTCTCGCGAGTACACCCTTCCCCGGCTTAAGTCTTACACAACCTTTCTTCACGCTATCCGAAACAATCTGATCCGGGACCTGCCAACGAGAGTGGGCCCTTACTCCGCCTCAGGTATCCCTTGAATCAAACTTTCCGAATCAGATAGCGAGCGTTACGGTTGTGCCCGGGAGCGCACGGACTCACAGGATTCGTTTCTGAATCCTCGGACTCGATTCCGTTGCCGGAATCAGGGGTAAGTGTCACTAACGTTACCCCTTTGTTTCTCACAGACCTGTGTATTTACTTCCCTGTTAGGGAATTGTACTGTCTCTCACACCTGAACGAACCACGGTCAGATCTGTCGGGTAGTTCCCCGAACAGAAAGATAGGCGGCTAGTCCCGCAAGTAGATATTTACCGCGGGGAAACCGCGGTAATAAATACAACCGACGTAAAGTACGCAAAGAAAGATATACCGCAAGAAAATCTCGGAAGTTACTATGAACGACGCTAGATACGCAAAGAAAAATATTCCGCGGGAAATCCGCGGGGAAACCGCGGGAGTAAGTAAGAAAAGAAAGATATTCCACGGGGAAACCGCGGAAGTAATTAAGACCGACGTTAGGTACGCGAAGAAAGATAATCCGCGGGGAAACCGCGGGAGAAATTTTCGGTAAGTCCCGTAAGTAGAAAAGGTGCGGTAGACCCGCAAGTTGAAAAGAATATGCGGGTAGATCCGCAATTGTTTTACGAACGGTATCAACGGGGTCACCATCTTCCCCGTACTTTACCACACAGGTGTGTAGCATTTATCTAACGGTAACTCCGGGGAGTTTCCCCGTATTTACGCACTTTTTCGTTAACTGATTTTCCCCGTCTCTCCCCGTTCTCCGAACTTTACGCGGAAACCGGACTTTGATTTTTCACTCGCCGTTAACTGGTTTTCCCGTAACTCACGTACTCCGAACTTTACGCGGAAACCGGACTCTGATTCCTCACTCGCCGTTAACTGATTTCCCCGTCTCTCCCCGATCTCCGCACTTTACGCGAAATCGGGCTTTGATTTTTCGTTACAGACCTGTCGGTATCTCCGCGTACTTTCCGATCGACACCAACGGGGTGACACCTTCCCCGTATTAGACCTGTGAGCCTTTATCTCACGATCGGTCTTTCCCCGATCAGCTTCCCACGATCAAAGCTCGGACCGGCTCGCGATCAACAACGTGATGGGCCCTACCCCGTCAGATCAGCGATAGCCGGCATTGGCCAGACCATGTGAGCGGCTGTCACACGGGAGCGCACGGATTAGATTTGTTTTATTTTGGACGCGGAGGCGCCCGTAACTTTCCCGTAACCAACGACACTAAAGAACCGTGTCGCTATGTGTAGAGCAGTGCACAACCACTCTACTATGTGTGAAGCAGTACGACCACTTCACGATATAAGCGATGCACCATGAGGCAGCCTATATTCATCTATCGATCATCTATGCTATAGCATCTCATCGCTTATAAATGCGTCCCTACCAAAGTTATTAGCACCGGGTGTCTAAGAGATATACTCCTAAGGACCAATTTAGGCGATGCCTATCTTTTAGTCATCAACTATAGAACGTGGGAAGATGTACTTTAATTTAATTGATAGATTAAAACGATAAAATAGCCAAAATTAAGCGAGCGTATAATTTAATTATATTTATTAAAACTCGAATCGAGCGCTGATTAAACGCCATCTAGCGATTCAGAGGCGCGACGCCGTATAACAGAAAATCAATATTAATAAGCTATTTATAGATCATGCAGCCTTCACTCTGTCTTGTGGCATGTCCGCCACAACACATTGGGAGATAGAAATGGTTTATCCCCCCGGATACTCTATACCGGTATAGTCCATCCGGGGGGATAAATTCATACATCCCCCCGGATAGTCTTAGGACGGATACTCTATTTCGTGATACCGGCATTCTTCCATGGAATATAAGAATACAACTGTACAGTCGTCAGCAGTTTTGGCCAAGAGACTAGAGTCCAAGTCGGCAAAAGTTGATCAAGTCGATCGTTTATTTGCCAAATCGATCGAGTCGACGGAAGGTTGACTAGTCGACGAAGTCGATCGTCGGCCGAGCCAAGTCGATCGTAGCACTCGACTCGATCGATTACGATGTTGGGCCTATAGCCTAGGCCCAGAGGTGCAAAAAACCAAACTTTTTTCAAAATGAAAAGTTGGTTTTTTGGTTTTTGGTTTTATTTGGTTTTTTGGTTTTTGGTTTATTGTTTTGGAGATTTTCCTATTTCGGATCATAAAACTCATAAAAATGGCATAATACCGTTCAAAATAATCAGATGCATATAAATGAAATTAACTAGAACAGTAGAACCGTATAATTATGTCATAAAACGAAGTTAACAAAGACCATACAACATTTTTTATATTTATAATTTTGAAATTTGTAAAAAACCAAAACACCAAAATTTGAGGTTTTTGGTTTTTTTTGGTTTTAAAAAACCAAAAAAAACAAAAACCAAAAAACCAAGCCTTTAACAGTCCTGCCTAGGCCTAAATCCATTAAAATAAGGAGGTACAAAATTATAAAAGTTTACCTTTAATTTCGATGGTTTATCAAGAGCTGCTTCAATTTAGTTTCAGTTTAACGACACTGTGGGATAACAAAGATCATTAGCGTCGCCCTCCTTCTTCATTCATGTTGGACTGGCGCTGTAGAAACGATGACGAAGTTCTGCAGCAATTTCTCGGACGTCTCTTTAAATCTCGCAAATTAGGGAACCAGCCTTAAGCGCATGCGCATAGCGAGTGCGAGGAATGGCATAAGATATTCGCACGAGGTAGAATAAAGTAACGCAGCGTCTTCGTAATTGTTATGATTAGAGTCAAACATACAGATATATTTTGGGTTTTATCTGCAACATTAATAGTAATACTATATACAGAGTTTTAATTTTATTTATAACCTTCTTATTTTACAGAGCACTAATTATTACCAAATTATCATACCTCATGTGATTTACTCGTACTGCATCAGCGATGGATAAGCAAATGTTTATGCTGCTGTTGACAACTTGGAGAAAACTGTCTAAAATTTGCCATTTTTGGATTTTATAAATCGTTTCTTTTAAATTACATCATTCAGACCGAGAAAACTGTAAAATCTGTCTCTGGTGTATAGCTGAAAAAATGGATTAGACTGAATTTCAGCGGAATCGATGTAAAACTATAGGAGGGCGGTCACAGACTGTGTCTTGTTCCAGTGCGCTCTCCGATTTGCACATGGATTAGAATAGAATAGAATAAAATAGAATAGAATATTCTTTATTGTAGGATTTATTGTAGATTTTTCTTCGGTTATTCAATCCCAAAAAATCAACAAAGGAAAATACAGCCGTGAACAATTAACGTGGGTATTGAGAAACAACTGGAAGACCCAGAAGGAACCAGAGTCCCTCTTCAATGCTAATTATGCTGAACTTATAGAACTTTACCTGCTGGACAAGATTATGTTTGAGGGGAGAAGCTCTTGAACATCCTGTGACTTTCTTATCATCGTTAAGTTTGACACTGTACACAAAGCAGAAACTGATCTACTTCATACTTCGCAAAAATATTCTTTATTTTTGTTTTGGTCGCACGTGATTACCCATCCACTGCCTATTTTGTTGGCATTTGATTGACTGGGACTCATCATTTTATCTTGGAGACGCCACAGAGTTGTGGATCTAGAGTTTTCTGCTAATGCAAAGATAAGGATTTCTTCGGAAGCGAAACAGATGTCGGTCATGGAAATAACGCGTACGGTGAAGAAGTGGGAAGTCTTTCCTGGGAAGAATAAGTTCTGCTGCAATGGGCTTATTATTACCGGACACCAACCAATTATTTTCTATGTGACGTGTTTCCTCATCATCGTCGTGACTGGTCTATTTTTTGGCTCAGAGTAAGTGCTTTCCACATAATTGTATGCTCACAAATGTGGCGGGTCTTGATTCTGAGGGTTACATGTTTCTGTATTGCCATTTATGAGATTTGTATTATTAATTCATGGAGCACTTCTGATGAGCTTCTCGTAAAGAGGTGCTTTGCAAATTTGTGCATATGATTGTAATTATAAGGTTATTTTGCTGAACATTCTTTATGGTGAAATTCTTTGTCTGCTGTTACATTTGTCTGATTGTATAAAGATTGCCCTTTTTGCATTTCCTTTTATGTGTTTGCAATGTAAGATCTTTCTTGCTGTAAACTAGGGCTGTCAACAGGCCTTCATGATTCAATAACCTAATTTCGTAGATGTGTTTGAAGAAGTATAATAATTTACTGGAGTAAACAGATTGTTTAGTCATGCATTCACAGCTTAATAAATTGATTCATGGTTTAATGAGTAAAACCATTATAGTTACCTTTGTGAAGGTAGTTGCTAGTTTGTGATGTCTGCTATGTAATAACTCTCCCCTACTGCTAGTACATTTTATATGTGCTTCTGTGTCAAATAGCATAAAATACAAGTAATACAAGTAATGTAATTGCAGTCAAAAGTGAAGGGCTCACGTGACTGAGTGATCTCGTAGCAGTACATCTATATGGAAATCAGCTGCTTATCTATCTGGCTGTTGACCTCAGAATGGGAGATAGCCCTTATGCTCAATTACAGTGTCAGTTAGTTTAATTTAGCAATGTGTTTACAGCCCAAAGATACATTCATTAAGTGCCTCCTCTTGCATACCTGCTGTGTGGAATTTGGCAGATCATGAAGTGGTCTTGATAGTGATGTAGAATTTCCCAGATGCTAAACATTGCTCGTCTGAAAATGAAGATGTTATACTATGAAAACTCTTGCTTTCAGTTTGACTAGAAAGAAGCACATTTAAAGGATCCTGAGAATACCCACTGTATAAATGTCCACATGCATGCATAAGATACATACATACATGGAGTGTGTTTCACAAACTACTACAGTGTTAGTTTGCCATCCATACTTGGCCACAGAGCTCTTCACTTAATAATAATAATAATAATCTTTTCTTTATTGAAGCGCCTGACAATTTGAAAAACGCACTGCGCTGTACATTTACAAGTTATGCAATTGAAACAACAAATCTTAACTACTAACAGAACAGACAGCCTGCAATACACGGCGCTAATAGCAGCCTACAAAGCATGTCCGCCCTACGGGGCTCGAACTCGGTACCTGTCGCTCTCTATGCCAGTGTGTTATCCAATGCGCTATCGGGCAGCACATGGTTGTTCCTCTGGCTCGGACTTTTGCATTAGAAGATAGTTTTGTGCATGGCCAGCCATCAGTTTGGAATAGGTTACCTACCAAATCTGCATCACAAGCTGTGCCTTTATTTATTATTATTATTAATTAAATTTGTAACGTGCACATGGTCACACCAAAATGTGAATCTGAGGCACGGATAGTCGGCTGCCAAGAGAAGATGCAAATGCTTGAAAGCCGAAGAGAAATAGTGAGTTTTGAGCCGCATTTTGAAGAAGGAAATATATCATTTGCCTCGCAATATTCTCTGTGTCTGATTGGAAATGTTTATGAAATGAAGAGGCACTATAAAAATGCGTAGTTTTGATTACTAGAGTACTACACGTACACTTTGAGCAGCAAGAATGTGCTTGCCTTGTGTTGCGTAGATGCTTGGTGCATGCTCAAGAGTATGCTGAGTGCACCCATGGTTTTTTATAAACCTTCTCTGATTGTTTTTTGCCACTACGTTCTATGCACAGCCAATTTCATCCATGTTTAAAGTGGATTTAGGATGAGTCCTATAACCTGCCTGTTGATAAGTATAAGTGGATAGGTCTTGCAGTTATGTAAGAGACTGTTGCTCCTCTTCAGTGAGTGCTACTACGTTGTGCCTCGCACACGATTTGCCTTGGGCCAATGCACAGCCATTGCTAATGCTACCATCTGGAATTGCCTCAAAATATTTATGTGACTCAGATGCTGCGTGTTTTTTGCAGGACTTGCACCAATTCTCTTCCACCAGGCATACAATGCGTCATTCTACTGGTGCTCCAGACAGCCTCTGGTGGCCAATTACTTTTACGTTGGATCCTTATTACGTAACTCGCAGTCATTTCAACAGAGGAAGTTGTTATGAATGCGAGCATACATGAATGGATCCCATAGTGTCAGATTGTGAGGCTGTTAAAGTTGTTGCCTGCTTTAGAGGGAATTTCCTTCAACTTCTGGCACACTGTCAAAGGCGCCATGCCACGAATTAGATATTAGATATTACCTTACATCTCTCTTGAAGTAGCGCTATACAAATTTGCAATTACGATTACGTTGTCTTATCGTATGTATTGTAATTGTATTGTACTGATATTGTGTATTATTTTTCCAAGTTTATGCAGCAACCTTAATAGTTGGTTTTATGATTGTCACAGCTGTCCATACTTGGCTACGAAGTTGAGCCCAGCGATTCCAGTGGCTGGCATCGTCCTCTTCATCTTCGTCATGTCATCGTTGCTGCACACAAGTTGGACCGATCCTGGGATTATTCCGCGAGCCACACCTCAGGAAGCAGCTGACCTAGAGAAACAGATAGGTAGAGTGAACTTGCATTGTTTGGTGTTTACTGTGGTAAGTCGCATAAGAGGAAGATGAGCCATCCTTTGAGCCTCAAGACGAGCCATCTCTTGAGCTTCAAGACGAGTCATCTCTTGAGCCTCAAGACGAGCCATCCCTTGAGCCTCTAGACGAGCCATCTCTGTCTTGTGCCTCAAGACGAGATGTCTCTTGAGCCTCAAGACGAGTCATCCCTCGAGCCTCTAGACGAGCCGTCCCTTGAGCCTCAAGACGAGCCATCCCTTGAGCCTCAAGCCGAGCCATCCCTTGAGCCTCAAGACGAGCCATCCCTTGAGCCTTAAGACGAGCCATCTCTTGTGCCTCAAGACAAGCTGTCTCTTGAGCCTCAAGACGAGCTTGTTTCTTGAGCCTCAAGACGAGCCATCCCTTGCGCCTCATGATGCTGCACTTCTATTTATGCTTGTGCAGGTCTTTTGAATTTTACAGTTGCGTTTGCGTTTTACTTGGGAGAGAATTCGTGTGGTAGTGAACCAGGTTTAGCCTCCAGCTCTTGTAGAGTAGTTCTGACTTTGATGACGATGAATACGACAATTTCTAGAGCGCTGTAACACGGCACATGCTGTTACAAGGGTGCTTTGACACAATCAGCACTTAATCAGGATACGCTAGAAGTTGAAAAATATGTCTTGAGCCTGGACTTAAATGACTCCAAGGATATTACTGAATGTATTGAAGGTGGGAGATTGTTCCAACACCTAGGGCCAGCAACAGAGAATGCGCGGGTCCTTAATCAGGTCTTTAATTTAATTTTCTTACCTTCAGATCGCCCCAGACCTCAGCTCGCAAAGAGGGTCCCAACCTACTTTGTTATGTTTTATGATGAAGGGATAGAGACAGAGAGAGACACACACAGAGAGAGATACAGAGAGACAAGATGTGAAGTACTGAACAAATGAGTACTTCAATCAAATGGTCACGTTCTGCACATAATATTATTGTCACAGACCGTTCTAAAGGCTGACATTTGTTGTCTTTGAGAACCATAGTGGCAGTGTTGTCCTCAGATTCTAAAGGGTGAATTCTTTCATATTTTGTGCAATGCAAATGTAGTCCTGTTCTTCAGCTGTTTGTGTTGCCATGGAAACGTAGTTGTGTTCTTAGCTGTTGCTGTTGCTGTGGAAACATAATCCTGTTCTTAGCTGTTGGCATTTCTGTGGAAAAAGTCCTGTTCTTGAGCTGTTTGTGTTGCCATGGAAACATAGTCTCCTGTTCTTAGCTGTTGGTGTTACTGTGGAAACAGTCCTGTTCTGGAGCTGTTTGTGTTGCCATGAAAGCATAATCCTGTTCGTGAGCTGTTTGTGTTGCCATGGAAACATAATCCTGTTCTGGAGCTGTTGGTGTTGCTGTGGAAACATGGTTCTGTTCTTGAGCTGTAAACTGACTTCGTTGCAGTCTACCTATGGCTCTTAATGGTTGCCTGGCTTCAATTTACACTTCTGAACTTTGTAAATAGGACATTTAATATCAAATTTTTTGTATTGCATTGTAGACTTCATAAGTGCAGTAAATAAATAGATAAGACAATGTGATGCATGCTTTACTGTTGCATAAAGCTGAGACAATCGGTGATGTGAAGGTTAATACAGATCCATGACAATAAGGATGAGCTGTAGGAGGGCAACAATGATGTATCCATCTCGGAACAACCCCTCTGACATGACACAGCGCTTGTGAATAAGCTGGTGCCCTTTGCTTAGCTTTCGAGTAGCGCCTTAGAAATTTGGAGTTTGCGATTACGATGGATGAAGAAAAGGGACCTGGCAGGTCTATGAAACAGATGGAGTGCCTTGTATATGTTGAAAAGGTCGAAATGAGACATTGTTGCTAGTTTAAAATATTTTGTTGCTTCCTATTTGTTCAGAGCAGTTTGCCCTAAGGGGACAGTGATGAGAAAACCCAGATGTGACTAATTAGGGTCTTGGCTTAAATTTCCCCGTTGCTAATGGCGTCTGCCGATCAGTAGGTCATGAGTGAGCAATATTTAATTGAATTCATAGTACTGCATCTTCAGTACAACCGTTATTGTTTTACCAGACAAAAACCCTTAACAACTGAATGGACTTTGTTTCCGTATTAATGTTCCATAATATATCTCAATGGCCCTCATTCAAGTGCCTTTCAGAGTCTTGGAAAGA
The DNA here is from genome assembly GCA_020284085.1 of Aporrectodea caliginosa. Lineage (NCBI taxonomy): Eukaryota > Metazoa > Annelida > Clitellata > Crassiclitellata > Lumbricidae > Aporrectodea > Aporrectodea caliginosa. Next base: position 604,712 of record JACEVL010000807.1, on the reverse strand, counting down.
CCCTGAAAGAGTCTCCCTCTTTAGTTTACACAATCTTCGGCTCACTCTGGCTCCTGGCTTCTGTTTGTGGCTTTTAGTGCCGTGGATTTACGCTTAGGTGCTTAGACCCTAACGCTCGAGCATTGTTCTGTGACTGTATATCTTCAGCGGTTAGTTAATCTGGTTTCTCCCGAGCTTGACTGAGAACTTTCGGCTTTGCAGAAAAGTGATTTACACAAAGAATTTCATTCTTGTGATTGATTTTTTGATTGAAACATGATTGTTGGCGTTTGGCTCATGGTATGACTAAACTCGAAGCCTCAGTTTTGCCAGCGATCAAAGACCATTCTTTGGTTCGAGATTTCTGCTCCACCTGTGCCCCTTAGCCAATTCAGCTATATTAAATGAGTACACTGACTGTACGCTGTCGGTTGGAGGTGAGATGGTGGCCACCCATTCTCATGTGCCAAGGCTGAGAAAATAAAGTCGCTAGTACTTCATATATACCATGGCTGCCTCAGGACTAGCTTAAGGAACTACTCTTCTTCTCTTTATCTATGTAACTGCATATGCTATATAGCAAGACTTTACGTGTCTTTGAGTTGCCTTTTATTTTACCCTTTTAGTGCCAGAAATGAACACCACCTTTGGAAAGAATTATGTCCTTCAGAATAAATATTTGGCAATCTTAGTTATCATGGAACCTTCATCACATGTTGTAACAGAACACCTTTGTCAAGAAAACGTTTTGTGTTATCTGACTGATTAAAGAAATAAAACCAAACCAGTTGCACCAAAAGGACTTTTTGGAGTTGTGTTCTTATAGCAGCAACTTTAATGTGTACCATGCAGGTCTATCTCATAGCCATCTTTCATTGCCTTAGCAAGGTCCATGAATGTGCTAAATAAAGTTAGGAAATAAAATTTGTAAGCTAATGAAGGTTTATTTTGGCTGATCAATAACCTTCATGTTAAATACTGTGTCGCATGTCTTGCCAATGACCTGTCAGAAGTGCAGAGTAAAGAGCAAAGGTAAACAATGTGAAGGTGTGACACACTTATTTACACAGCTGTACAGAAACTCTTCAGAAGTGTGATCCAGAAGTTAAGGGTCATTTGGCCAAGGCAGAAACTCAACCACAGCTATTGAATTTTGATATTTGACACACCTTTGATGACACCTTTGATACTTGTTTTGATACTCGTGTAACAGACCATTAAAATATGGAGGGGTGAGTGGGACACCAAGTGGCATGTTACTGTATCCAAGTACTGATATTTGGAGGTTATGATTACTAACCTATCAAATATCACTTCTCTGTGACTGCCTGTGTTGTATCAACAAAACCACCCTTTTGCTTTAAGAGTCTACCATCTTACCACCTGAAAATGATAACTGGAGACAGCGATGTGTATGGGGGTGAAGCTTTTGCTTTCTGGAGGAACTCTGATAACTTATCTCCATTCCCTTGGACTCTATAGGTGTGCTGATTTATCATGTTTGCCTGCATCTCTACAGTGCCATGCATTTAATTTTAATGCATCTCCACGATACAATGCTTTATATCTTTGAGGGTAGAACATCTCCAGGAATCAGTTTCATTTTAGAACTGCACTACTTAATGATCATACGCAAATGCTCTTTGAACATTATTCTGCTCTTCCAGTTGGAGTGCCCACTATTTTCCATATGTGTGAAATATAAAATAAACTTACTGAGCTGCAGAGTACAATCCTGTGACAGCTCCCAGCTACTTTGCCTCTGATTGGTGTGCACTGTGAGAGACGCTATATAAATTGATAGATACAATAGATACGATAGATACAATACTTTGTACTGTTGAAAGTCCCTTCAATTGCAGAACACTTTACAACTGTTAACATTATGTTGCAGTCACAAACTGCTTTGTCAAGGTTTTATGATATGTGTTTAAAACTTCTGATTTTATTACTAGGTGTTCATTAACTCTCTTAGTCTTCATTTGTTGTGTTTTGTCAACTATACTAAGACCTATTTTGCTGAATATATTTACCTACCTATCTTTCATGTGCGATCCTAGTTTGGCTTATGAAGCACTTGTTTTGATAGTCTTGCCAACTGACTATGTAAATGTGCTGTTGTTCATCATAGGTGTGACACCTTAGAAATCCAGTGTTGTATTGGATTGTATTATTATCTAACTAGTCATGTATATAGCACTTTCGGCTTTTAAAGTTATGAAAACAACTTTTTTTGTTTAAATTGTGTTGCCTATTTGCGGTTAATGTTCCACTTAAATATTGTTGGTATCATTTTATTGTTATTGTATTGTATTGTTAAATGTCATTGGTGTCATTGTATTGTTATGTAACTAGTCATGTATGTAGCACTTTTGGCTTTTAAAGTTATGAAAATGTAACTTTTCTTGTTTAAATTGTGCTGCTTATTTGCGGTTACTGTTTCACTTAAATATCACTGGTATCCTGAATTGTCATTCAGTTTCCTTTAGGCAGCAAGCATCCTGACAAATTGAAACCAAATTATTTCCCATGGTGAGTTTCACCTAAAGCACTCGTAAGCAAATGTACTTCACAGTTTCTGTTTCGTTGCAGATATGCCGAACGCTGCCGGTGGTCGCGACATGTACCAGCCGCCACGCATGCGAGAGCTGACAATCAACGGGGTCCTAATGAAACTGAAGTACTGTCCCACTTGCAAGATCTTCCGGCCGCCAAGGGCATCGCATTGCAGCATTTGTGATAACTGCGTCGGTCAGTATACAAAACCAGACTAGCCTAATGGTTCTTTGGTCGAGGGATGAAGATTTGTCGTCGGTGATATCTTGCAGTGATAACCGAAATTTAAAGTCTATTTTCTGGGAAATGGGAAGTTGGACTGGTATCAGGAGACGTTTCCTATGTGACTCATGCCGCTTTGTTATTTTCTCGCTTCATCTTTGGTGGCTAGCATTATTTACTGATGTGGGTTTGTAAAGCAGTGCTTATTTTCTGATCAAACATTGTTGCCTTTTTAACCCTTCCTGTTCCTGCACCCATTCCCTTTCCATTTCCGTAAGCATCATCCTCACCCTTTGCCATTCCCTGAAGCATTTTGGGGTGTCCTTCATCTAAGAGGAGACATGACTCTGTGACCAACAGTAATATTTTTTATAATTACTTAATGCTTTAGCAAACTTTCTTGGGTCTAAAGCAGCCATACATTTTGCTTTCATGGATTAAATTACTTTTTTTCTACTGCATAACTTTCCACCAAGTTTTTATCCACATTGTTAACCACATTGTCTTTCACAATTTATAGAAAATTAATGTTTATTTTATGTTATGAAATAGTAATAGTTTGTTCTGAAAGGCTTTTGCTGTGAGATGTGCTTTATAAATAGCCAAATACAATACAATACAATTGTTTGCCTATTTTTCATGTTATGATTTTCAGCTTAGTTTCTGCTGTAAAAACTGTAGACTCATATCTAGGGACTTAAACAAGCATGCTTGATATGCTGCCAAATGTGGGAGGCTCGTTGTTAAGCTTAATGTTGAATGCAGCCTGCAGAATTCATAGGCTTTTGATGTTTGCCAACCACACAATCAGTTTTGGTACTAGATCTCTAAAGCGTGTTCTCCTCAGCTAGCTTGAAGCATCTGATAAAAACAGCAATAAAATTGAAACAACAATCAACAAAGATCTGTTCAGAGTATTACAATAGCTGAATATCAAAACACTTAAGTAAGCGACTCAAATTTCTGCCCTAGCGGATTTCTGCACCTCTAGCCAACTCGGCTATAATGAGTATGCTGACTGTACACGGTAGCTGGGAAGATGAGACTGCAAAGGAGAGGACTGGCCACCCGCCCTCATATGCCGAGGCTAAGAAAATGAAGTCTCTAACACTTTATCCTCAGGGCTAGCTTAAGGGACTGCTCTTCTTTTTCTAAGTCAGCAACTCAGTTGTTTTAGCATGAAATCCAACAGTTGAAGGCTGGGCATTGCACGACTCAACATGGATGTGTGCTGTAATTTAAACAATCGCCTCGAGCATAAACACTGCAACCAAGAAGTGAAATTTAAAACGACATATATCCTGTAAAGCATGCGATGCATATAAGTTTACAGTTTAAATTTTTCATTCTGAATTTATTTTACAAGCACCATTCTGTTCCCCCGACATTCAGTTCAGATAACTTTGTGACATATGGAGATATTGCTGATGGTTTTATTTTACGAGGGTACTGTTTGGATTGCTATTTTTAACGTTGGGGTTTTTGTTATCACAAAATATCCAGTAAGTCACGAAGGCCAATAACCATCTCAGCATCAACATGATGATGTTGATATCTATCTTTCAGGTTCTCCTACATCAGGGATGGCCAACCCGCGGCCCGCGGGCCAAATGTGGCCCGCAGGCTGCTGATCGGTGGCCCGCACGGCCCCTTTCTAAATAATTTTTTTCTTATTTTGCACCTACTTACTTGTCCGACTACTACAAAACTGCATAATAAAGATGTCTAAAACACTAAAAGATTTAGTGTTGTAAGTTCTAGTGACCTAATGTAGTTGTGCCTGTTTTTTATACATCTTGTAAAATATGAAATAAACATTTTTATTTCTTTCGAGGCTGTGAGGACAAACATTTTGCGGCCCGCCGCGTGCTTACCAACAATCATAGTGGCCCGTAGGCCAAAAAGGTTGGCCACCCCTGTCCTACATCAATCAATCAATCATCATTTATTGTTAACCTTTGAACAGTGCATTTACAGTTATACAGTTTTCATTAGAAGGGTAACAAGGAGGCCCTGAAGGGATGAGTATCCCGCTAAATTAGGGTCACCTATGTATACCAGATAATATACAGCTAGAGGCAGTTGCAATTGCTATCTAGTTCAAGATATCTCGTGGACTAAACGCCCTATACATGATTGGTTACAGAACAGTTTAGGAAAATAGATCGTTATTTTGTTTACAATAGTTGGCATTATCTATAGGAGCTTAACTAATAACTTAACTAACAACTTAACTAAATAAGATCAGTTTGGTTATTTATTATTTTTAAACATATACAGATTGGACAGTGTTCCTGATGTAATTATCTTCTATGTTTCACATTGCTGGGCGTCATTATGAGTCGGACACAATGTTGTCATATCATTTGCCACTGATTTAATATCAATTTTAGCTATCCGCCCTCTTGTCTGGATTATTTTACTGACTTTTACTTGTATTTGAATATCGATATTTGTCTAGCATATGTGTGTGTTATATGTTTAGAAATGTATCATATATAGTTATATACCATAATTATTTTTGATATTGTATTGTGGAAGACAAGGTGGCAGTTGGTATTTGCCTGTGCTGTATTCGTGTATAAACAGAGCGTCCTCATAAAGCTGTCATTTGATGTATTATGTTGTAGTGGGGTCATGTTATGAAGGTAAATTAAATTTTGGATCTATGTCCATGCCTCTGTTTTAATGGTATTTGTGTTATATGGGGCATGGTGGCTGATTGGTTAGAGCGTTTGGCCTGTAATGCGGAGAGTACGGGTTTGAGCTTCCACTCATGCGGTTATTTGCTGGGTAGGAGGGACCTTAAGCAAGTCCTTCACTCACAGTTGGTCAGCGCTGTTGGTGTTCTGTCATATGGTCATGTGCACTACTGAACTTTGGAAGGAAAGCAATATCAAAATACTATTGTATTGTAATGTTCATTCATTCACTCATTCATTTCGAGCACTTGTTATAGCGCCCCTTCAAGATTTCAACTCACAGGCACTCCCGACTACAGCACTTACACTGAATCGGAGTTTCAAGCCGAAGCGCATGAGCAATTGCGAGTGAAGGACTTGCCCAGGGTCCCTAAGCGGCGGCTTGAGGTGGATTCGAACCTGCAACCCTCCGGCTGCAAGGCACCGAACATACCCCTATACACCACCATGCCCCACAATGTTCACTTTGTATTATTTATCATATGCTTGTATAATGGTATGCAACATTCAGTTCCATGCTGTGTATTTTGGATTATGTAGTCTGGCAGAGAATTGGTTCAGAACTAATGCATGCAAAATATGTGCATTTGCTTTATCGATATAGCCTCTGCATGGTTGTATCGTATCGTATGTGAGAATTTGTAAAGCGCCTCTTACAGTACTAGCTATTCAGAGGCGCTCTCAGCATGACAGCCCCCAAGGAAATAAGAAAGTCTTCAAGCAACGAAGGGATGAGTGTTGGACCCGACTAAAATCTTACTATGGATTGAGGGGGAAGTTATTCCACATTAAAGGGCCAACGATAGCAAAGGCATGGTGTTGGGCCATTCTATGACCATGTGATGTAACATAATGTAAATCTTCCAAAAATTCTCGGTGCCCACAATAGCCATGTCAGGGAGTTCAGCTTGGTCACCAGCGCTATATCAAGTCAAGTCCGCAATAGCCAGGCTTCTGTGTTTGTTCCGGTGCCAGGTCAGAATCTGGGGAGGTCAAGCCAAAGAGACAGCATGATGCTACGGTGGCATTTAGTAATGATGGTGGTCATATGGTGGCGTAGGAGTAGAATTATGATAGGATAGCTTGAAGAGTTTGGTTTTCAGTCATGATTGGAAACTAGCACAGGAGAGTGCAAGTGGAGGAGAGGTGAAATTAAGAGGCGAGACAGGAGGATGAGCAAACTGGCGGAAATCTATTGGGAAGAGCTGGTGGAATATAGACTAAGGAGCAGTTGCAGAATTTCAGAAAGGAGGAGACTGTAGGCCGAGATAGATATTGATATGATGATTGATGAACGAGTAGTACTGAACTGCACCTGGTTCTATGCCCATGTACCATAGCTGGACATTTATATAGCACCTTCACATTAAGTACCTCTTAAAAGCAATACTTATAATACATTTACCTCTCCAAAACCAAGTTGAAAAACAATACCCTGAATCATATGAGAATCTGGCCATGGCTCATACCACACAACTTGACCTCTTTGCACCTGTTGATGGTGATCTTGCCATTGTGGTCTATAATACGAACAGCTTTGAACAGGATGGTTTATTAGGCTACAGTGAGTCAGTTCAACAGTTGCAACAACTGCAGATGTGGTTGAATTGGAAATTTTGACCTTTTCATGCATAGTTTGTTTGACTTAGTTCTATTATGAGTCATTTGCAGATCTGAGTAAACGTGTACAGGATTCTCTAGAATTATGAGTGATTGGTACTTTTTATTCAGTACGTTGCTTCATATATAATTAGGAATCTTATTTCAGGGCTGACCCGGAAACGACCCCACAACCAAATGTTAACCCTTTAACGACGAGCCACTTATGGTTTCCCATACATTTTAGTACACGCTCGTCGTTAAAGGGTTAACCAACCACAGGTTAAGAGGGTCATGCTAAGATTCAGTAGTGTATGGTTTATGCAAGTTGTAGTGTTTCTGGGAAGCTAAGACATGTATGCTCTCTCATGTAAGGTACTTACACTGTGGCATGCTATCAGACATGTTTGTCCAATGCTTTGAACAAACGCCGAACTGTGTGGTTGTAGCCAAAGTGATTGTATAGTATCGTATTGTATCTGAGAATTTATAAAATGCCTCTTACAGTACTAGCTATTCAGAGGCACTCTCAGCATGACAGCCCCCAAGGAAATAAGAAAGTCTTCAATTAATTGTAATTTAATACCGGGCAGTTTGTGTTTCTGGCTTCATTAACAGTTTAGCAACTACTCTGTTTCCAGACATTTTAAGGTCTTGAAATGTCTGCTTTAGACTGTGTGGGCACACAGCTTTGTTACCTTGACTTCTCCCAGCATGAGCTATCCTGGCTTTGGTGTGGTGGGCCAGGTCATGAGTTACATAATTTAGGCCTATCTCAGTTAAAGCCCGACTAGGCACAGCAGGAGTGAAGATATTGGTAGCTATATTGAGTTCACCTGCTTTGGAACTGTACTGTCTCTGGACAGGACTTCAACCACCTGCAGCCAGTGATTATTGCCCAGTATCCAGTCCTAAGTGCAGTTGATACAGGCTGTTGAAAATAATAATTAATGATGAGGTGCAGCATGTGTATTGATTTTTTAAATATTTACCTTGTTCTTCACGGCAAGTTCCCGTATCAGGTGTTTGATTTTTTATCTTTCTTGGTTGATTGGTAGCTGTTAGCAACACTGTATCATAAAAAAGATGATTAGCATGGTCCTCCTCCTTTCTCCAGTCTTGGGACTGGCACTGACAGAGTACGAGTAGGGGTGGAGTTGTGTATCAAGTGTTAATGTTTCTAGCATCCATAATATCATAGAGGAGAAATTATGTTATGAAGTCTTGAATTCAACTTTTGTGTTATGCTAAAAGAGTCATTTCGTTTCAGTAGGTGGCGCTGCTATAATCCTATATGTTATGAAGGTCATAATAAAATGGACTCTTATCATTTCAGTAGGTGGCACTGCTATCGCACTACACACTAAGAACATGGCTGCCCATGGATGTTGGCTCATTTCGCTTCAGTAGGTGGCGCTGCTATTGCACTATGTGCTAACCATCATGTAGATTCAAATTTCCATTTAAGCTGTACGATAGTCTATTGCCGTGCTGCCCAACATGTGGCCCATGGGCATGCAGCCTGCAGGATGATTTTTCAAATTCTTCTTGCCTGTCTCAGAACTGGTAAACATCTAACTAGTGTTAAATAGACAGCACTGGAAGCATGGAACAACCTTGCATTAAGCAGATTTTTGTGTAGAAAGATGATGTGTAAATGGGATTGCACTGTAGACGTTTGATGTTTGTTGAAACTGTTCTCTGTAGAGCGATTTGACCATCACTGTCCTTGGGTCGGAAACTGCATTGGAAAGAGAAACTATCGCTACTTCTATCTTTTCCTCATCTCCATTTCTCTGCACTGCATCTTCATCTGCGGCTTCTCAGTTACGACCCTCGTGCTAAGTGAGTCTTGTTTGTTTCTTAACACAGCATTTGACTTGTGTAATGTAAAATTCAGTATCTTTTTCTGTGTATGGATTTAACGAATCTCCACTAGATTCCTAATTAAATGATTTTAACTGATGGGAATAGTTTACCTGTATGTTTTAGCATACTTTGGCTATTACAGGTACTGAATACAGAGTGCTGATTTGTAATTAATTCATCATTCTCCTTGTGTGATTAGAACTAGAAATATATACCTATTTTTCAAACGTATCATTTATGGTTTTATCATGTACAGCGTTTGAGCATTGTCATTGTGGTTTGTATTCCCTCTTTTTTGGGTTCTTGGCACGATTTTGCAAAACTGTAATAAGTGTGTACAGTGTACACTAACTTTACAGTGCTTATAATTAGTTTGTGACTATGGTAACACTTATTTCTTTCTGATTTCTTGTATATTGTGGATTTTATGTTTTTTTCTAGTTTCTCTTGAGAATGGCTTTGTAAGTGCACTACAGAAGTCTCCTGGAAGATATCCTTTTCGACTCTTCAAATACGATCAATTGTATAGTTATGTTAAACCAATTGTTGTAAAAATTAAGCCTTTAAGAGTAAAACCGTGCAAAATGTTTTGTTTTGGTTTTTTGGCCATAATTTGTTGTCAAATTCCATCAGTCAAAGCATTTGCTGATGATTTATTAATACCCTTATCCTATTTGCCATATGCTCTGTCTGTCTGTCTGTCTGCCTGCCTGTCTGTCTGTCTGCCTGCTAAATTTATTACAAGTATTTAAGATCAGTGGCCAGAACCTAATATGCATTGTGTTCTAGGAGGCCTGAGAGTTTTAACTGGGTTTCCTTGACAATTTGTTACTATTGTGGAAGCAGTGATAGCCTTCTTTTCTCTCTGGTCTGTTATTGGACTTGCTGGATTTCACACTTTCCTCGCAGCTTGTAATCTGACTACAAACGAAGATGTACGTATACATTTTATCGAATTTTCACGCTGTCGTAATTGTTTGGACAAGTTTCATTATTGTAGGTCAAGTTGTCTAAGTCCTCAAGGGCTTGGAAGTGTGGGCTTGGGTCTGACCATGTTTGTGTCTATGCATCTGTGTGCGTTAAGGTTGTGAGTCGATTAATGAAGTTTCTAGCAAGATTAGAACTGACGTTTTCCCATGAAACTTAAACTGCTTCATCAAGTTAAACTGACTGATCTTCTGGATGTTGACCTGGTTACAGCCTGGTTTTGCAGCACCATCGGTTTATACCTTGTGCATTGGGCAATAACACTGTAGAAGTTGCTAATTAATAATAACATTACAAGGAATTTGGCTTTTGCAAAGTTTACGTTGTGTAGAATTTAGCTTTACTAGATTTGCCTTTTATAGAATTTAGACTTTATTGTATTGTATTGTATTTAAAGATTTATAAAGCGACTGTCACAGTGCACACCAATCAGAGGCACTCCCTATTTAATTTATCTTAATTAGTTACTAATCTCGACATTTACTATAGTGCTGTCATATCTTGTATAGAACCTGGCTTTTCGATTTGGTCCAGGATGTAATTTGGGATTTGCTTTGTTTAGGAATTGGCTTTGCAAGACCTTTCCTTGTTTACATTTCACGTTAAATACAGTTAATTGGTGGTGTTAGGTGTCGGACTTTGTCACGCATTTAGGAGTATCATGGATTAGAGGCTGAGATTTCTTTGTGAAGCTCATGCTTCAAAGTCGTAGATATAACCATGAAATCTGATGCTCAGGAAAGTGACTTGCTCTGTCAGGAAATTGACTGGCTAAGGGGTATTACATAATGGCACTGAACGTAAATATACTCGTGGCTGTTGCTCTGAGTGTTTATCCCTTAGACAGCCAATCTCATAAGCGCTGTTGAGGGTTCAGATACATAAATACATGCATACATACATACAGATGCATACCTACATACATACACATGCATACATACATACACATGCATACATACATACACATGCATACATACGAAGTCAGACCAGAAGAATCCATTCAGCCTTACATATGTTAGTCGTGCCTGTTATTAAAAGACAAGAAACTTAATCAGTTTAGTAGGACATGCATGTTTAATTAAATGTGTGTTGTTCTAGTTACCTGAGCAATGTTTGCTAAAGTTGACAAAATGTTCTGTTCTTTAACATCATGACTCATGAGGCTAGTGCAAAGTGCACCCTGGGCTTTGTAAGGGGGCATTATCTGATTTCCGTTATATTGTATTGTACTGTAGTGTTTATGCATTTTCGTTTGGCAGATTAAAAATGCATACTCGAAGTCAGACCAGAAGAATCCGTTCAGCCGTGGATCGCTATGCAGCAACTACTGTGAGGTCATCTGTGGTCCAGCGACCCCAAGGTGAGCAGATCATGCGATAAAGCTAGTTTTTTATGGACCTTTTGTTCTGATTCTATACCGTGACATCGTGGTTAGAATAGAATAGAATATTCGTTTATTGCAAACACGCATTGTCAAGATGCAATAAGTCACAGATTATAGTTATGGTTATGTTAATACAACCTTATGTAGGCATTAGGTTTAACATTTATAAGAGGAAAGAGGTCATGGAAGGAGAGTATATCAAATACAGTTGTATTGTATTATATAAGTAAGTAAGTAAGTATGGTTTTTAATACGCCATATGCAAACGCACAATGGGACAATAGTTATATAATGATAATGATAAAACATCGAAGTATTAATATTGATAATAATAATGTGTAAAAAGTTAAATACTAGTGAAAGATGAAATCTTAGTAATTGTACAGCATCTTAGTGATTAATCCCTTCCTAGTAAGGGATCCGAGTGCGGAATAGTACAATTGTGTGAACGAGGTCTTATATTGTTTCTCAATGAGTGGTTCAGCAGTTTGCTTTGTTAAATGAAGTATGGGTTTATCTAAGACAGTTGCTATGTAGTAGGTAACTTGGGGCATAGTAGCTGAATGGGTAGAACACTCAGCCTGCATGGATTCGATGCTCCACTCAGGCAGTCACTGTGTAAGGACCTAAATGAAGTCCTTCACACACAAATGCTCAGCGCAATTGATGTTTTCTTGTACAGTTGTGTGTGTGCACTTCTGAGCGTTGGAAAGCAGGCAATATCATATGCAGTCGTATTGTATTATATATATTGTATTGTACTATGAATTCTTAGTGCCGTCGATTCTTAGTCAATATATCACGGCACTATATTTGCATACATAAAAAAATGGGCAAATATTAGTTTAATTAATAAGGTCATACATATCCGAAAGCAGGACTACATTTCCTTTTCCTGTAGGCCCGACAGAGATGGCTAGGAATTAATACCAAAGTCATCGATATGAGTTCAGTGCATTCTTGGACTTTCCATTTGCTTTCTCACTGGTGCTATTTACAAAATTTAGTGCTTGGCGCTAAAGGCAGTTGTTCTGCAAGCTTTAGCCTGTGGAACAAGTTGTTTGAGCTGTGGGAAGCACTTGATAACTGACTGATTTATTACTTTAATTTTCTCATCTGTTAATACAGTGTGCATGAAGCCTCTTAAGATTATGGTAACACATTTTAAAAGGTTGGAATTAGCAGAAATATTGATGTTAGCAGAAAATTCATAGTTGAACGGAACATTGTGAACAAGGAAATTAAATTTTATATCTCGTATGTTATTCCTGGACTCTTACTAAGCTATTATTACTTCATACTATAATATCTAGATGTATTTTTTCTATGTACACCTACAGCGTTATGTCTGTTGTTAACACAATAAACGAATATATGATGATGATGGTTCATGTTAATTTGTAAGTTCTTGTTCCGAAAATGTAAAACTTTAAACGTATATGCTGATTCCCCGTTTGTGTGTTTCAGTCTCATCGACAGACGAGGAACCGTTGTGGTAGACATGAACAATCAAGTTTCGCAGCATTCGGTTGCCAATGGATACGCTTCTAGCACACTGACACCGACCGTCATGTATCGGACTGAGCTAGTGACATCTTCTGGCCAAAAGACATAAGTGAGTACATTTGATGCATAGCGTCAGAGTGTGTAGCTGTGTATCCATGGAGAAATCCTCTAATCAAGGAAGTCATCTTCTTGATGTAATGTAATTAGTAATTTATATAGCGCCGCTCACAGCCTTGGTCATTCAGTAGCGCTCCCAGTGCGAGAACTCCGAGAGAAGAAATAGGTTTTAAGAAGAGAGAGAGAGACGCAGACAATGATCTAGAAAGGAAAGTCTCATGCAGAGTGAAGGGAAGATCTTTGCATAAGGAGGGAGATCATTCTATCCATGTCTTGGCATTGCACTCTCTGTGTCAGGAACTTTATCTTTATCATACGTTACAGAGCCTTTGCCATATTTGATTTCGTTGAAGTGAAGGAACCACTTTTTCTCAGTATCACATCTCCTTACTAATGAGATAGCCGTATTTTAGATCATCTTGAAGTTGTTATTTGTGCTTCGTCTTGCAAGCGTCTCCACAATCCTGCTTTCATCTCATGAGCTGCATGCGTGTTTGTAATTTGATCCCATAGGAAACACTTTACAAAATTGCTGTTAAACTGAATATCTTATCTTTTTATCAAACATTTATGTAGCACTGTTTTTAGAGCTTGCAAATATGATTAAATGTATTTAAATCTGAATTAGTTTAATACCCAAGAAGCTCTTTATGATGTTGTGTTGTAACAAAGTTAATTTCTATAACTGAAGTAATTCAAGACTAAAAAAATAAGAAACAATGACTTAAGACAATCATTAGGTACCCAAACAACTCTGCTAGACAATTTCATTCAGTGAAGACTCCAATGGTTTGGACATGTAGAGAGAATGCCAACTGACCGAATCCCACACCATGCACTACGTGCAAGATTCGAAGGAAGCAAAGGCAGACCAAGACTACTCTGGATAGACAATATAAATAACATCACATAACATAGCATCACTTGGACTAACACTAAGGGGAGCAGTGTACTTGACAAATGACTGAGGACAATGGAGATCATTTATTTGTACCCATCGCCGCCCAGTGGCAGACATCAGAAACTGATGTTGATGATGATGATGATGATGATGATGATGAGGTAATTGTTATCGACGTCACAGGCTGTGTTCCGTCAGCATTTGTGTTTTTATTAAACTTTTTATAACAGATTTCTGGTGTCTTTAAATTGTTCTGAGAATTGCTGATGTTTTGTTTCAGAAGACTTTCTTGATTAGGAAGCCAACAAACTGTACAGATTAGAGCACAGCATTTCATCGAGTTGGGAAAAGCGTCCCAACCATAGGAAGAAGGATCGCTTCTCTGCTTTGTCGATACACGTGTTGCGTATTGTGCGGCCATTGTCAAGTATGCATAACTCTGCAAGCAGGAACGTCTGTGTACCTGTGAAAATTGCTACGATGTATTTTATTTTGGTGTGACTTGTTGCCTGTTATCGAGAGACGCTCGTAGGTTAAATTTCAGAAAAGGTGAAGTGTGTCTTCATTGTTTACGTAATCGGTGATGCGTTGCATTGCCTATGGTGTCGTCTTTGAGTGTTCAAAGTGGTTGTCAGTCTGTTACACCGTAATGGTTTTCCTACAGAGTTATCTATTGTTTGTATGTAGCACGGTTAAGAAACTTTCCTTTGCGAAAATGCTGAAGTGTTTGTGCTAGCTCATAGTTCCTGCTCGCTTGGGATTTGCTAGCTTAAGGTTCGACGATACGCAAGACTATCAAAATTTTGTCTATTCTGCTTATAAGTTATCATGTTTCTCTAATTTATGACACAGAACTGTGATGTTTATTTAATGTGTAGAATTGTGCAGAGGAAAGATATTTTGCTTATGCAGTGACTCTTTTACAAAGATGAATCAAATGGGAGGCTGCACTTTGTTGGGAGTGATGGGCTTATTGGTGCCCAAGCATTTAGAGTAAAGGGGTAAAAATATATTGATTTTGAAGTGAAAACTTTTGCAGAAGAGGAAATGATGGATTGCTTATGAAAGCAATCCATGAGTAGATGAAAATGGAATGGCGAAAAACGTTTGAATGTTCCTGGAGAATCAGAATTTCAAGTGGAGATGTTGGATATCTTAAACGAGAATGTTGATGAAACGCAGTGTAGAACTACAGACATTGTGAGAAGTGGTGTTTCAAATTGAGAAATTCTGTTGACTAGCTGACAGGAGGACAGTGTAAGCATTGAAACAGTGTGCATGAGGCTAGATGGAAAGAGTTGCCAACTTGGAGTCCAACGCGGCCCAGACCTTTGTGCATGTTTACCTGAAACTTGTGATCCCATACACTGACATTTTATTCAGGTACCAGAGTCAGAAAAGGCAAGTCAGAAACACCGACCCTTACCACCGCTTGAGCATGGACCATGACAGTCCACATCTGTAAGCAACAGGTTTCTCGACCTTTCTGTGAAGCTACCTGACATTTCGGACTTACAATGTGCCAGTTTTGTGATGTGTCCAGTCGCTTGCTTGCTGCTGAGGCTGGGAAAAACCCAGCCAACAATGACTATCCTGGGTTTTCCCAGCCAACAATGACTAGGCTGGGTTTTTCCCAGCCGACAATGATTAGGCCGCATTTCTTGCCCGTTGCACGGCCGATTAAATCGGCCAAACAATGAGAAATTGTTGCCTGAAACTTTCATCTGCTGTCGCATGTTTTACATGTAACTGCATTTGGCACAGGTTTCTTATATTGTAGCATTTATAAATCAGCTTGCTAGTTTTATCTGGATTATAGTTTTATCTGGATCTCTAGTTCTTGGGCATTCTGCAGGCAATCTTACATTTAGGACAGCACCAGCTCCCGAGTAGGCAATGCATTGTCCAATAAATTTATGCTTTAACAAGCAATCTGTAAGATAATCCGTTAATGTTTGGTCATTTAAATTTATTGTTTTTTATTTCTCTCTCAGTAAATACAATCATGTGTTTTCATGCAGCAAAGGGCTAGACTCCATCAGGTTAAATATTGCAGAAGTTTTCACTTGATTTAAACCTATCGTGCTTGAAAAAGGTTTAGTTTTAACAAATGATACAGTACAAGCAGCAGAATCAGAATCATGATTCAAATTTATAATTCAGCGATTAAATTTAGCGATAGAGTAAGACAGAACTTGTGCAGAATATTACTGACTTTCATTGTAAAATTGCTGTGACTTCAGTGTTTATATGTTTGGAACGTAAAGTATGTGAACTGTGAAAATCACCTAAATCTTTGACTACCTAAGTTGACTGAGCAATTTCTAAAATGTTGATTCAGCTGAAAAAGCTTGAGCATTGTTTAATTTAAGTAATTTGAATGCTAAATCGTTTGATTTTGCCAGTGAAATATTATATATTTGAGTGTTGTTTTAGAGATACTTGGGTGCTAAGTTGTGTCGTAGTTGATGAATCTGTAAATATTCTTACGAGTCATATTCATGAATTGATGGGTAATGAACAGCATTTCTGACAGGACTGGAGTTTTCTTCTTATATTTGTTTTAGCGGACGTTTCATTTATCAAAGTTTGCTTGCGACGGACTTTGAATTTTTCTTTTTCACTTCAGGAACACACTGCAATCTTTCCAGTTTTTGATGTATTATGCTGTCGGCTACTTGTATTTTTACTGTACCGTAAATCAAACTCACGTAACTGTCAGGCACTGGCAACGTTATGACATCTTGTATGTTAACTGCACTACCGGGTAGCTAAGCCCACAGACATTGAACCCTTTAATGACAGGAGTGTACTCAGAGCGAATCGAAAACCAATGCTGCTTGTTGTTAGAGCGTTAAGCTGGTTTCAAGTTAATGCGGTGTTTTATGAGAAACTGCTAACGTGTTTTGTAACTGATGAGATACTCGAGAAAGTCATTCGTTCGCAGCAGTGAAAAGATCAAAATATGTTTGAGTCAATATTATTTCTTGTTGCTGTAGTAAGAAATTGTTATGTTGGTGTGTTTATAGCACAGGTTTAGAGAGCTCTGAATCGTGGATTCTACAGTTTGGTATGCTTGGTATTCCTATCAGGGTTCGAATTACTGGTGAATTGATGTGAAGCTAAGTCACAAAAACTGAAGCATTGACACATGCAGCAACCGCTGGAAATGCTTTTAATCATTGAAGGCCCTTTCACCTTATAATGAGCTGCTTGTAAATGCCAAGCATGGCATAACATTTACTCATGTGGCTGCATTTGTCATGTGATATGTACAGAAATTGAGCAAGACTGCTTATAATCATGTGAACAAATGTTGCTTTTATTGTTAGTCGTCAGGAAAGTTCAGTCGATCTGTGGTTGAAGAATGTACGCTGCCTGGCCGAACCACCCCAATATTGCAGAGCAGACAGAGAGAGAAGTCGGCAGATACAGCCAGAGAATCTTTCTCAGCTGCTGCCTGGTCATATAAATTGCGCTTTGGCATCCAGGTGCCACCATTGTGTGTACTGCTTTATCTGTGACGTCACATACATCTGAAAGTAGGCAAAGCAAGAGGGACTGGGTGGTGTGGTTATCTCTAAAGCCTGACCCGGAACAAATTATTGGAATCTAGATGCATGCAGTGTTATTTGACAAGCTACAGTTTTTTCAATGAATTTATATGATAATTATACAATGTACTAATAACCCTGCTTACACGCCCACCGCATGGAGCCCATATTGGACCCATATTCCCATATGTGACCCATATGCAGCCTGCATGGGTCCCATATAAAGCCCAGTGGAGGGAAGTGCTTAATGCATCTGTTTTATCTATGTACAGCTTCTGTAAGTCTGCAAAAATTGCAAGAGCACACTTACGTGAAAGTCGTGTTGTATGGCTTTTGTAAATTTTTCTTTGAGCCTGGAGTTTATTTGGGATGGATGAGCTCATAAATGTTATATGCGAATTCTTTTAGTTTGCTATAGTTTGTGCCTAGTGGATTCATTTCTGACATCCTGACATGAGGCACCAGACAATTTATGGTTTTGTGACAAAGCCATAATTGTCAAAATTTCTTAACTGATATGATCAAAATGTCTGGTTAATATAAACAAATAATGAATATTATCATTGCTAATTGTGTGCTTAAAGGTCGATTAGTGGATCATCCCAAATAGTTACCATAGCAGTTGAACTGAAATGACAAATACAATAGATGGGTTATAATCCTGGCGTGAAAGTCTAGAGCTATTCTAGTCGCAGGACTATGGAATTTATATGCTGCTAAGATATTTTGAAATATGTTTGTCCGACTTGATTTTGAGAAACATTTTAGGATCCTGTTCAGGATGTTTTTGTATGATGTAACAGTTGAATGTCCTTTTTCAATTTACTCATGCTTTGATTTCAGATTCAGAACCTTTGTTGTTTTGAAGTTTCTTAATGCTTTTTTATTCAGTGCCTTTGCGTGTTAGAATTGTGTTGCGTGTGGCCATCATCCTCAGGAAATGAGGGAACGGATGAATGTTTTGACGGTTAAAGCACATGGTTTGTGTAGGAGAAAATCTTTCTCTCACCTGGAAAAGGGTTGAGTGGCCAGTTGCAAGACCCACTGGTCAGTCATGTACGGTACTCTTTGTCCCATGGGCGAGGACTGTCATTACCAAATCTTGTGCTTTTGCTTTTATTGGCCCACTCTATGGAACCAACTTCCTCCCATGACTCGCTCATTGCTTCAAGATGGTGTCTCCATGCATCCTTTCATTGCTTAAAGACCGCCTTATTTTCTCGGGTCTCTCGCGCTGGGAGTGCCTCTAATTGGTGTAGCAGTGTGAGTGGCGCTATATAAATTTACAGATACAATATAATCAGTGACCACCTCGTAGCTACCTGTGTATTGTCTGCGATATGACAACTACTGGTCATCCTGGACACACCAGTGGTTATCTCGTCATCACTAAGATACCAGTGACTGTATCTCTGGTCATCCCTTTGTCCAGGAGCTGTCTCTCTCTGATCAATTTTGTGACTAGCTGTTCATTTTATTGAGTAGAAGATAGATTTTGAAACTTTTGCTAGATAATTATTGGAAATGTTTGTTTTTTCAATGAATTTCTTTTCTTGTTTGTTTTTGAAGTCAGTGTTGGAAATAATCGTAATAAAGTGGTGAAGTCCTGTAGTGTAAATAAACTTCTGCTTTAATGTCCAGCTGGGATCAGCCTTGAGTTCATTTACATTTCATGCATATTCATTGTATGCATTTATAGTATATATACAATGCACTACCAGTGGCGTAGCCAGACCTAAATTTAAGAGGAGGCAACTTCACAAACTTCAGACACCAGTGCATTTTTCTCAATGACCTTTTCTTAGACATTTTTAAATTTCGATAATCAGTGTTTAATCTACTAATATCTACTCCCCTTGCTGTGGGAGGGAAAAAGTTGACGACCGGGGGAGTGACAACAAGAATTTTCCAACAATTTTGAGGGCGGGGTAGTAACGACAGTTTTCCAAAAACCTTTTCGAGGGGGGTAGTAACAAGACTTTTCCAAGACTTCTCGAGCGGGGGGTAGTAACAAGACTTTTCAAAGAATTTTCGGACAAAATTTCTCACATCTAGATTTAACACTGTCCGATGATGACCTTTTTTAGATTTGTCCTTTTTAAACTCAAATTCAAGAGGAGGCAAATTCACAGATCATTAACAAATTCCTGGTCATTTCAATTGAAACGCCACTATAGGAAAACCAAGAGGAGGCAACTGCCTCCTCCTGCCTTCATGTAGCTACGCCTATGTGCACTACATGCAAAATTCGAAGGAAAGAGAGACTTAGGCAGACCAAGAATTGCACTGGATATATAACATAAATGAGGACATAACAACACTTCGGTTAACACGGAAAGGAACACTGGACTTGACCACCATAGTGTATGGGAGGTTATTGGTTCATACCCATCGCCGCCAAATGGCTGGTGTCAGGAACTGATGATGATGATGATGATGATGATGATGATGATGATGATGGGTGGTGGTGGTGGTGGTGGTGGTGGTGGTGGTGGTGATGATGATGATGATGCATGTACGTCCTTATGTTAGTGTGAGTGTTGGTGAATTTTGATTACTGGTGAACAACGAAATTTATGTACTTATGCCATAAAACCGGTGACAATTTAAGCTCCATCTCGAAGCCATTGCATGATGAGCCAAATAGCTAGGTTCAAGGTCAACCATTCATCCAATTTGTATCAAAACATTGTCATTATTATCACTGAATTTGGAAGAACAACAGTTAGTCGAGATGTAAGCCTTTGTGAGGTCCTTAAAACGTAATACATTCATTACATGCTTAATAGCTTATGTTCTAAGACTGAAAGTTGCAAGCGACACATCGAGTATGAAGTCTGAACCACAATTACGGGTGACAAAAGCACATTCTAATCTAAACTTTAGGCTGTAGGCCAGAGTTAGATTTGGAGCTATATTAGCCTGGCACTGAAGAAATGGAATAGTAGAGTGTATTAGCCTAAAATGTTGGCAACTTGGCATGCAAGATGTTCTTAAGTAAGACAACTGCATATATATAGCATGCATGCTTATATATATATATAGGGCCTATATATATATATATGCTTATATATATATATATAAGCATATATGCCCTCCTGGGAAAGTACATATATATAATATTATATATATATATATAATATATATATATAAGCATATATGCCCTCCTGGGAAAGTACATATATATATATATATTATATATACATAATATATATATATAATTATATATATTTACTTTCCCAGAAGGAGGGCATCCTCCCTCCTCTTGGGAAAGAAAAATGGGCGAATATCCTGCTTTCTGCACCCGATGCGTTTTTCTTTCGTTCAGGTGATCATTTGTTACCTGGCAGGTATTAAGGTCTAACGTTCACATGCAATCAGTCTATGAATAGAACGCTTTGCATGCGTCTGCTAGCCGAGTATAAAATTCGCTCGCGTGGGTTTTTAAGTGTTTATATAGGATTATCCCGGTTATGTTTGTTTTATGTAGGCTTCGATGCATTTAAAACGCTTTCATAATAAGCCTAGGCCTATACGTAGGTTTTGTGGGACAGGTTTTTTAGTTTTGTATATGTTTTCGTGAATGTTAAATCGTTTTCTTATCTCGCGAACTTCGTACAAGAAAAGAAAGCAAGAGAGACCAGAGAAAGTGAACATGTAAGTTGGGCATTAACTTCACTCAGGCTTCCGTTGGACTACTCTTTTGGACAACCCCTCTGACTAGACGCAACGCTCTTGAATAAGCTGGTGCCCTGTGCTTGGCTTTTGAGTGGCGCTTTAGAAGTTTGGAGATTACGATTACGGTTGGTAGTAACTTAGTAAGTAATGTCTTTTGATCTCAGCATGTTTAGGTGCCAGAAAACTCGTAAGCTCTGGTATTCGAATTCGGAGGTGCATATTTAAAAAAAACAAATCGATGAGACAAGCAATTAGGTGACTTTCGGTTCTGACTGTTAACTAGATAAACGTGTAGTTGTTTTTTGACAATTAAGATTATTAGCGTCACCCTTCTCCCCCCCATCCAGGCTTGGGACTGGCAGTCTGGCACCACCAGAAATTTTGGCAGTATAAATATAATCTTCTTAGCTCATGAAGCCATGTACAGTCAGCTCGACAATCAGAATAATAATAATAATATATAGCCTATAATACAGTGATAATATAATAATAACATTATATTATAATATAACATAAGTTGGCCTAGATCTTAAATACAATACAATACAATACAACCTCTTTCTGTAGAATGCGAAAATCGATAATTTGACTATTCACCTAACAAAAAGCTGTCAACTGGATTGGATTTTGCTAATTTACCACAAGTTTTAATGCTGGTGTGAGAAGAGTGATTTTAGGGGCCGTCCATAAATGACGTCACGCACCTAGGGGGGAGGGGGTCGGAAATTTGTGACGATGTGTGACATGGGGTGGGGGTCTGAGTAGTGTGACGTCACACCAAGTCTATGTTATTAAATTTAACAATTAACAACAATTTAATTTTAATAATAACAGCACTAATTTTGAGGATTAAATTTTCATTATTTTTAAAATTATTTTAATGTATACGGCTACCATTATTAATAATTTTCTAATTATTTCAATATTTGGTCACCATTAGATTTTAAAATATTCATGCTTTCACTATTTGTTCCATGAAGAAGCATTTTGCTTCGCCATGGAAATTGGTTTTAGGGGGTCAGAGCTTTGTGACGTCATTTTCAGAGGGGGGTCTGACTTTTTGTGACGAAGTGTGACGAGGGGAGGGGGGTTAAAAATCGGCCAAAATAGCGTGACGTCATTTATGGACGGCCCCTAATAAGCAAATGAACCACAAAAGGCCCTGGTCTTGGAATATCATTTGTGTTTATTTCCGCATTCTTGCATTTAATTAGATGCAATCAAGCAACCTTGTGTGTCTCAATTGCGTAGATTGAACATGTTAGTTTGGCTCTTGCAGCTAAATTGATCACTATAATGTGGGAGCATGGTGATCAGGGTGAGAATTGTCGGGGGTGGGGGGTTTGGGGGTTCAACCCCCAGTCCTTCCTAGGATCCCATAGTAAAGTCTACATTTCACACCCAAACTGCACATAAGTCAACGTCTAACCCCCACCCCACCCCCACCCCCGTTATTTTTTACAATTCACATGCTTATTGTGATAGTCTAATCGGTTAACATGCTGGACTGTCAACCAATACTTTGAGGGTTCAAATCCCTCTCATGGGAAAGGTGTTTAGAAATTTCTGCTCCATTTGTGCCATATAACTAAATCTGGCTATAAAAAGATACAATGACCATTTATCCTGTCACTGGGAAGAGAGTAGACAGTGAAGGAGAGGCCTGATGGTGATGATGAAGATGATGATGATGAGGAGGAGGAGGACAAGAAGGAGGACGAGAATAAAATCAAGATAAACAAGAAGAAGAAGGAAAAAGTCAGAAGAATCTTAAGCTAACAACGAGTGTCAGCCATGGGATAAAGTATTAATAATAATAATAAAATTGCTTAATAATTCAAACTGACAAGTAAACAGTAAGATTGCAACTCACCTTCATGTGCCAAGACTAGCAAAGTGCTGGCATGAAAGTGGGGCGGGGAGATGGTTGAATGGTAATAAAGCTCAGAAGGACGTGGGCTTGATACCCACTGGCCCCATAAGCTTGACTGAGTCAACCTTATGGGGCCAGTCAACTTGACTCAGCCTTCCATTCCCTAGGGGCAACAGTAAATGAGCAGTTGAACAGATGGGCGCCTTGCAGGCTGCCATACAGTTAAATTTGACACCTGTTACTACTATATCATGCAAACTTGCTGTGTACTTATCAGTTTGAATTACTAAACAATTTTATTATTATTATTACTTTATCCCATGGCTCTCGTTGTCAGCTTAAGATTCTTTTTTCTTCCTCTTCTTTGTTTGTCTTGTTCTTGTTCTCGTCGTCGTCGTCCTCCTCCTCCTCATCATCATCATCACCATCGTCATCATCATCATCATCATCACCATCATCATTATCATCATCATTATCACCACCATCATCATCACCATCGTCACCATCATCATCATCATCATCATCACCACCACCATCATCATCATCATCATCATCATCATCATCATCATCATCATCATGAGTGTGAGTTCCTCCTTGAATTCATCACCAATCACCATCGATTGATACTTTGTAAATTACTATTATGGTACTATTGAACCATTAGACTCGTTTGCGCTGTTCTTTAGATTAGGAGTGAAGTAGAGTCATCTTGTGTCATTAGTTTGCCCTACACCGCAGCTCGTGTATAGTTCAAGCGCCTCGGAGTAGATATCTTGAAGGGGTGCTTTATCAATTTTTTTTATTGATTGATTGATTGATTGAAGTTAATAGCATTGAGCAATGAATAAAATTGCAGATTGGAAGGTTCAGCTGGGGTTAGCCTACTGGTTTACTGTGGTTTTGTTTTGCCTCAGCTTAAAATGACCAGTTGGCCTTGTAGTGGGACCACTTTGCCTTTGTTACCTTCACTTAGATAGTTGATAATGAATCAGGTGGTTAGCCGTTTCTAAGAGGGTAGCAAGCCCCTATACCTGCTATCTGTTGTGTAATTATTTGTCCAGCATGCTTATATCATCACATAACTCACTTGAGCGTGGTGTGGTCGTGTTTCTTATGACCCCATAAATGTTGACCTAAGACATGACAAACTTTCTTTTCAACGTTCTTTCTATTTGTAAGTAGTTGGATATCAACTCAAGTTTCTCTTTGACCTGTTTTAGTTTCGGGTTTTATTGTGTGTTTTCTTGAACCACTAGATAAAGAAAGTTTCGAATTATTGATGGCCATTGCCTAGCATTATATTCAAAGCATTTGACAGCCTATTCGGGTTTGGCGAATAGGATGTAAAAATACTTTGAAAATGTCAGACCGAAGTAACCGTGTCTCCGTTCTGTCAAGTCGTGACTGTTGGTCAGAAAAGAAAAGGAAATGTGGATTCATTAATATGATTAGAAGCTACCCATGCGTGGTTGTGTGCCTTGAAACTAGAAATGACGTGGAGTTTAGTCAAAACATTAAATATATGATAGCAGTTGTATGAAGACCCATGTGGGACTTGTGGAGTTTTAGTCAAAATATTAAATATAATTATGATAGCAGATGTATTGAAGACCCATATGGGTGGTTTCAGCGTTAGCATCAAGTTGATGTTTAAAGAATGGTAACTTTACTCAGATGATTTTGCTTGTACAAATGTAGGTAACTGCTCATGGGTAAATGCTCATGTGTAACTATTGACAAATAACTGCTCATGGGTAACTTGGCTCATGGGTAACTTTTTACCTATGGGTACTATGGTCACAGATAACTTTGTTCATGGTAACTTTTAGCTTATGAGTAAATTTGCTCACAGTTAACTTTGTTCGTTGGTAACTTTTGTAACTTTGCTCACAGATAACTTTCTTCATGAGCAACTTTTTGCTAATTATGTAGCTTTGTAATGGGTAAATAATAGATAAACCTGCACACAAAATAACTTTGCTCATGAACTAGGCAACAAATTAAAATGAAATCATTTCATTTTCTTTATTAATACGATCTTTGACATCTTTTTCTGATCTTGTTCTTGTTTCAGATGACATTTATATCAAGATAGAGTTCACATTCAGTTATGGATACTGATTCAAAATGAATTCATTTGGGATATAAAAGCATGGAGTGGTCATCAGCCTTTGTAAACAGACTGGTCATCTTGCAGATACTGCTGTGCGCAGCTATTGCTTCTGCTGCAATAAACGAGAATTCACCGTGGTGCAATGTTACTCTACATGTAAGCTTCTGTTCATCAACTTAGAATTTTAGTGTGTGTAACTTTATTGTCGCCATATTAGTACCGCCTATCTAATAATAATAATAATAATGACAATTTATATGGCGCCGTAACACAGCCATGCCGTTACAAGGGCGCCTCACAGTCAGTCTAATATAGCCTTAATTCTCTGAGATTTTTATGGCAGCGATTATTGCACACAGGGCTTCTGTAAGCCCGGATATGTATGAATAAAAACCACGTTGAAGATGTGTACACACTTAGGCTGCAAGTGGTTTCTCCTAACAAACTGCCCCATTACTTGCCCATGCTCATCGGGTAACATGTCTGAGCAGGTATATATGGTTAGTGAGTTACTGTTTAATAGCACTATGTTATAAAAAAAGTTATTAACGTCACCCTCCTCCTTTATCCAAGCTCGGGACTGGCACTGCCGTAGTAGGGGCAGTGGCAGAGCTCTCTGAGCAGGTACTTGAAGACTTGAAGTTGTATTGTATAAATACTCTGGTTGGATGTATATATTGACACATGGATGAATGGATACATGTATTTACTTTCATGTGCCTGTAATAAATTCTTGATTATGAATCCACAGTTCTTTTAGTCTTGTGAAGTTATTTTTCTACTGAATTACGTAAATTTGCATCTGTTTCGTAAAGTCAGTAGGCCTACTGTAAACATCTAAGTGGCTAGGTGATGTGAACAATAATTAAGACCCAAATTTTTGTCTGGTTGAATACCAACCTAACTGACTAAGTGAAGCTCGCAGGAGACGAAGAGCAGGTGACATGCAGTTCCCCAGCACAATGCACGCTCAAATTCACAGCACGTTCATGTGAAGTTCACACAGATCACATTGTGTCGAACTGTGATTAACCTCTGAGGTCATCATTCAGGAAGAAGCACAATGCAGGCACGCACACACACACACACACACATACACTCATACACACACACAAACACATATACGCACACATATACACACACATACACACATATATACACACACACATATGCACACACATATATATATATACACACACATACACACACATATACACACAGATGCACACACATACACACTCACACACACACACACACACACAAATGCCACTTGTAGTGTGCCATATACTGTCCCACGAGAAAAGCAAAGTTACAAATGGCTTATTGTCAGGAGTTGACACAGATTATCTTTGGTCAGCTTTTGTGTGTGTTTGTGCGTGCTTGCGTGTTTGAGTGCATCTACGATTACTTAATACCACTGAGAATGTCTTGTCTTTTTTATAGTCAATATCAGCTCACATACCATGTGAAGTGAACTTAACAAGTAAGTAAAAGTTGTGAATATATGACAAAGTGACTCTCTTTCTCTGCCTGCCTGCCTGTCTGTTTGTCTGTCTGTCTGTTTGGCTGACTGTCTGTCTGTCTGCCTGTCTGTCTGTCTGTTTGGCTGACTGTCTGTGTCTGTCTGGCTCTGTCTGTCTGTATGTCTGTGTCTGTCTGTATGTCTCTTTGTCTGTCTGCGTCTGTCTGTCTGTTTGTCTTTCTGTCTGTCTGTGTCTATCTTGCTCTGTATGTCTGTCTGTCTGTTTGTCTTTCTGTCTGTCTGTGTCTGTCTGGCTCTGTCTATCTGTATGTCTGTCTGTCTGTCTGTCTGTCTTTCTGTCTGTCTGTCTGTCTGTCTGTTTTTCTGTCTGTAGATTAAGTAGTGAAGGCCAGAGTGGAAACTGAGCACCTCCTCTGTGTTTGACTAGAGACGAGATCAGAAGTGGGAGTTTTACTTTGCATTACTGGAGTTCAGGCATAGAACCTTCAAGTTCCAATAAAACATTCAAACAGTTTTGTACTTGAAGATTCCACGCATGAACAGCTTAGCTATGTTAACTTCTAAAAAGTGGTATTTTATAAGCAATTTCTGTTTGCTTTGCTTATCTTTGCATATTAACGAAATCATTCTTAGCTTAGTAACAATAAACATGAAGTTGGACAAACATAACCCAGATGAGGTTTGTTGTTCGCCCCATAAAACAAACCCCAGGACTCCAAATGAGTGCTTCAAACCTGTTGCTTTTGGAGCTTTAACCCATATCTCGTTAGGGCATACAACGAGTCCCCAGGTCCCAAATCTTTATGCCTCTGGCATTCACTGTTTTAGATACCCTCAAATTTTATCCAGGTAATCCACCCCTCGAGCTAAGGTAAGTCACCTGTGCACAGTTGGTTAGGAGGTACTCAATCAATCAATCAATCAATCAATCAATCAATCAATCAATCAATCAATGAGCCGTTTATTGATTCAACAACAACAGGAAATAATTAACAATCAGTCATTTTCAAAGTTAATCTGCTGATGCCGTCAACAGGACAGCCCTAAAGGATAAAATAACTAATTATCAAAACCTGATAACTCGAGAGCCTATTAGTTTGATGTCAAGGAAAGGATCCTCCAGTCATACAGGCTGACAGAAGCACTTGGAGAGCCAATGTCACGGGTGACTGGTTTTCAAGGTGTCCACTGAATGACTATTTGTGACGCCAGGGGTCCAAACCCGTCACATGTCGGTTTCTGACCTTTTTATTCAGTCATCTTCTACAATTAATCTGCTTCAAAATACTTTTTACAGAATGAAAATATCTTTTTTCTAACTGAAGTTATTTGCGTTTGATTCTTTCATTGGTATAGAGTGAAAATATCGAATAAAAAGTTTCGGAATATTCATGTCGTTGAAGTCCTCAGCATCCATTACTTGATCATTCTGCAATTGTGCTGTGCAATACAGGGTTCTATTCTGTGTCGAATAAAACAAACGGCATCAAAATCTAATTACTACTTTGCAAGTTATGTCAAATTCAGAGGCAAATGCTGAATTTAAGAATATTCTAAATTATTGTTGACTCCTCTCGCCTATTTCAGCTTCTATCTCAGTAGGCCTTATCTAGGAAGCGACAAGCGACGGGTTTTGACCCCTGGCGTCACATTTGTCTATTAGTAGTTGAGCATGTAATTAACGTGTCCTGACTGTACCTTACTTTATGCTACATTGTCGTAACCTTCAAAAACTTTGCGCCTCATGGAAGGATCCTTGAGACAGAGGACTACATGGAGAATGAATTTCATGGGCTGTTTGTTGGTTTTCAAGGCCTGCTGTGAATGGCTATTTGTCTATTAGCAGTTGAAGCATGTGATTAATGAATATCTTACTGTGTCCCTCCAAAAAAGCAGTTGGCCTATTCCCTTCGACCCCGGTCACATGACCGAGTTTTACCATTAGCTGACCATAATATGAGAAAAACTTGTATAGTTAGGATGCTTTATTCATATTGATTATTGATTGCATATTATATATGATGTATGTACGCCGAAATGCGTATTGCAGGTGGTTCAATAAAGAATATACTTACTTATTTACTTACTTTTATCTTTATTTTACCATGCTTTACATTGCTAATCTTTCCTTCCTTTGTTTAACATTACTTTACTTCATCTTACCGTACATTTCCTTGCATTACCGAACCATACTTTATGTTACCTTACATTTTAGACAATGTTTTGAGTAATTGGCAGTGCATATTTTAACTGTATAACGACTGGACAAATGTCCCAGTAGTTTTAGGATTTGCCCCAGTAGTTTTAGTGATTTTCCAGGTAATACTCTACTTTCAATGTTAGTTTCCAATAACATTGAAAGTACTGAAGCAGACTTTGTCCCATTAGTCCAAATCCGTTAAAATATGCACCGGTCATTGGCAATGACGAACTCAAACCTAGCTGCCAATGCTTGACGTGACGTACCATTTGTACCTCGTTTATACCTTTATCTTAAAACGATTAACTGTACAGTGGTTGTGTTTTTTCCAGGGTGTGATGAGAGGGTGAAGAGTCTGTCCCTGTTTTCGCCTCCTGTCAACAACTTACAGGTGTCTGTCGCAATGCTTCAGGATAAGGTGTCTGATGAGTACTTGGGTTCTCTGGCATCCATGCGTTGGAATTTACCAAGCAAGTTGGCTCCCATTATCAAATTCTAAAACTATTTGAATATTATATATAGCAGGCAAGAGAATAACGCAGTGCAGAACTTGTGTTATTTGGTGGTATCTTCACTTTGCTTATATTTTGAGAAGTGGCCATGAAGCAGGGGTGGAAAAAACTTTTTTCAAAATGAAAAGTTGGTTGTTTTTTTGTTTTTGATTTTAGATTTTCCTAGTTCGAATCATAAAACTCATAAAAATGGCATAATACCGTTCAAATTAATCAGATGCATATAAATGAAATTAGCTAGAACAGCAGAACCGTAGAATGTCATAAAACGAAGTTAACAAAGACCATACAACAATTGCCAAGAGAGTTGAAAAGATGCCATTTTTGGCAGTTTATCATTTCTAAATTATTTTGTAAAAAAACAAAATTTGCGGGTTTTTTTAAACAAAAAAACAAAAAACAAACAAAAAACCAAGCCTTTAACAGCCCTGCCATGAAGCTACCATCGATTACTTGAAGTGACCATGGATGCCTTGTAAAGGTAGTCAGAATGCTGCACATAATATTATAACTGACTAACTGGACCTTTGTTTGGTTATCTTCTTGAGATGATTAATCCATGTTTGTTTGTTTACAATAGATGTTTGTCCACCAGAGTGCTGTGTGGCAGCTGGTTTAATAAAGAACTTACTTACTTAGTTAATTAGTTATTAAGATCATAGAACGAGAATTCGTGACTTCAAGCTTTAATATTCGTAAATATTCGTGAATATTAGGGTATTTTTAATATTCGTAAATATTCGTAAATATTCGTTGATGAAGTCACTGTTTTTGCATTGTTCACAAATTGAAGACTACTAATTAAGAACATGTGCGGTGGTTTTGCGGCGCTATACTTAGTGCTTAGCTACTTAGAAGCGTAGGCTGTATACCCAATTCCTACCCAAATCTCTCTCTCTCTCTCTCTCTCTCTCTCTCTCTCTCTCTCGCTCTCTCTCTCTCTCTCTCTCTCTCTCTCTCTCTCTCTCTCTCTCTCTCTCTCGCTCTCTCTAATATTCGTTGGCCAGTTTTAATATTCGTCAATATTCGTCAATTTCTAGAAATCTTAATATTCGTAATATGCGCATACGCGTTCTAGGATTAAGATAATGCACTATAGAGGTCATTAGGTGAATAGATTTTTGTTTCACTTTGTATTTTTGGGGACTGTAGGTTTGCTTAGGCTATTAAATGCTTACTAAATGATAATCCTGAGGCAAATGCTTATCGGCTGAGTGCTTTATGGCAGGGTTGTCAATAGGCAGCTTGCCCACGGCCACTTCTGGCCTGCCGTTGACGTTATTTGAGCCTGTGGAGCCTTGCATAAATACTACTGTGATGTTCGTGACTGATAATGAAGATCAAAATTAATTTGACTGTTTGTATGCGTTAAAATGCACCATTTAAGATTTAGGTTTGCAAAGAATTCTGTTCGCGGGCTCACCTCCCAGACCCCTACTCCCATTCGGCACACTTGCCCGTCACTTGCAGGAAAATATTGCCACTGGCCCACCATTGAAAAACTGTTGACACTCCTGCCTTACGACATCTGTTGACTCATATAACCAGTTGGTAATTCCAACTATTTCCATATTGAAGCTCGAATTGCCTTGCAATGTCGGGAGCACTGTGACCCATTGTGCAGCTGTGGAATTTTCTAGAATAGTCTGCTTACAATGGTTGAAAGTTGAGCTTCCTTACTTTCATTTTCTCTCTTTATCAATTGGTTTCTGTGTGTGTGTGTGTGTGTGTGTGTGTGTGTGTGTGTGTGTGTGTGTGTGTGTGTGTGTGTGTGTGTGTGTGTGTGTGTGTGTGCGCATATGTGTTTGTTCATCTTTGTGTCTATCTGTGTCTGTGTGTCTGTCCGTGTGTCTGCCTCTGTCTGTCTGTCTGTTTGTGAGTCTGGATGTGTGTCTGTCCGTGTTTCTGTCGGTGTCTCTGTCTGTGTCTGTCCGTGAGTCTGTCTGTGTCTGTCTGTGGTTCTGTCTGTGTGTCTGTCTGTCACTCTGACTCTGTTTGTACTGCATATATAGGCCTTTAGAACATCTAGAACATACATGTAGTATAATTGAAAAGAAGAGCTAGCAGTGATCCTATTCAGCTAAGGATAATAATTCTCATTGATAGTCATGCTTATGTTGACGGACTTAGACAACCGTGTATGATAAACAATTATGGTGTTTACAGATCAATCCGAGTCTTTGAGTGGTTTTCTGGTGCATCTGAAAACTTTGGATGGTTTCTCTAATACGTGCTATTTGCTCCGTATTCCTTGGACGGCTGCGACAGATAATCCTGAGGTATACTTCTATGTTGAATGCTTAACGGTCTTGCATTGGACGATAAAAGTACAAGAGTAAATGTATTCAAGGTTTTAAACAGACATTGGGTTGAATGAGGTGTTGTGTACCTAAGGCAGAGCTGATGTTCAGATGTGTGGGCCCAAAGTTTATGAAGCACACATGTAGACGTCATTTACACATTTTTCTCTAGCGACCGTATACCCCAACCCTGCTCGTTTTTCAGTGAATTGATGGGGGGAGATCCTTCACCACTGCTGCCCGTTTGAATAGGTGCCCTATAAGGTGCCCTATAGGTGCCCTTTAAGATCCCCATGTATGGACCTTGATAGCCCAAGATAGCATTCCTTATTTAGAATAACCTTGCTTGTGGTTCCAGTTCAATAGCTCTTCCGAATGGCCTGTTAAAGGCACTTTGTAAGTGCCCTGATGCACATTTACATGCATTCATTGTGGCTCATAATTCACAATTAGCACCTTTGGTGAGGCTCATAAAAGGCAATATATAAATAGCCACATACAGAGCCACATACTTACGTAGCCACATACTTACATAGCTACATACTTACGTAGCCATAAACTCTAAATTCTTCAACCTTTAGTCATTATTTTCATCTCGAGACTTCTACAGCGTCCAAGGAAGGAAGCTAGATTGCAGAAACAACTTAGTGACAGTCGAAGGAAATGAGTAGGTCCAACAACAAGACAAATTGTGAGATACTCTTACTTCTCTTGGAAACCAGAATATTTGAAACGACTGAAAAAAATAAATTCTGTGTTTCAGAGCTAAGCAAGGTGTTATTATAGAGCTAATGTAATCGTAATAGTAAACTCCAAATTTCTAAAGTGCTACTCTAAAGCTAAGCGCTTGGCACCAGCTTATTCACGATCGATGTCATGTGATGGTCCAAGTCCGGTTGCCAGAGAGACCAGCTAGAGGAGGCAGAGCAGCTGCTAGGGTGGGTTTCATTGTAATATTACATTGGCGCTTTAGATAGACATATTTTATTGTATGTATTGTATTTAGGGTTGTTAATAACGTTTTTTTGGCAAACCGATTATCGGTTTTAGAAATCTGATTTTAAACCGATAATCGTTTTTTTATTGGCCTTCATAGAAAATTTAACATATTATCATATAATGCAAGTTGCTGAAAACCGATAGTCGCTACGTACCACGTACAGGGTTCTACTATTACCTCATTGGCTGTGGAAAACTGGGCTTTATATATGAGGCAATAATACGTCGCTGTGGGGTTCTACTATTACCTCGTTGGCTGTGGAAAACTCCCTTTTATATATAAGAGGCAATAATACGTCGCTGTGGGGTTCTACTATTACCTTGTTGGCTGTGGAAGCCTCCGTTTTATATATCAGAGGCAGAATTCGATTATAGTTTTGTCAATAATGAAAACCGATAATCGTTTTTGAAACCGATAATCGGATTTCCGATTATCGTTTAACATCCCTAATTGTATTTGATCATTTATAAAGTGCTTCTCATAGCATAAGCCTTTCAGAAGCGCTCCCAGTGCGAGGTACTCCAAGGAAAAAGGAAGGTTTTAAGGTGAGAGAAAGAGGTATGCTACCAGAGAGGATTGTAGAGCGTAGAGAAGGAGGAAGTCGATTCCATAGAGAGGGACCTATGCACACAAAGGACCTGGATTGAGCCATTGTGGTCCTAACATTGATTGTGGTTTCAATGTTATTGTAATGTAACATAATCGAACATTTATATAGCACCTTCAAGATATCTACTCAGGGGGTGCTCTTTGTGCTAGCCTATAATTATGATATTAAATGTCATTATGAATGAATACATTACATCATTTAGCAAAACATTGCAAAGTAAGCTGATTATTGGTACTACTTCTGTATACTTGCCATTATTATATCAGATTTATTGTTTTACTTGTTAGTTTGGGTTTTATTTGCCACTTCAAACAAACAACTACAGCGTGCGGGTACACAGCTATGTGGAGTCGTCTTTGGTGCATGGAAGTCAATACACTGTACCACGTCGGACACTTATTATAAAAGATAGAAAGAAAGGTACATGTTCTGACGTTTTCTCAGTATGCATCAAAACTTAAAAACATGTGCGCAGTACTTTTGTGGGGTAATTAAAAGGTACTTAAAATGAAGTATTCTGATAGATACATACAGCACATAAATGATTGCATAAGTAAATACATACATCGCTCCAACTTACCTACTTGACCTTTGTCGGCCTGTGTAGGGGACTCGGAGTAGTCACTCCCTACTCTCAGCGGGGAAGGGGTGCTGTCAGTTTCGTTGACCCGTACCTCTATCATGCAAAGCCATGCCTTTTCTGTGGTAGGCCCGGCGGTATGGAATGGCCTTTCTCTTGAGCTGCGCGTGTTCCCTAGATCACTGTCTGACACATTCTATAAGCACTTGAAAACTGTTTATTTTGACAGTGCTTGAGTCGGAAGCACCTCTGAGTAGTTTCCTGAAGAGGTGCTATATAGATACTTGAATGAATAAATACTTGCATAGACACATAAAATACACTGCACCATAGTCAATTGAATAGAGCGCTCATCTTGTAAGTGGGAAGAGTGTGGGTTTGAGCCTCCTCCTCCGAGTAGTTATTGTTCAGGGAACTTCAGCAAGCTTTAAACTCTCAGTTGCTTAGCGCCATCGATTGAGTCTTTTCTTCACTACCTTGTACATGTAAAGTACAGCTTCGAGCCTCCTCCTCCTCCTCCTCCTCCTCCTCCTCCTCCTCCTCCTCCTCCTCCTCCTTCTCTTCCTCCTCCTCCTCGACGGTTAACCTTGAGCAAGTCCTTAACCCACAATTCCTCAGTGCCATCGATAGGCTTGGTCATTAGTGAGTGGCCCTTAATAAATGCATAATAATTCATGCAATAATAACACTGTAATAAAACTTCACCAGCCTTTTTGCTCTTTTTATGATGTAGGGATTGTATGTAAAGCAAGTAGACAAGTAAGTACTTAGGTAAATGAGTCAGTGAGTAAATAAATAAATAAGTGAGTAAGGTAGTAAGTTAGTTAGCAGCCATTGTTATGAAGTGTTAGCAACTTCAATAGGTAGGCAGCTTGTGTAAGAAAATGGTATGTCCTTCAGCTAAATGAGGAAGTACAGGCGTGTAGATGGACCATGCAGTTCTTTATGAACAAAACCAAGTCGGTTATCAATTATGACCAAAGTTCGTAGAACAGATCAGTGATATGCAGTACCGTGCAAACGTTCTGCAAGTAGTGCTTAAAGGTCATCACTGCCACCTGTGTGAAGTCATTGAGTCTGATGATCATTGTTAAGCATCTACCTGACACATAAGACTAATTCCTCTTTTGTCTGAGTAGCATTGAAGGCAGCATACTTGTGAACACACCTTCATGGTAGTGGTGGTAACAACAATTTTGACATTGACAAGGGTGGTAATATAAGCCCTTGCCACCATTTTTTATTCCAACCTTAAGACTGTTCTCTTAATAGCTGGTGTTGAGGCGGGATTGGTCCTGAGTAGATAACCTTGGAGGAGCGCTATATAAATCTCCAATTTGAATGAATGAATGAATGAATGAATGAATATAAAGTTGTAATTTGCTGTCTGATTTTGTGAATGTTGTCTTTCAGTGTACAGAAACAGTCCAGCCTTTTGGATTACAGACTTGGTTGTGTGTAGCAATTCCTGTTCGAAATCAATGACCATTTCGTTTGAACTGGCTCCAGACGCCTACAACTTCGATGTTTATACCGTTTTACTGCGTCAAGGGTCCGCCGTGAAATTCAAAGAAAAGCTTCCTGTGGTTAGCCTTTTAGGTTTAGATATTTTAGAGTGTGAGGTTTGAATATTTTATGTAAATAGAAGTATTTTGAACGTGCTTACAGCAGATGCTATGTCCCACTGGCCAGGACAACCATTGCTCAACGCCGTGCCTTTGCAACTGTTAATCCTTCTTTGTGGAATAACTTTTCCCCACAAATTCAGGCTGAGATTTTGCCCGGTGGTTTATCCACTTCAGTCCGTTGCTTGAAAACTTGTCTATTTGCTCGGAGTGCTCAGGCTGGGACTGCCTCTGAATAGACTGCTAGAGGTGCTTTATAAATGTCCAGATACAATGCAATACAATACTATAATTGACAGGGAATTTTTTTTAGCTAACCCCAACCATCGTGAACGGTGAACCCCAACTATCTCTGTCTTCTGCTGTCTCTGATATCCAGGCAACAAGATTTTGGCTTTCATACAGTATCTCCAGACAACTCCTCTGACTTGACGCAGCACTCATGAGCAGTGGCGTCACCAGGGCTACGAGGTTGGGAGTGCTGTCAGAGTAGTTACCTTGAAAGGGCGCTATATAAATTTTTTTCATGAATGAATCTAATATCTATGGAAATGCAGGCAGGGAATGTAATCCTGGTGACTGAAGGATTATT
Source organism: Aporrectodea caliginosa (assembly GCA_020284085.1). Classification (NCBI taxonomy): domain Eukaryota; kingdom Metazoa; phylum Annelida; class Clitellata; order Crassiclitellata; family Lumbricidae; genus Aporrectodea; species Aporrectodea caliginosa. Next base: position 568,770 of record JACEVL010000807.1, on the reverse strand, counting down.
GTGGGTTAAAGCCTCTACTGAGAGGATTGTGGGTTAAAGCCTCTACTGAGAGGATGGGCATTGTGTGACCGCCGTGGTCAAGGTAGAATCGAATGACTGCTCCATGGGTTCTCCTAGCTGGGAGGGAAGTTAACGATGTTGGCTCTTTTGTCATAGACTGTATTCATCCTTTACGGCTTTAATGTCCGCGAAAATGAAGTGAGCGTCTCTCCCACATTCAGCGACATTATGTGAAAGACTTCAGTAATGATTAATTATCTGTCCCCTGAGTAGCCTAACATAACAGTCAGCAGATTTATCTTTTCTGATTATGTATTAATGTGATAAATTATTGGCGTTTGGCTTGCAACTTAAGATGATAATAACTGCTCTTGAAACCGTTTACTTATGTAGGTGGCTTGTATGCTATAGCATTAACACTTTAACAACAAGCTGCATTGGTTCCCAGTCACTTTAGTACACGCTTGTTATTAAGCCAAATAGTGTTATTTAGCAAAATAGGCCTTGTTAAGCAAAATAGGCCTGTGTTAATAAGTTCTAAACGTGTATTATACACTGACTGGATAACAACTTATAAAATCTTGTAAAAATGTAAATATGATCTTATAAGAATTTTATCTAGGGCAGTTTCAGAGTACAGAAAAGAAACAATTATGTAGGAGTAGGCCTATATGAATGTTGTCTTCAGTGTTTTCCAAAATTTTACCAATGCTGATTTGGTTTATGAATATATTTTCAGGTGTATATTGATTTAGTTTATGATTTTTTTTACCAGATAAATGGTCAGAGACAGGGCACCGTTTTCTTTGGCAACTTAACATCTGGAAACTATACTATTGCGGTAGGAAGCCAGTTTACTTGACAAGTTTTTTAGCTTTTGTAATACTAAGCTGGCATTTTTTGTAGCTTTCATTTTGTTTTGATGTGTTTTTGCATGTTATCACATGTGATATATTGATCTAAGCCTAGTCTTTTCCAAGCATTCTTCTGAAATTTAGTTACAATCTTTAACATACAGCAGTTTTCTCAGAGATTTTTCAACAAGCATCCACTAGCTGCTAAAATCTGTGTATGTGAAAGGGTAAGACACTCTAGAATACTGTTTTCATTCTGATGTTCGCCAAGCACCTAGTGAAATGTGCTTAACTGTGTGGGATACGGTAGCCGATTGGTTACAGCAGTCGGCTTGTAGAGTGGGTGGTACTGGTTTGAGCTTCTCCTGACACGGTTTTATTGTGTAGTGACATTGAGCAAGTCTTTCACTCACAATTCCTCAATGCCATCACTTGATGCTTTGGTCAATATTACCCTTGGTTACCTTTTAGGATAGCTTTACTTCTACTGCTGCCAAGTGCTGTCAAAGCATGAGGCTTAGAGCTTTTGAGGCATTCATATTATTATTATTATTTATTATTATTATTATTATTATTTTTTGCCCCCAAGTAAATATGATCCCTCAGGAACTTCAACATTATTTCAAAGCGCAAATTTGTCTGGAATGCGCCCTATTCGTCGTCAAGGTCCAAGTTGGTAAACAACGTACCCCTAAAGGCCACAGCATTGAATCGCTTAATCGTTATTATTATTAGTATTAGTATTATTATTAAGATTCATAAAGTGCAAGTTAATTAATATGACTAAATACACTGCAGATGCTGTAAATGTGTAGTTAAGTAAACAGATGATTATAAATCTTATTAAAATTTATGACCAGGTGAGTCCGGAAAACACAGATCCAGGACTTTGTCTTTGTCGATGTGGACAACTAACGTCGTTTCCCTGTGGTGGTGGCAAGTGGTGTCTTGATTCGTGCACTGAGATTGTCTCAAATACCGTGGCCATCGATAACGGTAACGTTTTACTCATTTGAACATGTCTCGAAACTGCATTATGTATTTACTATTCAATCAATTCAATCTCTGTTTACTTAATCAAAGAAACTTGCCAAATCAATCAATCAATCAATCAATCAATCAATGAAACTTGATATAGCGCCCCTTCAAGATATCTACTCAGAGGCGCTCCCGACCCAACCACGGCTGAACAGAGTAGTTTTCAGAGAGGTTTAAAATGCAGGTGAAGAGTTCCTAGGTAGGAGGTGGAGCTCTGGAGGAAGTCCATTCCAGATACTCGTTCCCATGACCAAGAAGGCCCGATGTTGCATTATAGAAGTGCATGCAAAGGGGACAATTAACTATTATGCATGTACTAGGCATTACTATCTAATGGCCAAGCATCAATCGATGGCGCTGAGCAATTGTGAGTGAAGGTCTTGCTGAAGATCCGTACACAGTAATCTCTCTGAGGAGGTTTGAACCCGTACTCTCCCCATTACAAGGTGAACGCTCTAACTAATTGGCACAAGTGTTCCACAAACATGAGTCCACGTTATGTATTTATGTAACAATAGTATGTGTGTACCAGGACACTTAATTTAGTTCCTTTTAAGTTCCTAATAAAAGCACTACATGCCTGGCTATCTAACTGTAACTGCTTCGAACAAATGAGTCGTATCTCCTGTGTGCCCTGCTGTGAGTCATCTTGACCTTGAACCTGGTCGCAAGAGTAGCAACAGTTTGGTGATCTGACTTAATAATACTCCAGTTTGAAGGCATTTGCAGCACAAGGAAATGGTTCATCTCGTCAATGAATTTGTGCTGCAGAAATTTTTGTATTAATTATGGTTAACCATTCACCATTTTGAAGTGGTGTAGGTGGCATTGCATTATTGAGTATGTGGGTAGAGCTGAGTGTATATACATACTGTATGTACAGTATGTATGTATGCTGTTTATGTATGTATATGGTCAAACTGAGAACTTACCTGCTTCTATTATCCGACTAGGCTGAGCTTTGTAGCAAGTTTGTGGTTTATTTAGTTATACCAACTTTCACTTTATATATTTTCTTTAATTATGATTATAATAATAATAATTCACATTTTATATTTCTCCAGAAGTTGTTTTTAAGTCCTAAGGGACCATGCATAACGACAGTAATAATAATTATAATAATAATAACAACAATAATAATAATAATAATAATAGTTAATAATAATAATAATAATAATAATAATAATAATTATAATACAATAAAATCTCCAGAGAAATATTTCTCCATAGGTTTTAAGTCCTGAGGTATCATAGATAAACAATAATAATGATAATAATAATCATAATTAAATATAACAAATCTAGATCCAACAAGTTCTTCTACCAGTTTTCCATCGTTGTACTCGTGGGATATAATCCTCTGAGATAAAAAAAAGTAACGTGTTGATGCATGTACATTGTACAAGTGTTGAGTATGTAGCTACATAACAGCTTGTCTTCATGGCACTGTTCTGTATAATTTGATCCTACTGTTGTTACTTTGTATTGCTTTTGTTGTCCCAGTGATTGCGAGTGATTGTTACCTTACGACTGACGATCCTCTCCTGCCAACAAAAATTACCGGAATTGCCATTGGTTGCTTCCTGGCAACGGGGTTAATTGCTCTCATCGTCTGGATGCTTCTCCGGCCGAAACATATAGGTTTCCACTTTTTATTCTTCCACTTTAGCATTTCATATTTTGTCTGAAAACCTGAAGTCTAGAAATATTATCTTGTTGTTACATTTTCGTCAATATCATCATTATTCAGGTATCTACTATCTTGTTAGCATTTTTATCAAAGGTACTTAAAATACCTCTGGATCAATAGTATTAGCAACAGTAATTGTTAGAATATTCATTTATTAATTCAAACTGACAAGTATGCAGTAAGATTACATCATCATAGTAGTAACAGATGATGATTGATGACAAGTTTACAGGAGTCGAATTTAACTGTATGGCAGCCTCCAAAGCACCCATCTGTCCTACTGTTCATTTTACTGTCGCCCTCTAGGGAGTGGGAGGCTGAGTCAACCATATGGGACTAGCTGGCATCGAACCTGCTTCCTTCTGATCTTTACGCCGGTGTGTTACCATTCAACCATCTCTGCACCCTAGTTGTAGGGGTAGTAGTTGTAATACTTGTAGTAATTTGCAGGTGTAATAGTTGAAATAGTAGTTGTAATAGTTGTATAGTATTTAAGTTAACTACTGTAGTAGGAATGTGCCATGAAGAATGACAACTTATGTTAAGGAGGTGTAGAAATGTTATATCTGGAAATTCATTACTCATTCCAAAGCTGTCTCAGTTATTATTGTTTTTATTGTCCTAATTTTTATTGTTAAGCAGTTGTTAAATTTCTACTGGTGATCGTCTTTATTTCTTGTTAACTTTTCGTTTTTCTTTTTGCAGACATCAATGTACATGCGTTGGAGAAACAAGAAGTCTTTCTACTCTACCTGACTGATCATCCACGTCACTATGATGTCATCCACCATTTGATACACTTTCTGAATCGTCATTGCAATTGTTCAGTTCGAACAATGCACGATGATGCACATTTGATTTCACAGAACCCTTTCAGATACATGCAGGACGTATGCGTCGGAAGCAGCAAGATTCTTCTGATCAATTCCTATGGCATCGCCAAACGTTCTGCGTGTCAGCAACCAGTATCGTCCAATCCTCTTGATCCAATGGTTCCGCGGTTTCTCGAGTATCTTCATCAAAGAATCGACGAAAACGAGAACCACAAACTGATGGTTGCCAGGTTCGACTACACGGAAATCAACGACACCGCCAAGCACATAAACTATCGTCAACACGAATACCTGCTCATGCGGGAGGTCGAGTTGCTAATTCTACACATACATGGGTATGAAAAGCGAAAAGGACGATGTGTGCATCACATCAGAGATATTCAGAAGAGTTTTAATGACAGTCCGGAAGGAAAAAGGCTTAGCGATGCGATGTTGTTGATGAAGCGTTTTACGGGAAATGACTGGCTGAATAGTTTCGACAGCCCAGTTCAGGAACTGGACTTATCGGATTCTACCGATGGAGAACGAGAGGCTGAAGGTCCCACCAGTACACTGATAGCCAATGACCATGTATGGGAACGTGCACCGGAATCTATAGTTGATGTCAGAGGGTCAATAGTTGAAATTTACGACAGTGAACTATCAGGCGAATTTCATGCTGGGGAACTATTCCCAGACAGACTGGAGCTGCTGCACTTTCCACTCATTCCACCTTCATCAGACTCGTCTTCGCTCGACTCGGATTGTGAACCACAGCTTTGGAGCAATGAAATCAATGCAGACTTTGATTCACACAACTCACGGTTGACGGGTTGGACAACGTGAAGATTTTGCAATGACATTAGCACAACGGATGTTGTTTCAAAACTCCTTATTGTTGTCGTTGTTACTAAGCCGAGCAACAAGCGGTTCATCTTTTGTCAGAAACGATGGTTTAAATTGTAAATGTATGTGCTAGAGATGTACCGAATATTTGAATCAAATTCGTATTCGGCCAAGTAATGATAAAATTCGAATATTCGTATGCAAAAAAATTCTAATACATGTAGTAGTAACTTGAATACTTGAAGGAAGAAATTTTCTAAGATTGCAGAACACCAATACCAAATTAATATCTCAGTCGCTAATGTTTGAGTTTTTGCAATATTCAAATTTTTAAGTTTTCAGAATTCATATTTGGCCATCAGACAGTTGAATAATCTTATTCACACAAATACTTAAAAACTGGTATTCGGTACATCTCATGTATGGTACATCTCATGTGTCTTGAAAGCTCTAAAAAGGTGTGCAGCTTACGGTAAGCTCAAACTCTGAGCTTTTGGGCTTTGGTTTCTATGTTCAAACTCAGGAAGTTAGCTGTCAAAGTTTTCTTTAAAAAATTGTCTCTTTAACTAGATGGTAATGTTTCAGTAGATGGAAAGTGGCATTGTAATTCAAGAAATTCTTTCTTTTTATTTAAAATTGTATATGAATTATTTACTTAGTCTGTAAATCGTAATCAAAGATGCTGAGTAATGATAAAATTTGAATATTCGTATTCAGAAAAAATTCTAATACATGTAGCAGTAACATGAATACTTAAAGGAAGAAATTTTCTAAGATTGCAGAACACCAACACCAAATTAATATCTCAGTCGCTAATGTTTGAGTTTTTGCAATCTTCAAATTTTTCAGTTTTCAGAATTCATATTTGGCCATCAGACAGTTGAATAATCTTATTCACACAAATACTTAAAAACTGGTATTCGGTACATCTCATGTATGGTACATCTCATGTGTCTTGAAAGCTCTAAAAAGGTGTGCAGCTTACGGTAAGCTCAAACTCTGAGCTTTTGGGCTTTGGTTTCTATGTTCAAACTCAGGAAGTTAGCTGTCAAAGTTTTCTTTAAAAAATTGTCTCTTTAACTAGATGGTAATGTTTCAGTAGATGGAAAGTGGCATTGTAATTCAAGAAATTCTTTCTTTTTATTTAAAATTGTATATGAATTATTTACTTAGTCTGTAAATCGTAATCAAAGATGCTAAAGAACAAGGAATCATTACCAAAAAAACGGTGCTAATTGTATATTTCATTATCAATGTTGACTCCAAGTGTTGACCAGTTGTTGACAGGTATTGATCATCTTATGAAGGGAGAACACAGCTAGTGTTTGGTTATAAAATAACTTTTATGCAGTTTTGCCTTCATAGACTTGAATAAATCAATCGATCAATTTTCGTTTATTCCGAACACCAGGCTGACAGAACGCAGCTTGTTACATTAGTTAGTCGTTAAGTTTTATTGCCAAAGTCATTTTTAATATTGCATTGTCTATTTTTATACCTGGTAGTTTTCTGCATCACATGTAACACCCACAACTTGGAAATAATTACTGAATTACTCAGCACTTCATCAATTCCGAGAATTTCTATAGCGCCCCTTCAAGGAACCTACTCAGAGGCACTCCCAGCCCAGCCACGGCTAAACACATTCAGTACTGAGAAGTAACTTTGCATAATATCTATGTTTACTGTTTAATATCCGAGTTTTACTACCGCATAAACTATTAAACTAATTGGATACACATACAATGTAATACGAGCACATATGCCAACGATTTTATTTGCACCATTCTCGATAAAAGTGAATAAACCACAAAAGGAAATTTACAACCAGTAGTAGTCTGTACATTACTGTTTCCGCGAGCAATTTATCTAGAGCGAAATGTCTCTCGTGTGACTAGATTCTGGGGCCAGCTTTTGAGATGATAACAACATCTAAAGCAATTTGCATTTACACGATAGATAACCACTTGGCAAAAACACACAACTTCACAGAAATATCCCTCTTACAGCAATCACAAAGAACTGCATACATGTTAAAATGTGCCTTCTAAATTCATATGTACAAGCTGGAAGGCTTATCGACTTAATGATGTTTCAAGACAGTTCAGGAGACATGACTGCTGGGCCAACCTGTGTCAAATATTGTCATCGCCTCTGATTAGGTTGTACTGTGAGAGGCGCTTTGTAAATCTGTAAATAGAATAGAATAGAATTGTAACCCGCTCCCTGTCATTATGTGGTCTCACTCTGACCCTTGTTTCATCGTAGAAACACGACCAGATACCTCGGCTCCATTACCATCATTAGCGAAGCATGGCAGAATCTCGTTTGTAAGCTGTGCTTTTTACCATGGAATTATGCTTTAAGATATTATTATGCATTTATTAAGCGCCACTATCTAAATAAATAAATGATGGCTCAGAGTACCTGTGACTGAAGAAGTGCTTGCTCAACGTCCTTACATGTTAATCATTTCATAGAAACTCGAACCCGTACTTCCACGTTACTAGGCGAGCACTCTAATCATGATTAATTGGCTACTGTGTCTCCAATTGTCAGCAAAGATAATTTGGCTTCGAAATACAAAAGTTCTACAGGTGAATTACTCTGCTACAACGCAGCCTGTTTTAGTACTGTAAAAATTAACCCAAAGATGGTGTTAGCACAGGATTACAAATGATGGCCTGACTTGCATAGCTGTTAATGCAGAAAGCCTTAACAGCTTCATCAGAATCTCATTATAGCACAAATTGTTTGGGCTTATCTTTGAAACATAAAGCAGTCAGGTACATACTATGATCCCAGATCAACTCTGAATTAGAAATATGACATCTCGACATAATGCAAACTCGTTAAAACATTAATTACTTCATGATTTATAAACTGTGAAGACTGAAAAAGCAGTTTTTTGTAATAAGAAACCTCTGATTCAGCATAGTTCAGAAACCACTCCCAAGGGTAGCACAAGTTTCCAATACAACAAGAATGATTTGTTTAAAAATGAAATTTCTTAAGTTACCGGTAGCCACAATCGGATCTGAGAATATAAAATGGATATTGCCAGTAATTGATTGTTCTCACAGGCAAAGGCCCTAGAATACCTCAAAATATATAACGCTAGTCAAAATCTAGTACATTTACATTAAATTAAAATCTTAAACCTCGTACAAAGTCTTCTGCTCTGACAAAATCAGAAACTGTATTTACTGGGAAACTTGTCTTTCAGCAAACAAACCATAAGATTACAAGCAGTTTAAAATTACCATTCATGAGACTCATTTTCAAGCATATTCTGGACTTACGATTTACATACACTGCTTCTGGTTATATCAAATAATGTTAATTTTCACCTTGAGAACCATAAAGATTAAACTCTAAAGTCTGGGCCAAACATAAAAATTAAACTCTAAGTCTGGACCAAACATAAAAATTAAACTCTAAGTCTGGACCAAACATAAAAATTAAACTCTAAGTCTGGACCAAACATAAAAATTAAACTCTAAGTCTGGACCAAACATAAAAATTAAACTCTAAGTCTGGACCAAACATAAAAATTAAACTCTAAGTCTGGACCAAACATAAAAATTAAACTCTAAGTCTGGACCAAACGAACGTGAAGATCAGAACAAGCGTGGCCGTAATAGAGCAGCTTTCTGTAATTATTCACTTCTGTAACAAAGTTGTAATGACTGCCAAGCAAAAAGCACCGTCGTATGGTAATGTAACTGGACATCACCCGGACACATCACCAGCTCAAGAAAATGGGGGGTCTGTTCTTTAGCTAGCCGTGTGTGTGTGACCTGATGGTTGTGGGGGTCGAGCCAGCTGAGGAGACTCCATCTAACAACCTCAGAAATGTTATTTATGTATTTGCCTGTCACCAAGCACTGTAATTTAATACTGGCACAGGTGGGAAGCAAACTCCTATGATGAAATGGCCCAGCATTCTAGACATTGGGATTTTTCTAATGTTGTTGGATCAAAAAGCAAAGGAACTGACCACCTCCAGTAAGTCCCGCTATTGAACACAGGACCTCTCTGCATGCTCAGTAAAGGCAGCTGAGAAAGCGAGGTTAGCAATTCTTATAATATCAATCAATAAAAATTTATATAGCTCCCCTTCAAGATCCCTACTCTGAGGCGCTCCTGACCCAGCCCACGCGGGAAAAGCACTCTTCACACAGTTTGTGAAACTGAGAACAGTTTGGGAGGTGTTGTAAAGCTACGGGAAGCCCATTCCAGGTTGTTGGACCAACCACAGAGAACGAACGGCTCTGCATTGTCGCAGAGTGGGCAAAACAAAAAATTCAGCTCCAAGTTCAAGTGTCAATTTTTCATTGCTGAAATTGTGCCATTTTCTACAGTAATCTGAAAGCTGTAATCCAAAGAGCAATCAGTGTTACGTAGTAATCTCTTACGTTAAACTACACGTGATGCAGTGTAACAATGACCTAACTCCGGTCCTTTCTGCTGCTGCCGGTCTATATCTCATTAATAATTGAACACAATTTGTAACTGGTAACATTTCAAATTTGGATTCAGTAAAGACACAACAATGACAATGATGCTGATGAAAAGAACAGTACCTTACGAGAGGCACCTACGGTTACGAGGTGTTCGCAACTTCATATTTCTCAGCCTCTGCCTATGAGGGTAGGGGACCAATCCTCTCCCTCATTGTCTGATCCTCACACTGACAGTACATGATCATCGTACTGTTTTGTAGCCCAGTTCACTAAGGGCTAGAGCTGTACCGATTAAACGGCCATACGCGTAATCGGGCCGATTATTAGAAAAATCGGCATAATCGGGTATCGGCAGCAATAATCGGTTAATCGGTGCCGATGTCAAAATTGTGTTATAATTTAATAATTTTACTTGAATTTTTGCATATTCCAAGTTTTTTTTCGATTTTCATCAATCGTTTTACGTCCCTTTTTATTTATTCATTAACACATAGGCCTATCGTTAACAACTTCCCAACTTAATTTAGGCGTCCACCCTTAGGCCTATAGTTGTGACGTTAGATTACTGGTCTATGTTTTTGAACCGAACATTTTGACTAAACAAATAATGAAATATTCGGTCTCATAATGGGCATTAGCAGTTTAATAATCGGCTATACGCGGTATCGGTATCGGCAATTTAATAATCGGCTATACGCGGTATCGGCATAATCGGTAAAAAGCGATATCGGTACAGCTCTACTAAGGGCACATGCGATTATGGGGATTTGAACCCCACCCTCTGCTTGACAGTCCAGCACACTAACCACTGGACCATTAAGTAAATAGCAGCTCAGCGATGTGCTTGCCCCATGTCCAAGACCTCAGGATTCATCCATTGCTAGCACAAGGCCCTATGAAAAGGAAATGAACACCTGCCCTAAAGGACACGGGATCATTTTTCCTTGCAACAGCTTTGGTTTGATTAGGCCAAAAAAAATAATGCTGTGTTTCCGGTAACATAGCTTTAAAAAACTGGGTAGGTAGGAAAAAATTTTTATTTTGAAAAATATTTTTATCCAACAATTTGCTCTTACACCTTGCTAAAACAGTTTCGCGTTCTTTAAACTTTAGCCCGTTTATTGCTCTAATTAACGGTGCCATTATTTACATACCTCTGGCAAGGAAGCAATGTTATAAATGTCCCAAACCTGCATCTCTGGCACGCAAAGGTTAAATTCACGTGTCAATAAAAAATTTCACAAAATTTTTTTTAAAATTTTTTTAAAACTTTTTCACAAAATTTTCCCAGTTGGGCCTAAAAAAAGTGACTCGGTCGGGTTACCAGAAACAAAACATTATTTTTGTTTGCCTTACTCTGTAAATGCAAAAGCCTTTGACAGAGCTTGGGTTCACTCTGAATAACTCTCTTTCAACAGCACTTTCAAGACGATGGTATTTTACGGAGTTTCAATGATCGTAACAATTTCACATTACCTGGAGTTCTCAAACAGCAGTCTGAACACGCTACTTTAAAAATTATTCAAACTAAATTAAAACACCATTTTCACATGTAACTATACAAAGTCTCATGAAACAGGCAACTCCGAAGCAGAAACCTTGGGTTACATTCTAGAAACAGTAAAACATTTAGGCAAAGATTCCTCTTTGAGAATGAAATACAATGGTGGCTATCACTGTGTGGTACAACATGCATACATGCCAGAATTTTGATAACCACAACACCAATCCATACATAATGAAGCTATTACAGCCTCCAGAAAAACATACTCTCACCGAAATAAATATCAAACAAAACTAAAGTTACATGCCAATAGCAACAAGTTGCTTCTTGCAACTTAACAGAATGAACAAATATAGCCCCAAATCTTGCCAGACCATTTGACAATAAAATGTTAAAACACTGACTAGAAAATAACGATTGAAGCCACCAAGCTATTCACACTGCACGACAGCTTCTGCTCATTTCAATCGAAAATGATTGCAAATAAATGAAATCAAATTGATACACTTCGTCACATCCTACGACTGCCTTCATCATTCCATGCCAAAAACGATTCTTAAAAGAGAAATAAACCCACTCTGGGCATAACGTTACACAAAACTTAAGTTCTGAACGATCACACGGCACAATTACTCCGAAGAAACGAAACAAAAAACTAACAACCATTGACAATTCTTTTGAAAACAGTATTACATATACACATCTAGACGAAAAGGGGCATCTCTAACTGCCCTATTACCATTCACTGTTATACCGTGTACCAATGCATACATTATTGTAACATACCCGTACACAGTGTATGTCGTAATATTTGCAGATTATTGTACAGTCATGACAAGCAGAATATTTCCACAATGTACTGCAGTTCCACAACAGTACATGCCACACAATTCACTTGCATGATTGCAATGCAATAACCTACATTAGCATAATATGCTCTCACAAAGCACTCCAATAAATGTATAATACTTGTGTAATGCATACACAGTTTTACAGTGTACTGCAATGCTTTTGTAATACCATAGATAGTAACTACAGCTAGCCAAAACAGCACTGGGTACTGCCACAGCAGAAACTAGGCATCCTTACATACTATACTGAAAGAACACACTACACAGCATATATAATTCCAAGATACTTGGTATAATATTACAGTCATGATGACCAAGTAACATACTGGCATGAGCTACTTCTGACTACGTATATTATGTAATTAAGATTTTAATAAGTCATTACAAGTAATCTGCTAATCTGCTTCTGTACAACAGTTCTGAAAGCTTTCAAACACAACTGAAAAGCAAGACAGAGGCACCAGGAGGAACTTAGATGTCCATGCAAAACATTTTAACTAAGCGTCGCTGCCACGATTCCAATTAAAACATAATTTCACGGCAAAGCACAATTTTGCATTTCAACAACTTCCACCTACTATTAAGCACGGGTCTACAATATTTATTTTTATACACAATTTAGACGTGAACAATGCTATGAAATAATTACAAGTCGCAGTCCCAGTTTCCAGATTGAGGCATATATCTACACATCAGGTGGAGCTTAAATGTCTCGCCCCAGATGATGATGTGAATAATACGCCGGTTACCAGATGGAGTTACGTGTAGTCACCCAATGGATCAGCATGGCTTGAATTCACCTCGAGCCACCAGCACAACAGGACAAGACAGCCGCCAAGCCGATGATGCATGAAGCGTCACCTTCGGGTGGCAGTGCTCTGCATGATAGTCCACTGGCAAGACTACGTTTTTTTACCGAGCGAAAGATGCAGAGACTGTTTTTTGAGATCATAATCATCAGAGGCAGCAGCAGAAGCAGCAGACGTCATATATCTCACATGAAACGAGGACACGAACGAAGTAGTCTGCTGTGGAGGGAGAAGATGTCTTTCGGAAAGTCAAGTCAAGACAAACGACGGAAGGAACGCCTCCAGTTTGTCTATTATGTAGCCAACTGGTAGAAACAGCCAACTAGCCAACTGCAAAGAAAACATGGTAAAAACAGAATATAAATGGCCATTGTTGTCTGCAGACAGTTGCTCTCTCTCTCTCTCTCTCTGTCTGTCTGCCTCTGTCTCTCTCTGTAGTTTAGTAATATGCATTATGAGACTTCACCGGTAGCCCACCACTTAGTATAAGTGTGATTTTGCTTTATTTGGTAGTGAATAAACTACTTACTTACTTACTATCTCACACTCTCTCTCTCTCTCTGTATATAAACTACTTACATACTTACACTCTCTCATTGTCTCTCTCTCTTTCACACTGCCTCTCTCTCAATGCCTCTCCCCACCTTCCTCTCTGCATCTTGTCCTCTCTTCCTCTCCTTAGTCTCTACCCATCTTCCTTCCTCTTTCCTCAAATCTATCCAGACACTTCAATTCTTTTTCCTATCTTTCTCAGTTCCTCTCACACCCATCATAAACAGAAGTTTTTAAGATAAAAACGTCTAGCATGAAAGTACAGTTTGGAAATATTCAGCTGACCTTCAGTTAATCAAACCAATAATTTGGCCAAAGATCGTAAGCTCTATGAAAATACACAATTATCATTTAAAGTCAACTTAACAATTTAACGATGAGAGTGTACTAAACGCGACCACAGCACTCGTCGTTGAAGTATGAAGTGCTGCATATTAAATAAACTGGCAGACTGAAAGACTGAATGACTGACAAATAGATCAATCAATCTATCAAGTCAGCTTAGTTTACCTAGGAGTTAACAGCATCACATATTTAATCACAAATACTTAATCACGAGCACTGACATTTGAGCGCCTCTGAATAGGAAAATCTGGTAGAGGCGCTATAACAAGTGTTCAAATACAATACAATGCAATACAATACAATACATTTGCGCTGACAGTAGACAGTTTTGTTAAGCATTCTACAAGTAGCTTGCTACCAACAACGCTATATAAATCGTTGTAATTACAATTGTAATTAGTGCTGTGCATTTGCTAGTGCTTCTCAATAAAGGATATACTTACTTACTTACTTTTACAATTATTACAAGCTTTCAGTGGCATCTATGAATGGGGATGGGGGAGAATGATTTCCCACAGTTGCCAGAAGTAGAGGGTTTAATGCATATTAATTTACAGTTCTGAGTGAATTCTGAATCTCTTATATATAAGTCGGTCAGAGTAGGGGTTTGTTCTCCCATTCCATGTATGGGGTTAGATGCCACTGTAAGGTCTGGTGGTTTCAAATTACAAAGGGGCGACTGAAGCCCTCTGCTTACTTACTGATCTGGCGAAATTGTCCATTGGTTCTGGGTACTGAAGAGCTAGGACTGCGAGCAGCGCCGTGAAGGAACACAGACCACCGGTGAAGAGAATGAAGAACGGCAGATCTTTTTTAGGATAAACGGACAGCTCATGAAAGGCTAGACACATAAAACGCAGTCACAAATTATACAGTTATTAGTATTATTATGCAATGATTAAGCATCACTACCTAATGACCTAATGATTGTGCTGAGCAATTGTGAGTGAAGAACTTGCTCAAGGTCACTATGCAGTAACAGTCTCAAGAGAAGATTGAACCCGTACTCTTTGCGTTACAAGACAAATGCTCTAACCAATCGGCTAAGTGTCCCACAATACAATGCCTATTACAAGCAGAAATCTCCCACATCAACTTTAGCCCATCGTTAGCACACCTGTTGGACCAGCATTCTACTGCATATACGTACTGTTGCTTTTTAATCTGTGTGGCATAGATTCTGAACTGACGCACAATACTTATTTCGATCAGTTAGACAGACATCCACGAAGCAACTTGAGAGGTGCTTAAGGCACTACAGTAATTGCGTTAATACATAAATACAAATACATCAGAGCCTCAATACAATGCTAACAGTGGCAGCTGTAAAAAGTTTTGCATTATAACGATGTTGTGTTATAAGATGGTCATGTCTCTGAGGACCATTCAATTCCATGTCAACTTATGCACAACCTTAAATGTTAAATACTAGACGTTTGCCCGTCCAAAGACGGTTGAAATGACCGTCATAATGTATATGATAGGAGCACGACCTACTGAAATTAAATGAGTGCAGTCCCTCCCTCTACTTCCCCTCCCATTCACTCTTCCCCTCACCTTTCCCTTACCCCCAAAAGCATTCCATTCCCTTTCCCCTCCTCTTCCACCTCCCACTACCCTTCCTCCTTTCCCTTCCTCTGTCTCCACCTACCGAAAAGAAATGAATATAGGTCATAACCTTAGCAGCGCCACCTATCAGTATGACAAGATAAGTTTAATGATTTCATGACAATTCTTTTTAGTTATATAATTACTTCGCTGTTCACTGAAACTAATAGAAAATCAAAAATTAACTAGCATTTCAAAGCAAACACAAACCAATATTATGCTAAATGCTTACAAGATGCATTCACTCAAAATACTAGTTCATTCTAGACAATGAATGGGAAATGTATTCCAAATACTACTAATACCTTACCTATCCATGTCCCAACCTTGTAGCAATAGTTGAAGCTCACCTGGTAGTAGTTCTCGATCGGCGGACTCTGTAGATGACGGGTAGGCATAGAACATGTGACCCTTCTCCAGAGGATATGGAATCATTCGAAACGCTGTGCAGCAAATTTGCAGAAAATGTTCAGAAACAGAAATTGATTCATCGTCAGCATATTATTGTAATAGGATCATTTAAGGGCATCCTTAGGCACGTATGAAAGCACAGTGAAATAACTGCTGTCAGCTAAGACCATTCATGTACATAGGTGGCCCTAACCAGCAGGACTTTGGTCCCTTCTGGGTTCCCTTTATGCCCATTAGAACATAAGTTTACTGCAATTACTGATGTTAGCTTGACTATGGACTAATAAAAAAGTCGACTGATTTGGCAAAAAAACAGCAATGCCTAAACCGAAACTACCTCTGCAAAAAACACTTATTCTTATGTCAAATAGACTATGAACATCCATGCCATCTTCATGTTAGCAGCGAATGTGCCACCATTGATAGCTAGTAAAGCGATCTCACAGTATCTCATCACCTAACATTATTTATTACGAAACTGCAGAGGACGTCAATGTCTTACTTCCTTCCCACGTGTAGTGTAAAAGGTTGAGGGCGCCTTCAACACGCTTCCAGTGCTGTAGGTGAAAGAAAGCGTAGGCAATCGCTTCGCTATCACCGCGCTTTTGGATGTGCTCCGGCGGAAATATGAGCGCCTTTATTTCGAGCAGGTACTAAGAAAGAAAACAATCACACTTAATCGTAATCTCAAAATTTCTAAAGTGCTACTGGAAAGTTAAGCACAGGGCACCAGCTTATTCACAAGCGCTGTGCCATGTCAGAGGGGTTGTCCCAAGATGCGAAGTGGAAGTACAAGTTCAGTTGGCAGGAAAGTTATTGCCAGCTGACGCTAAATGTTCATAGAGTTTGGATGGCCACAGCTTCCCACAGTTGTATCTAGACACCAGTCCATAGGCCCATTGACCTAGGGTCCACACAGAGGTGCATAACAACACATATATTAACTTTACCTTTTTCACAGATTCCACAACACTTCTATTCACTTTTGATAAAATAAGGCATTTCAGAATGTTTGCCTGACCAGTTGTAAGTGGACTGAATCATAAACCAAATGTTTCCCTGACTTATCATGATTAGACAATCACACATTTATTCCACACTTCCTTCAGTAACAGAGATTGTGAGGCGATTGTGTTTCATGCCATTAGATGATATTATTATTATGATTTCTGAACCTAACAGTCAGCACCAATATTGACACAGCATCAGTCGATAGTTCTGAACAATTGTCTGTGACGGACTTGCTCAAGGTCCCGATGCAGTAATCATATCAGTGGAGGCTCCAACCCACACACTGCATTGCAAGTCTAGCGCTCAGACAAATCAGCTACTGCATCACACAAGGTAATGTAATGTAACAGAACACTTTCATAGCATGTCTTAAAAGCCTCTCAGAGGGGCTGTAATGTGAGAGCATGGTTGTCCGACTGTTTACCTTGGGGACATGAGGATTGAATTCCACCGCTTGATGAATGGCCTCAACCGCATTCATTTCTGCCGTAGTCAGACCTCGCTTCGACGCAACATCTGGAGAAAATCTAGTTAAAAGGAAATTAAATACCTAAATCACGTGACAATTTTTCAAGAAAAGTCTGCTTCGGCCAACAAGTCATAAAACCTCCGCAAGTACACTTACAAAGTTTGGCCATATCTGTCAGGGTTTCTGTTAACAGTACACTATAGTTATAGACTAAACTGTCCAGCTTGATGATAGTCAAGTGTAAACATTAGCCAAGGCCATAGCACAACATCCAGCTGGTGGAAACTGTTAGAATCAAGTGCTAAACATGCTACCAAAATGGCCACACCATTGTGGGGGATAGTTAAATGGCAACACTCTTGCTTGAAGAACAATTTATATCTTGAAATATGCAGTTCGATAACCGTAGCCTACGCTAAGTCATCGACTCAGCCTTCCACTCCCTAGGGCAGCTGTAAAATAAGTGACCATCAACAGGCTGCCAAGACGTGTGTTCAATAAGTAAGATCATGAAATTTGTACTGTCATGTTTCAATGTTACTTACTGTGGTTTGTCAGTGAGCTTGTCAATAAACATGAATATTAAGACAGAAAAAGTAAGCATGAACTTACTTTTCAGCAACTTGGCGTGCTTTTAACAGCGCAGCAGTGTAGCAGATGGTAGCTGATCTTGGCAGACTTATGTCTGAAAAACCAAACGTTTTGCAAATAAATCCATTGAAAAACATTTGAGAAACAGCTGCACTGCTGCAGCCATGATAAAACTGATAGCGGCCAAGCACATAAGCCTTGCATATCTACGTATGTACCTGGCTATTTATGGTACTTAGTGCATTGATAAGCACCTCTCAAAGGCAGGTGCTGAGAAGCAAAGGCGTCTACCAATGGGGAGGGGGGTTGGGAGAAGGATCTCTCATGGTTGCCACAAGTGGGGGGTATGCTTTGGACATAAACTGGGTTGTTGTTGAACTGGGTTGTTGTTGATTCCTGTATATTAATTTACAGTTCTGAGTGCCTTCTAAGTCTCTTATACATAAGTCGTCCGAGAGTGGGGAGTCTGTTCTCCGATTTCAGGTTGGGGGTTAGACGCCACTGCTGGGAAGCAGTTATCTAAAAGATCTAAAATGATACTACCTAAAACTAATAAGATCTTTTGTCCGTGTTTGAATGCCAAAATACAGAGAGCACTTCTGCAATCTAGCAACAAAATGATGAGCATGTAGTGATGTAGCTTTTCCGGAAAAATATTTTGTGGAAAATTTTCTGGAAATTTTCCTGAAATTTTCCGCAGAACCGGAAAAATACATTTAATTCATAATGTCAGATTTTTAGTATGAGACAACACTAGAAAATTTCTGTTTTTTAAGTTCCTTTTATTTACAGTATTTCTGTCAATGCAGGCAACGTTCACCTTAAAGGAATTAAAATAAACATTAAACAGATTTCAAAATATATTGGTCTCAGACTCAGACTTCAATGGCAATGCCAATAACATTATATTTCAAAACATAAAATAATAGTAGTAAATACGTTTATTTAATGATGCTTGTCGTCCATAAAATAATAGTATAATAGGCCTCATAAAAATTATTCTGTTGCAGTATTAAAATGGTGTCTATAGTAGCCTCGTAATCGTAATCTCCAAACTTCTAAAGCGCCACTCGAAAGCCAAGCGCAGGGCACCAGCTTATTCACGAGCGCTACTAGCCTACTACTGCATCAATTGCTGTTTTTGTCTCATGTTTTCATAACTAAAAAATATTAAGGATACTAAATCATAAAAATTTTTTCTCTAAATTAACAATTGCAATTAATTCTTAAATGTATTGTCATTGTTGAGCCTTGTGAACACACTGAACAGTAAGCACTAACAGTGCCCTCTACTAATAAAAGTATCAGTTATACCTACATAACATAGCTTAGAGTGAGTGATGTTTAAAACTATTACATTTAAATTGTTATTTAGTCATTTTCTAATGATGGAAAATTATTGGACATTCTCCGGAAAAATACACTCGAAATTTTCCGAAATTTTCCGGAAAAATATGACATTTTCCGGACAATTTTTCCGCCTCACAACACTATGAGCATGTACTAAAATGTATGGGAACCAATGCAGTTCGTCGTTAAAGGGTTAATAAACAGAATCATGTAAATAAGCAATTCAGCAGGCACCTGTAACATGCCACAAGTTAAATGGCAGAATGAGAAATCATAGGTATGGGAGGCAACAGAACATTTATATGTACTATGAAGGTTCCAAAATAACAGTGATTTTATAAGTGCAATATGATGTAGCTAAGAACTGATTGAACTGTGTAAAACCTACATACCATCATACTTGGCCAGAAGTGCTTGGACATCAGCGTAAGCCTGCAGCTCCAGCAGTGCCTCGATTAAGTTTTCGTGTATGTTAAATAGGTTGACTGTCGGATAATCTTTGATGAGCTGATGGGGGAAAAACAAATTCGATCTTTGCAATCAGAACAGAGAACATTTGTCATCCCACATGTGCGGGGACACTGATCAATCTACAAGCCTTCCTTACGTTGGCCCATCTAGTAGGAACCACCTTCCACAGGAATTGCAGCTCAAGCTACTCAGTCTTTCTCTTCCCTCATTACAGAAACTGAATCGTTGAGTGGTGCTTTATAAATGTTCAATTACAATAACGATTACAGTTACAATAAAAATTGCAGAGAATTGTTGCAAAACAACAAACATGAAACTGGATGAACCATTCAGCTGAGCAAATAACCATGATATGTGATTAGAAGGGAGAAGATTATTCTTGGTTCATAATTCAACTCACATCTCTCATCATTTTGACAGCTTCGCGAATACGCCCCAACTTCCTGGCACACATTGCCAGTCGCCGCTTTATGTAGACCAAGACGTTGATGTCACGCCCTACAAATATAAAACAGGTTCATTATAACGGCACTAATCCAGGGCTGTAAAGTAAAAGTAAAGGATCAAAGAATAGTTGCCTCAACTAAATGCAAACTGAAATATTTTGTCACGCCTCATTAACAAACTCATACTGAGTCCTTCCTGTGCAGGTCTGCCAATTGGGCAACGCATCTCCTCCACTCGTCTCCGTCTATTTGGCGAGTGAATTTGTTGTATTGTTTCTGCTGCAAGCAGTTTTTTTTTACCCGTATGGGTTGCAAGCCCACCGTGGAACTCTCCAACTTTATCCTGGCTTGGGACAGGCTCAGACTTCCTTAGATATGAACTTGCATTACGCTCCAAAAAACACATGAGCAAAAAATGTAACACTAGTAGTAGGACAATGGCTGACAGATGATAAGACAACAGTACTGAAAGATTGCCTACTGTAGATGGCTTCGTGAACGGCGTTCTGATGCTGTGACGACTGAGATCGCTTGTAGTTGACTTCTGCTGCTTTATAAGCTGCCTTCAGTTGCTTTTCTACCTGTTAATACGACAACATATTAAAAGCACTGTGCCTTTTAAGTAAGTATATCCTTTGTTATACCAATTGCTAACTGCATTTTGGTCCACACGAGAACCACATTTATGTGTTGGCGAACCTAAGTGCCTTGAACCAGCTCCCTCCATAAACGTTTTGGTGCGACATCTATCCTCGGCATGAAACACTTGCGTAAATCATCCGCGTTATAAAAGTTTTGCATCCGAAACTGTCTGCTAGCGGTATTACCATCACTACAGTGCTATCATAATTTGTTTGCATCGTAACTGGAGCAGAACAAAGATTTAACATAGAAATGTTAACCATCGAGTTCTCAACTGCTACAAAACTGTTATTCCACGGCAATCCTTTTTTAATTGGGAACAAGATATATCACTTGCAGCTGCTATAGAAACTTAGTGAAGCTTTCACATCAGAATGTAAACTACGTGCCTCAAGAATTGTCTCACATTCCTCTTCCGCCAAAAGTATCATCGCCGATGCGCACCTAAAACAATTACACAACAAGATAATCAAAAAATATACGAACATTTTATGCATGCATATGAATCTGGCTATTCGCAATGTGCCTTCAAGAACCTCACAGAAAAGGTGTTTAACATGGCAATCTAACAGATTCTATTTCTATCAAATGCAAATGTAACCAGCTCCCTCCTTCAAGCACTGCAAGAGGCACTTTGCAAATATTATATATATATATATATATATATATATATACAATACAATAATATTTAGCAGCTTCTTATGCCCCTTAAGAAACCAGGTTTGGGGTCGTCCATTAATTATGTCAACAAATTTTAGGCCTTTTTGACCCCCCTTGTCAACAACTGTCAAACATTGACGGACCCCAAAAAATTCAAAAATTATGTCAACAATCCCATAACCCCCCCACCAGCAGCGTAGCCCGACTGAAATTTTTTTCTCAATGACCTTTTTAGAGATTTGAACTCGGATGACCTTTTTTAAGACATTTTTTTAGATGACCTTTTTTTTTTAAGACATTTACTCTTTTTCGCTACCTTTTTTTTGGGATTCATTGCGGAAAAAAATGTTTGACGTCAACTTCAGCCGAACCCCCCTCCCCTGTCAACAACTGTCAAACTTTTCCAAACCCCTCCCCTATTTTGTTGACATAATTAATGGATGACCCCTTTAAGTAATTATGGAGCCAAGATTTCTATCCAAAATAGTCAGGAAATTAAATAGGATAGTTTTTTAAGAACTTTTATTATCCAGGAAAAAGTTGAACTCAATTCTGCTAAGAAGACAGACTGCCCTCTACTGATCTAGCCTGCCCCAAGGCAGTACAATACAATGCATCAAGTGTGATGCAAATACCAAAGTGACAGAATGCACATATAGATACACCACAATTCAGCCATATAACTGTGACTCCATGTATGTTCAGTGCATATCTATTGACTGAAAAGCTAAAACAAAATTCTTTTTATTGCATTAACACATGCAAGTTTTAAAGAAAAACAAAGATGAAAGATGACAGCAGAAATAAATTATTTATTAGGTATATGAACTCAAATTTAATTTACTAATAAATGACTTACTCAGAATTCTTCTCTAATATTTCTTTTGCAGTTTTAATCCGTGCTTCTTTGTTTCTTTCTCGCCAAGCGATGTGCATTGCTGCCACACAAATAAAATTATCAAAAAATTAATTAAATTTTATTATTTACAATGACAAACTGGTTGCAGAGTTTTAGAGCGGCAAAGTCATGAACAACATTCACATTCAAATTTAAAATAACTTAAATTCTACTAAATCCATTAAACAGTATATTCGCATACAGCATAGCATCTGTGTACAAACACAGTTTAACAGTATAATAGCACTTTTCACCACGTTTTGCATCCTAAAAGATGACTATAGTCCTTGAAGAATTTTTAGCTATGTTTATAATTATTATTATAATTAAATTTGTAATGTGTGCATTTTCACACCAAAATATGAATCTGAGGCAACTTTACCTTCGTAATCCAATTTTCCGGCATCATATTCGCAGGTGAAGAGGGTTTGGTGATCTTGTGCCGAGAGATTCATATCATAGTAGGTCAGAGGTTCTGTCCCCGTTGCCCACGTGAACCTCTGGTATTCTGCACCACGGAAAAGACTTAGTGGATTCTGCCACACCTTACAATCTTTGTCAAACAAATAGAACGACATCATTACATGCTGGCAAAAGTAGGCAAAACAATTGCATAAAATACTTGCCAAGCCCAAAGATCTATTTAATCAATCGTCTGATCGTGATTTGCTGTTGTCAGGTCGGGAGCACCTCTGAGGAGTTTCTCTTGAAGTTGCAATATGCAAATTTACGATTATGATTATTCAATCCTTCAATTTAGTTCCTTTGTGATGCTCTATCCTACAAGAGGAGCTATATAAATTGCCAGCTACATATATACATGATGCCGTGATGTTTGTTTTGATGGTAAGCCTGTAATACCACTAAAAATTTGGCTGAAATATGATGTATTTTGACGTATGTTTAGGCTTTATTTCTTTTTACAACACTCATCTACCAATATGACTAGTGGTCATACATGTTTTATACTTTTATTGAAAAATGTCCACACGTTTGTGGAAAAGGGGCAAAGAAAGACCAAGTAGATCATTATGAAAGTTAGACAATCTATTCCAGAATGATGGACCAACCACAGCAAAGCTTTTATGGAGCACTGTGGAAGTTCGTGCCTTAGGGATAACCAGGTTGCCTTGCGTGACAGAATAATATATCAGACAAGAAGAGGGTACTACCAGGTACAGGTTGCTCGATGGCACTGACAGGCAGGTCATCGTTGTCTGCGGGATTTGGTTCGGCTCCACCTAATAACGGTGACAGGTAGTTGACAGTGAACTGTTCAATGAAGGACGTCCCATACTTCTTGAAATACCACCATTCAAATATCTACAATCACAGAACAAATCATAGCAATTTGTAGCAAGATTAAAACGTTTGCCCAAAGTTCAAAGCAACTGAGCTTAAACACTTTTATAAAAGGTTAATAGTAATAAACAGAAAAACATGCACGTCTATTTCTAAGAGACACAAATGCATACCAGTATGAGAGCTGAGATAAGAGAAGATGTCCCTGTCAAAGCCACATAGAACTTGGGCGTAAGGGTATTCAGAAACATCGTAGCTGAAAACACAGATGAAAGAAACCAATTATTAATCATCCAGTACACGGTAGACATTCTAGAATTTTACACAGTTATTCAAATAACATATGTCTAATCTTACAAAAGAATCGCGACAACCAAGAGTAGCAATTAACAACAATTAAAACTCAATGCAAAAAACGACTGCAAAATGCCAAAATCGTTGAAAATTACCATACTTACTGAAGACTAAGTTGAGCATTTTGGCGCCCTTATCGAGATATTTTCAATAAATTTTTGTTAGAATAGCCACCAGATGACACATCAAGTTCACATCAGTCAATCTGAAATGAACAAAGTGCAACATCAAAGGTTATAGATGTTGTCAGCAAATTGTTAACAATAGATGAGGTGTTGGTGAGTTCATAGGATGGATCAGATATTTGGCGTAATTTAGATATCATCTACCCAAAGTTCTTAAGAGATTGTTAATAAAAAGTAGTACCACCAGACTTATATAACTAACCACACTCCATAGAGAATGAATTTAAGTCCTGGTAAGCTTATAGAATCGGGGCTGAAGGATATTGTACGCATGTTAACTGGCGTTGCGAGTGTCGGTTAGGGTCGGTTACGGTCAGGATTAGGGTTAGTGTCATCATTAGAAAATCTGGTACCCTCCGGCATCCACGCAGCATGCCCAAAGATACTGCGTAATCCTTCAGACCCTGATACTATAAGTTTGCCTAAGTCCATGCTCTCACAATCGAAGTTTTATTAATTTTATGGACCACATGGATCATCCGGTAAAGTCGCAGTTTACGTTGCTAAATTATTCTAATGTCTTCAATGCCGTTCTTGACGTTGGTAAGTAAGAAGTCTACCTTTGTGCATCTTAACTATCATCAATCCAGCTTCCATTTCATAAATAATTTTTTTCATCAATCCAACTTCCATTTAATTGGAAAAAATTACTTTTATCAATCCAACTTCTATTTGACGAAAGAAATATTTTTCATCAATGCAACTTTTATTTAAGCAAAGATATATTCTCATGGATCCCGCTTCTAATTACGGAAACAATTATTTTCATCAATCCCGCTTCTATTGAATCGAAAACTTAATTTCATCCATCCAGCTTCTATTTACGGGAAAAATTATTTCGATCAATCCAACTTCAATTTTGAACACAGGAATGTTTTCATCAATCCCACTTCCATTTAGAGAAACAATATATTTAATCAATCCAGCTTCCATTTTAAAGTGATAATATCAAATAATTTAGCAACGTAAAATGCGACTTTACCGATCATCCCATAAGCTCTACCAAATTTGGCACTGTCGGAGCTAAACGAAAGTCAGTCATTATTTTCACATTACCTTTGCATGCACACAGACCTAAATATAGGCAAGTCGGTGTTTAAGACCTAAACCCACAGAAACCTCATAAGGCCGAACTGTCATCATCTCATCATCGTGGTCGGCCTCATTTTGACATCATTCTAGCGAAAATGACCCGCATTCCTTAAATTTCCGAAACCGTCGGCCTGTGTATATTGGCCATCGTCAGGCAATGTAGTCATGCAAGCCAGACATTTGAGGTCAAACCCACCCAGCCGCTTCTTAAATTAAGGGGCACTGTTTTCAAGTTATTAGCGGAGTGCTGCTATTAGCATACGTTGGAAAAGCACCGAACGAATTGCAGCGCCGTCGTGTCCTAGTCTTACGAAATGCACCGTTTATGGTGCAGTAGCCTCGAACGAAACAGTCTGCACGACAACTCGGACGAACATAAAAGAAATCGTTCACTTACCCACTAAAAAACAGAAACGATCGACTCATTTTTCTACTACACTCCTACTGCAATCCCAGATGCGCCATCTTGTGACGTCAAGTTTTAGACATTGCTACTACTCTCCATTTTCTAAAATCCCAAGATCTTGCCAGAAAACTCCCAAGATTTGCCAAAAGTGTACCAAGAAATCTCGTTACTAAAAAGAAAAAAAGTTGTGATGAAAATATGAAATGCGATTTGGCAAACTTATGGTATCGTGGGATGAAGGAATATATAGTATCTTTGGGCAAGCTGCGCGAACGCAGGACGGTACCAGGTTTTCTAATTAAAACACTAATTCTAAGGCCCATAACCCTGACCCTAACCGACCCTCAAGAGGCAAGTAAATTTACGCACTATATCCTTCAACCCCCGATTCAATAAGCTTGCCTGCATTTTAACAATCACAACTATTCACAAAAATGCCGAGCTACGAACTTGCCAGGAAAAAACCGGAGCGTGACAGCAATGTCAAATTACATCTTTCATAGAGAGCTACTCAGCGAGTTTTTTCTAATCTGATTCGCTGCCACTGTTGGGAAGTCCTGTAAAAACAAGTTACATAGAGTGTCATAGACCTTATAAGAAATCACAAGATTGCAATTAAAAATCCCCAGATCCCAAGTCGATCCCAAATTCTCAAGATCTTGGGAAAACTCCACAGGAGTGATAGCACTAGTTTTAGACCACGAAAACACGATTGCCACAGAATGCTGATTTATCTGTCTGAGAGTGATAGTATTTGTATAGCACTAGTATTTCAGACGCCGCATGATAGCACTCTGTTAAGTAGTTATTTATGTAATATAAACTTATGCACACAGTGTCAGTGTTGTGCACGAGACCAAAATTCCAAGACCAAGACCGAGACCAAGACCGCGGGGTCCAAGACCAAGACCGAGACCAAGACCGCGTGGTTCAAGACCAAGACCAAGACCAAGACCAAGACCGCGTGGTCCAAGACCGAGACCGAGACCAAGACCGCATCATCCAGGACCAAGATCTAACCCTCAAGACCATAAACGCAATTCTCAGTTGTAGTGTTACATATTCCCATCATTCAGATCAGATGCTTATTATATTTATAGTTATAGTTTTTGTCCCCCCAAGTCTGTGTGGTCTCATGAAAAGCACACCATAGCTAAGCACACTCTCAGCAGGTGCAGCGGAATACAAAAAACTTTGCCAGTAGAGAAAAATTCCCCACCAAATACCTGATCTGCATCGTTTACCCGGCTACTAATTTTGCCTCGAGAAACTGCATCAGTGTAAGCTTAACTATAGTCACTAAAGCACCAGACTCGAGGTCATGGTTAACTGTGCCTCAACGTTTTCTTGTCGTTCTGATCAGAAGCGAACAACGCGGTTCTCTCTCGCTTTGTCCTATATATATATAGGCGGATCGTCGCATGAATTCGAAGCTATCCCAGAAGTCCCTGAATAACCGAAAATATCGACAACATTTAACAAATAATCCACTCTAGTTCCCACCAAAGGCCAAACCAAAGGCACAAGACCAAGACCAAAGGCGAATGGCCGAGACCAGACGCCCAAGACCAAGACCACACCTTTAAGACCAAGATCAAGACCAAGGCCGCACATTTAAAGACCAAGACCGGCACATTCGAGACCGAGACCAAGACCCCGCATTTTTTCGGTCTCGAGACGGTCTCGAGACCAAGACCGCGGTCTCGAGACCACATCACTGTGCACACTGTACACAGGGATATATATCACAGAGTTACGAATTTATATTAATGCCGATCGTAGTCAGACCGTATAGAAATCAGTGCATTACACCGAGAGCCACGCGGACTTCACGGTCACCTGCTAGGGGTCAATAATATATAAAGCGGACTGGTCTATCGTGATTTTGTTGTCAGCTCGGGCTGGAGCACTTCCGACGTGCTTTGCTTGAACCCTGCCAGGATTCCCAAATCAAACCCAGTATTACAGCTTATAATCCTTATATGGGTCTCACCTAAGCAGAATAGTCCCTTATGCTAGCCCCAATGCAGCATGCATGGATACGAAGTGTTAGAGACTTCATTTTCTTAGCCACGGCATATATGAGGGCCGAATCACCTTCCCACCGACAGTGTCCTCATTATGATTATATATCCGAGTTGGCTACGGGCACATGTGGAAAAGAAACTTTAACCAGATTTCTGCCCTGGCTGGGATTAGAACCCACAATCTTTCGTTTGACAGTCTAGCACGCCAACCATTACACTAACGCCCATGGAAATGCTGGAAAGGAAGTTGCACTATGAGCCTACAAGTTTGAGATTAAAATTATTACATTTACAGAGGTACAGTCTTCTAGATAATTTTATTTCAAGAAGCAAAACAATATTGCAAAAGGTTTTGAATGTAAAAACAGACTCATCCATGATCAAATCTCAGAAGTGGTTAATGGAATGAACTTTAAGTACAAGGGGTCATCCATTAATTATGTCAACAAAATGGGGGGAGGGGGTTTGGAAAAGTTTGACAGTTGTTGACAAGGGGGAGGGGAGGTTGGTAAAAGTTGATGTCAACAAATTTTTTCCAATGAATCAACACAGACCCTTCAAAATGGTAGCGAAAACATTAAGTAATGCTAAAAATGTATAAAGTGCTTAATGTTTAATACTACTAAAAAGCTGGTAATAAACTAAACTCATATATTTTGAAATTCAAGATTGCATTTTTTAGTGTAAAACAATTTGAAAAAAATGATTCTACATGTATTGAGCCATTGTGTTTCTTTTTTTGTAGGGGGTTCTGGGATTGTTGACATAATTTTTTAGGGGGTCCGTCAATGTTTGACAGTTGTTGACAAGGGGGGTGAGGGGGTCAAAAACTGCCTAAAATTTGTTGACATAATTAATGGACGACCCTCAAGAGGGATGCAAGCCTGCAAATTTGAGCTAGATCAGCAACTTTGACAAGACTTTTGGCAGTATTGAAAGGTGATGTTACAAGTCATTGCAAAAAGATACCTATATTTAAATTACACCTACTGTATATTTAGGAGCCCTTGTAGCGGTATGGCCGTGTTACGGCACCATATAAATTGTCGATATTATTATTAATAGCTTCAAATAACACTTATGCACTATCAACCAAACACCTACATATAATTACATTACAATATTGTGCCTAATTAACTATCAAGCTAAGCCAAACACAGAAATTTCAACATGAGGCAAGTTATTTGTCATTTGCTAAATTATTACACCAAACTACAAAAAACAAGGCATGAAGACAAAATTAACTGTATGAAAGTTCAAGCTAATCAATAACCAGACTTCAATATCATTACAATTTCTATACTTACAGATTTTTTTGAAAACTTATACAAAATTCATACCGGAATGTTTCAAAAACAAGTTCTCTATTGCACCACAAATAATTCATCTAATAACTTTAACATGTGAAAAAACAATGTATATGATTAACTAAAACACCAGAAATTCTCTTCTGAACCAAAAAACAATATCCTAATATCAAGACCTATAGTTCTCAACCATTACGTAAGCAAAATCATGTGTTGCTAAGGCCAACATGCTTCCGGTAACATTCGATGAAATGGTTGAGCTGCTCTTTCGTCAAAATCTTCCGCTTACAAATAGCTATGAGAAGCTGTTCTCGAGCACTCCCCGCAAACTGGTTTGACAAGAACAGTGGAAATCCTCTGGTTTTGTCCTCTACCATGTACAACGGAACACGAATTATTCCTAAACTCTAAAAAAACAGACAGAAATATTATTTAACAAATCAAAGTACATGTACTGTATGTACAGGCTAAACGTCAATAAATTAGAACTTTAAAAAATCAGACATGGAACCTGGTAATCTCAATTTGCAGCCTTATAAAAATAAAAATCATTGCAGTACAGAAGCTGAAGATTGGACTTTAACATGATAAATGATTACTTAAGAAAAAAGAATCCTTATGTCAGTACCCTGTATACCAGGATGCAATATTTTCGATCGTAAGGACAGTTAACATTATATTAGGCTAGTTCGGTGCCTTGCAGCCGGAAGGTTGTGGTTCGAATCTACCTCAAGCCGCCGCGTAGGGACCCTGGGCAAGTCCTTCACTCACAATTGCTCATGCGCTTCGGCGTGAAACTCCAATTCAGTGTCCGCGCTGTAGTCGGGAGTGCCTCTGAGTAGAAATCTTGAAGGGGCGCTATAACAAGTGCTCATACATACATACATACTTCTGAGTAGATCTTTTGAAGAGGCGCTATATAAATCTCAGAATGAATGAATGTGTTTACACATGCCTACTTTCAAAGAGCAATTTAAACTTAAGATATCTCTCAACCTAATTGTGAAAAATGTTGATCGTAAAAGGTCTTGCAGACTTGTATATTGACATATTTAGATTAAATAAGAAAGATTAAGATCGTTTGATATTTCAATATTTTGAACATGTAGGAAAGACTCCGAATACTCGCCTCAACTCCCCATTCTTTGGCACCAAGGGCATTTCTTTCTATTTCAAGGAACTCGGCTTTTTTAATTTCTTTTGCATAGAAGTGCATAACAAGTTTCTTTTTATCATTCACATGAGTACAAATGTGATCCTCCTGCTTCAACGGGTACTTTTTTAGGTCAAGGTTGATTTCTTCCTCTAACTCGCGGTTCAACCCTTCCACTGCGCTCTCTGATCCTTTGTCGAGAAGTCCACCAGCAAAACCAAGATTACCATCAAATCGCATCTGCATCTACAAAAATTCATCACTCACATGGTTGCATTCAACTGGTACCTGTTTACCCATATTAAACCCACATGTGCTTACGCATACATTGGTATAAAATAACTTTAAATATCAAGGAAAAACATTTTATTGTCACAAAGCAACAGACTGCAACTAGTATAGGCTGCAACATTTTATTTGTCAAAGCTGAAAACACAGACCTATCTGTTTCATCACTTTAAGCATTTTCTGCTTTTAAAATGTTATTGGCTTCAGTGCTAATAAACCACATACATTTTAAATTTAGCTACAAATCTGTAGTGTACCGCAACAATTAACAAAATGTATTCTAAGATATGGTCCAGAACAATTAACCAGAACTTGTCCTACAGTCAACATTGTCATCTGACAGTTCCTGATGCCAGTTACTTGACAGTGATGGATACAAATATGTAGTCTTAAAATCCCAGAAATTTTCCGCAGCCAATTCAGTAAACACTAAACAATCATACTGCAAAAAGTATTTGCCCAACAGTGAATAACCATACCACAGTAGATGTACTAAGGGCCAAAAATTGATCCTACCAAGATGTTTGCAGTAACACAGTACTTGTCCCATAGCACCGTGTCATCTCTGGCAAAGATCATTGCATGAGCTGCATGCATGTAGTTTCGGAGATCTCGCTGTGACTCCTCAAACGTCACCTCTCTCACGTCACTTGCAGCATCATTCGGAATGCCGTAACTCCATAGATCAACAGTTTCACCAGTGGGAAGTTGTGCAGTGAGGGACATCACGATTATTACCACCTATGAATAACACAGTTACGTTACGCTAATTAATTACTTTAAATATTTAGCCAAGCTGTGCTGATATATTTTACGTACACATATCTGGAAAATCTTCAAAATTTCTCAGTGACCCACAAACGCTGCGTCAGGGAGACCAGCTTTTCACTGGCGCGATATCAAATCAAGTCTGCAATAGCCAGGTTATTTTGTACACTCCGGTGCCAGGTCAGAATCCTGGGAGGTCAAACCGAGGAGACAGCGTGGTGCTATGGTGACAATCAGTGATAATGGTGGAACAGGAGTAGAATTATGAAAAGATAGCTTGAAGAGTTTGGTTTTCTGTCACTAGTGGAAACTAGTGGTTTTCTGTCACTAGTGGAAACTAGCAGGGGAGAGTGCAAGCGGATGAGAGGTGAAATCAGTGATGGGCAAAAGTTAACTAAAAAGTTGAAAACTTTTAGTTAAAACCAAAGTTTAACTAATATTTTTTAGTTATTGACTAAAAGTTTAACTAATATTTTTAGTTATCAGTGAGAAAGTTATCGTAACAAAATCAGCAACTATCTTCTGCAATGATTGTCATGAGAACTGGTTTTATTACTGAAGTAAACTGCATTGCATTGCACAAAGTGTCATCATTTGCATTAGCAACTTCGTGATTTTCTGGTTGAACTGTACATGTATGTACTAGGACTAATAGTCTTGTACATAGTACATAGTTTGAAAGTGAAATTTTCGTTGATGCTCTGCATTATTACAGTTCACTTAACCTCTGTCACTGTGAAAATGTTTGTGAAAAAGTTTGTTAGAAAGTTTGAAAAAGTTTAGCTAAATATTTTTAGTTTAGTTAACTTATTTACAAAATGAGTTGCCAACTTTTAGTTAAACTTTTTTATTTTAGTTGAGTAATAGTTATAGTTTAACTAAAAAAATAGTGCCCATCACTGGGTGAAATTAACAGGCGAGATAGAAGGATTAGCAAATTGGCGGAGATCTAGTCGGAGTTCCTTCCAAAGAGCTTGTGCAGCATAGACTAAGGAGTGGTCGCAGAATTTCAGCGAGGAACAGATGAGAGACTTGCAAAATTAGTAGCCTATAGCAACAAGCACAACAGCGATGTTGCAATAAACACAAGAATGATGCCCAAAGAAAAGTGTGTGATAAAACGATGCACTGAGAAAGCCGGTAAGCTTATATTATCGGGGGCTGAAGGATATAGTGCGTAAGTTTACTGGCGTGACTTGTGAGGGTCGGTTAGGGTCAGGGTTAGGGTTAGTGTCGTCATTAGAAAACCTGGTACCGTCCGTGGTCCGCGCAGCATGTCCAAAGATACTGTATAATCCTTCAGCCCCCGATACTATAAGTTAACCAGAAAGACTACGGTCTTCGAAGCGAAGGCGTGACGCGCACACAGGGTTTGCCGGTAGGCGTGCAATTACATAGCAACGCCATTAAATGTTTAAGTATTATAACACTGAATTAATATAATTTAACCTAGTGTCGTATTAACTGTTTCAAAAGCGGAGACACAACTAGAAACGTTACACGCTAAGCTAACGCCCAATTAACGAACTTTCCATATAAATTCTTTACACTTAACTGGTGACACGGAAAATTCGTGACATAACGAGAATAACTTATTATGCCTAGAGTTTTGACTGCATGTGGGCTGCCACCTAGCGACCTAAAATTCGTAGACGTAATCACAGTATCTAAAAATATAATTAATTATCTTCGTTTAATTTTTCAAACTGACAAGTACGCAGGATGATTACAATTCATAGATTGAACGGATGATCACAAGTTATTACAGGAGGCGAATTTAACTGTTTGGCAGCCATCGTCTTCCAGCTTCAGTTCGACAGTGCATAATTATCTGTCGCACAGTTTAAAACAAAATTAAAAACTTATCTGTTTAACCTGCACTATGACTAAGAATGTAGCGAAACGCGCTCTCGTGCAAGACTTGTCTTGTTAAAGCGCGCTATAAATTTTCATTTGTATTGTTGTATTGTATGCAAGGCGCGCCATAACATCCTACTGCTAATTTTTAAACGCCACCTAGCGAATGAAAAGGCTGAGCCGACCTTAGGGAGGGTAGCGGTAATAAGCGGTAAGCGATCCCAGGTCCGTTGCCTCTACGCGCCAGAGTGTTATCATTACCCTAAATCCCAATTTTGTTGAGTCGTCTGAAGGCAAAAACGGAGGAATATATGTCTGATGAACAAGCAGGATTTAGAAAAGATAGAAGCACAGTCCAACAAATTCTGATGTTAAGGTTGATTGCTGAAAAAGCCAAGAGAAAAAACAAGCCTGTCTATAATTGTTTCGTGGACTTTCAGAAGGCATTTGATTCCATATCAAGCATGATGTGACATGGGCAGTACTAAAGTCATATGGAGTAGGAAACAGACTGATACAAATACTAAAAAACATTGGTGGCAGATCAAAATCTCAAAATCTACAGTGAAGGTGGGACGGGAAATAGGAGAATGGTTTTTAACTACCGGTACGATAGGGACAAGGCAAGGAGATCCAATTTCACCCAATACATGTATCACTTACTTGGAAAGAGTCATGGAAAATATACAAGACAATGGAACTGGAATCTCCGTACATGGAGAACTGATTAATAACCTAAAATTTGCAGATGACATTGACTTGCTGGAGAATAGTTGTG
Source organism: Aporrectodea caliginosa (assembly GCA_020284085.1). Taxonomy (NCBI): domain Eukaryota; kingdom Metazoa; phylum Annelida; class Clitellata; order Crassiclitellata; family Lumbricidae; genus Aporrectodea; species Aporrectodea caliginosa. The sequence continues at coordinate 534,929 of JACEVL010000807.1, read as the reverse complement.
AGAGGCTGCAGGAAAATGTTTGCGCACTGAACACATCTGCACAACGGGCTGGATTAAAAATAAATGTGGATAAAACAAAAACAATGGTATTTGGCAAGAAGACAATAGACAGGGAAATAAAAGTGCAAGATGAGGTGATTGAGAATGTAACAGAATTTGTGTACTTAGGTAGTCTGTTAAGTTGTTAACATGGAATAATGATTGTACAAAGGACACAAAGGCAAGAATAGCAAAGGCAAAGGGAGTTATGGCAGGACTAAATTCCATCTGGAATAGTAAGCAAATTAGTTATAAGACAAAGCTGAATGTCTTGAAAACATGCGTGTTTAGTAGCCTACAGCTCTTTATGCGTGTGAGGCCTGGACAATTAAAAAGACTGATCATGATAAAATCCTGGCTTTTGAAATGTACTGCTATAGAAGAATATTGCATCTGAATTGGACAATGAAGGTGACAAATAAGGAGGTCCGAAGAAGATTACACATAATAAAGGAAGATCTAATACAGTCAGTAATGAGAAGGAAATTGGGTCTGTTTGGACATATATGCAGAATGGACAATAATAGAAAACTAAAAACTGTCATGATGGGTATGATGGATGGAAGTGGACGAAGAGGAAGACCTAACAGGGAATGGACTGATGACATCAGGGATTGGTGCAAACAAGACCTACACAGTTTGAGTGTATTGGCGCAAGACAGAGGATTATGGAAACAGATGACGAAATTTGCATTGGACACCTACGGGCTTTCGGCCCATGGATCCTGATGATGATGATGAAACCCCTCCCATCGACTGGAAAATAATCATGACGTACGTTTCTTCGCGTCCAACAATCCTAGAAAACCCATATCTTATTCAAAAACAGAGATGGGCACTAAACTAATTTTTTAGTTTAATTTCAACTATTTTTCAACTAAAATAAAACAGTTCAACTAAAGTTGGCAACTGATTTTGTAAATAAGTTAACTAAACTAAAAAAATAGTTAGTTAAACTTTCCAACTTTTAAGCAAACTTTTTCAAACAAATTCTTACAGTAGGCCTAAAGATCTGAGGTTACGTGAACACGGTGAACTGCATTAATGCAGAGCGTCAATGACAATTTCGTTTTCCAACTATATAGGCCTAATGTAGGCTATGCCAGACTAATATAGTCCTATTACAGTTCTACCAGAAAATAATGACAAAGTTTTCAGTCAAGTCGAGAGAGTTTCCGGTCAAGTCGAAAGTGCTAATGCAGACGATCTATCGATGGTGCACCAAGCAAATGCAATGCTATTATACAGTTCACTTGACTTGAGTAATAAAACCAGTTAGCCTACTGAGTGCCCTACTCATGATAATCATGCAGTGCGGAAGACACTGTTGCGTATAATAGGCCTACGTACGTAGTTGCTGATTTTGTTAGGTAAACAATATTATATTTTAAAAGGCATAAATCATAAACTTTGTATAATATTTTTCATAATTTGATTACTGGGCCCAGTCCGCGGGCCCCTAAAAGTCCCCGGGCCCCTGGGTTTTTGCCCTCTGCCCCCCCTCTCGGCGGGTCTGGCGATAAAGACATCAGTGTTCAGACTTCTGTTGAGAACCGTTGGCTTAAGTCTTAGGTAGCCTACTTATGAACGCAGAACCTGCAATGGTCTATAGGAACTGCATGGAAACTGGCAGCACCTCTTCAAATTTCCCAGAAATTTCCCAGTAAAGTTTTTCGGACCCAGAGTGGGCGTGCACTGTGCCACTTATGGCCATGGTGGCCAACTCCGTATAGGCATAATGTGGGCCCAACGAACGTGGGTGCTTGAGGGTTAGAAGAACAGAGGCCAACGCCTCTCCACTTAGCCCTTAATAGCTCCGTGTCACATTATAAGCCACATTTACATTGGTTAGAGCAAGTCGAGGCGCTTCGGTGCGTGAGGCTGTCGGTTCACACCATAGTTGTAAAAAACGTTTTTTTCGTTTTTTATTTTTTTCCAAAAAACCTCGTTTTTTTCGTTTTTTATTTCTCGTCTCGTTTTTTTCCGTTTTTTATTTTTTATGTAACTTTATTTAGTTATTTACTGTCTGTTATTATTTGTTTAATTTCATTTTTGTCTTATATCCCTTACGTTAATTGTCTCCGTCCTTTCAAGGATTCATATAATTTACGTCACTATTTAGTGCTATCAGTTGAGAAATAAACAGCACAGTACAGGAAATAAAATTTATAAAAGTTATTTGAATTTCTAAGTTATCCAAAATGCGAAATGTTGTCTTTGTACTCAGTAATCTCTGTTTGACTGATAAACTGACGGATATTACTCCATATTAAGTACATATAAGTCAGAATTGTAAGTAGATCTACAATTTTTAATTAAGTACACTCTATACTTACAAAGTTTAGTTTTTAATTGCTTATGTCAGCATACTTATGTGGACTTATGTACGCAATTGAAATCAGAAAAGAATTCAATATTTTTAATTTCTCAATTTCTTATTAAAGCAAACTTATGAAAAAGAAAATAATTGTTGTGGATTACTGTTATTTGGTGTTTATTAATAAAGTTATGTTATTTGTTGATTAAAATTAAATTGTGTAAACAAGGTTTGTGCATTTTAAAATGCACTAAAAGATGTAACAAAGTCAAATTATTTTCTTGTTCGTTTTTTTCTCGTTTTTTTCCGTTTTTTATTTTTTTAAATAAAACGACGTTTTTTTCCGTTTTTTATTTTGATTTGATCGTTTTTAACAACTATGGTTCACACAACGGCATATAGCCTTCCGATGCTGTTGCTTATTTCAAAGGTTTGAATCTCAGGCTAGCACGTGCGGTCCCGTCGGTCCGTACACGACGACCTTTAATAAGGCTTAACGGGCGTGGCACCTGTTCAAACGGGCGGCGGTGGTGAAGGATTTCCACCCATGAATGCGTTGAAACACATTGAATAGGGTCGAGGACGTGTAGTGCCATATCCGGTATCGAAAAGTCTACATTAGCCTATACATATTTTATTAGAAGCCGTTGTACATGGCAGAGGAGGCTATTTGGGGTCACGACCTCTCCAACAATTTGGCCTATTGGCTCATATCCACCGAGCACCCATATAATTATGTACCTCAGTTACAGCTAGGTCACGTTTTGACACTGAATGCAACTAACATTGGAACATGGGTTCATCGTAAGTCTGGAGAAAAGTTGCCTTTCTGCCTGCCTGTCTGTCTGTCTGTCTGCTTGCCTACCTGCCTGTCTGCCGGCCTGACTGCCAGCCAGGCCAGACTGTTTTAAACACCAACATTAATACTATATTAATAGCGACTTTTAGAAAAGAACAGAAGATGTATAATAGACAGACACAAACATATAGACACACATGCAGAAAGAAACACACAGACACTCGAGGACTGACAAAAGCGATCTCGAGCATACAGAGAACACATTGAAGTATAGGCCTACTGCATGGACGCATATGTAGCCTATATCTATAATAGCCGAGTCAAGCACGAGTCTGCAACCATGCGTGAACCAGAATTTCCATTGCATTGTCACATTTTTAAGATGACCTTATGCAGTGACTAACCGAAGTCTGGTTTAACCCACAGGGCAATGCAGGCTACCCAGTCATACAGTACAATCAGGGCAGTAAGTCTTAGGCCTGCTGCTAAGTTGAGGGGTTGAGGCCTATGCGCTTCAAAGCTGTGACTCGCAATCGATAAAATAAGCCTAAGTGAAGTTGAAGCTTGAGTTTCATTATTCGTCATAATAGTAATAACAATCATATAGGATAGCATTTTTCCTGAAGCGATATCATTTGATTTGATATCGGTTTGATTCTAGCTCGATCGGCGTAAGTTGGTTCTATATATTATATATTGTTGTTCTCGATCTTCAGTTGACTCAGTGACTGGATTTTTGATTGGTTGATTTGGTACAATTGATCCGATTGTAAAATTGATCTGATTCTGCAGTTGATCTGCAGGTAAACCGATCTGATTTTGCAGTTGATCTTTCGTAAAATTGATCTGATTCTGCATTTGATCTGTTTGTAAAAACGATCTGATTTTGCAGTTGATCTTTTTGTACATTATTGATCTGATTCGATCTGCAGTTGATCTCATTGTACAATTGCTATGATTCTGCGGTTGATCTGATTGCACAATCGAGCTGATTCTGCAGTTGATCTATCTGTAATATTGATACGATTATGCAGTACTGTTGAATGTTGATCTGATGGTAAACCGATCTGATTTTGCAATTGACCTAGGTGCTTGTACAGTCGATCTGATCCTGCAGTTGATCTCATTGCGCGGTCATGGCCGGACCCCCTGCAGAGCCGATCCTATGGCAGCTGGAGGACCTTCTGCAGTGTATGATCTGCTTCGAACCGTATCGCTCTCCGAAGATGCTCAAATGCGGACACACCTTCTGTTCCGACTGTCTCTCCGGTTACCTGAAGACCTACCTCCAGCAGAAGGGTGCCGTCGCTGGTAAACTACCGTGCCCCACGTGCAGGGACCTGACGACTCTACCGCCGAACGGAGTCCCGGGTCTGAGGAACGACTTCAAGGTCCAGAAGATCGAGAACCTCTTTCGAACGATGAACGTCAGACAACGAGCATCGTCGACGCACTGCAGCGCATGCCACGCTCAGCAGAAAAAGGCTCAGGTCAGAGTACGTACTATCAATTAAGTCAAGTCAAGTCAAGTATTGTTTTTATTGCAACCAATTTTCACACATTAATAAACCAACGAGGAAAACACATTGGCTACAAAGGGGAGGCCCAAAAGGGATCGCAATCCCGCTAGGAGGGACAACTCCTAGCGGGATACTACGACACTCAGCAGCTTTGTCTTAACTGGGGGTTGGCAGGATTCGATTATGGGATGCTTGGGATCTCGAGGGTGAAAGGCCTGTGAACTGCAGGACAAGCTTAAGCTAGGTGCTGATTAGGGTTGGTAGCAGTAGGAGTGAATTAAAGAACTACATGAGTAGGCCTATGAACGATGCTAACTGCATGGGGGTTGGCAGCATTCGATTTAGGGTGGTGGGGAGGAGTGAAAGACCTATGGACTGGAACAGGGTGTTGATTGGGATTGGTAGAAGTAGGAGTAGGCTAAATTAAAGAACTATAATGAACATGAACAAAATGTATGGGGCAAATAAATTTTTCTTCAGCAATAATTGCTCTGTTCCCCAATTTAATGGTGAAGGCCTGTCAGTGTCCATGCACTGATCGAGTGCAATATCCATTTGGATACGAGAGGTGAGCACGAAACAAGGAAGAGACTTTTTTAGTTGGTTAAAATGTATCCTTTGTAAATTCTAAGGCAGATTTTGAAATGGATTACCTGCTCAATGGACAACCATTGTAATTAAGGGATGCAATGTGGGCGTCATAATTATGCTGATGTGTGCTGCGCACTGGTCCTGCGCACTAGGATCATCGATCGAATCGCAGGATGTGCCGTTGACATCCCGCTTATGAAAGTATAGGGTTGATGATAGAAGCACGTGTGCACAAACACCTTAATTGCCCATGCAGGGTCATTGTACGGAATCTGTTCAGGTAGTAGCCAGACCATTCAAGATGTAAAAGAATTTTAACCTGCGGGGGAATGAAGAAGCACAGAGTAGGCCTAAATAAAGCACAGACATCAAAACTATAATAATATTATTGTCAACAACGTGGCCCGGTTTGTAACAACGTGCATTTGCTATGCAATTACCGTACGTAGGCCTACTACAATATTGTTACTACTAGGCCTACAATGCTTAGCATTGTTGTCAACGTAAAGATCTTATAACAGTACACTATACTGCGTAAGGTCTGGTTGAAAGACTTGTTTTGAGCACAGCTGCACATCGACAACATGAGGCCAAATCGTGCTGAAACTGCGTGCACTTTTTTAGCACTTTTATATATGGAAATTCTCGTGGCTTCCTTTTTCAATCCATGGCAAAACTCAGCAATTGATGCTAAAATAAAAAGATAATTAGTGCAATGCGTGCATGACAGAGGCGAAATTCTGTACATAACTTTGGAGGGGACAGATTTGTTCGGGGGCCGGATTTTGCATTGTTTTGGGGATAGGCTCCAGTCAACATTTTTTGGGGGGACAGTCCCCTCTGCCCCCCCTACATGATTTACACCACTGCCTAGGCCAATACATTCGACTTGCACTCAATTGGCTATAGCCTACAACCTCTGTCGAACCCATAATTATAGTTCGCCTAAAAATTCGTGTAGCAGTTCGAAGGCCGCTACACCAGATGACAGACCCTTTGAAGACGATACATATGAACTTACAGTACTTTAAGCGGCGATGAACTCCCTTGCAAGTATCAGCATACGCCCAGGTATACACAGCCTATAGTTATTTGCTACTGGCTGCTGCTATCACATCCATTTGGTCTACTGCGCATACCAGCGTTAAAACATAAAAAAGATATATTATAAAGGCCTGAAATTATAGTGAAATAATATTATGTACGGTACATGTTAGGTGCTGTTTAACGACACTGTGTCATAGCAAAGGTAATTAGCGTCGCCCTCCTCCTTTCTCCAGGCTTTGGACTGGCACTACCACAGTACGGGCAGTGGCGGAGTTCTATGTAGGCCTACAATGTTTCGAGCAACTAATCGAAAGACAACAACAACCACAATAAATTATTATTGTGGTTGTTGTTGTTGTTTTGATATATATATATATTGCTGTCAATAATACACCAAAACAACTAATTTACAGATGACAACAATTGTAACAACAATAACAATGAGAGTGCTATATGTGCAAGCCCACCTCTGCTGTTTTCTTCGTACTATTCAGGCTATCAGCTATAGGGCTATTCAGTCAAGTTTGCTCGATCGCTATACATGTAAATATAATTATACAGCTTTTATTGTAGTGCTCCTTTGACGCTGTAAATATAGTATTTGCTATTGATCTATTGTTTTCTTCCTTTTAACTGTAGGCCGCAGTCTACTGCTTCAACTGCGCCAAGAGTTACTGTGACAAGTGCCTCAAACAGCACGCCAAGAACGCGCTCTTCCAGAACCACAAGGTGGTCAACCGCGCCGCACCGATTCCCGGAGTATCAGCCGACCTCGAGTGCAAGCTACACCCGGGGGAATACGGCAAGTACATGTGTCGAACATGCGACACGGTCATCTGCACGCTGTGCATCATGAACGAGCACAGCGACCATGACGCCTCCGAGATCCCCGTGGTGGTCCAACAGCAGCAGGACGAAATAAAGAATCTCACGGACATGGTCCAGGTCAAGAGCAAGGAGCTGCAGAAGTGGGCTTCCGAGCTGGACCCGCTGCGCAAGGCCTTCCTCGATTCGTGTCAGACGGTGGAAGCGGCCGTCAAGGACCGTTCGAGGCAGCTGATGGAGTCCACCAAGAGACAGGAGGTCCAGATGTTGCAGGAACTCAAGAAGATTCGCCAGGAAAAGCTCGAGGCGCTGGAAAAGGAACGCGAGCGGATCAAGTATAACATCTCCCGGATGAAGAGCATGGGGGAGTTCGCGGCCGCCCTCAGCAGCAGTCGGTCGGTCCGCGCGATGGGAACTCACGAGGAGATCCTGCAGAGGATGCGGACGATCATGGACACTGGTACGTCCATCCAGGTTCACCCGGAAGACGGTCAGATTATGTCCGTTCTGGCCTTCCTACCAGGTCGCCACGAGGTCGACTTCGGCCGATACGAGGACGCCCAGGTATCGCCCGAGCAATTGGCAAGAAGCGTCGTCGCTCAGGCGTCTGGTCCGGGACTGAGTCCCCAAAGTCGCCCGGCACCGGTGCTCAGTCAGGGTTTAAACGAGGGTCGATCGAAGCCTAAGCTCCTCCTGCGCATCCACCAGCACGGGTCGAACCCCGGTCAGCTGCGCGACCCCCTCGCCGTCGCCTGCACGCTGCAGGGAGAGCTGATCGTCGGCGAGTGGGGCAACAAGCGCCTGCAGGTCTTCGACGCCTCGGGCCGGTCGGTTCGCCTCATAGGCAGCGGGGTGATCGACCCGCAGGGTGTGGCCGTCACCCTCCGAGGCAATATAATCATATCGGACGCACCGCAGAAGCGAATGCAGGTCTTCGCAATGTCCGGCGCTTCGATCACCAAGTGGGGCCTCGGCAAGTTCTTCAGTCCGTGCGGAGTGGCCGTCAGCCCGAACGGCAACTACATCATCACGGACACGGGCGACAACTCCGTCAACATCTACAAGGGCGATCTGACCTGCATCCGGCGCTTCGGGTCCAAGGGCTCGCGAGACACGGACTTCGACAACCCGCTGTACGTCGCCACCGGACAGCACAACGAAATCATCGTCTCCGATTCGGACAACCACTGCGTCAAGGTCTTCGACAGCAGCGGTCAGTTCCTCAGAAAGATCGGGTCAGCGGGAAGCGCTGATGGTCAGTTCAAGTTCCCGCGCGGCGTCTGCGTGGACGCGGACGGAAGCATCATTGTCGCCGACCGCAGTAACGACCGCGTCTGCCTCTTCTCGAAGCAGGGAAGATTCGTTAGGCACCTTCTGACGAAGGAGGACGGCATCAGGGACCCATACGCCGTCGGAATCACCATCAACGGTAATCTGGTCGTCACCGAAAGCACGGCCAGCCGCGCAGAAATCAAGATCTTTCGATTCTAGGCCAATTATGTTGCCCCGCTGCATGCATGCCCTGAGAGCATGCCCTCATCTAGGACCCACATGGTACCCATCTAATGCTCACGGAAATGCTGGCATGGCGGTCTCAGTCTGTGTGTGTCTCTGTCTGTGTGTGTCTCTGTCTGTGTGTGTCTCTGTCTCTGTGTGTGTCTCTGTCTCTGTGTGTGTCTCTGTCTGTGTGTGTCTCAATCTGTGTGTGTCAGTCTGTGTGTGTGTGTCTCAGTCTGTGTGTGTGTGTCAGTCTGTGTCTCAGTCCCTGTGTGTGTCTCAATCTGTGTGTCTCAGTCTCTGTGTGTGAATGCGTCTATGTTTGCGCTTACAAAGGTGTTGGCAAGATTTCTGAAGTGGTGGTGCCCGAGGTGAACCAGATTTGAAAGGGGAACCAAGCAAGTATAGTTAAGCTTGACATTGGACACACAAAGATTCAAATGCCTCTTTCTGGTCAAAAGTGGAAGGCCAACACACCTCTTCCCAGCCTCAACCGAAACTCGGCATAGATTCCGCATAAAGTGGTGGAGTCTGCAAGCATCCACAGAAGAGGTTACCATACCTAAGGTTGTTGTTTTGGGGGTACTGGAGGACACTGAATGCCATTTCCAGTCTACTATACAGATTTAACAGATTCAAGGATCACATATGGGGTACAATTAAATCGAGACAACTTTGGCAAAAACCTTTTCCTCCGAGGAACAATTACCGCTGCTGAATTTTACATTTACACAGATATGCCCATAGCAGATGTGCCTACAGCACCGCTAGCGTCCACAGAAGTAACACAACGCTTATCAGCCTCGTATCACGTGTAAGCAGATGTACTGTATACAGTAATGCTCAACAACAGGATCATTAGGCAATTCATTACCAGTGGATGGGAACATTACCCACTGAGTAAATGTTCTCTATCAGCCACATTAATACAGGGTTACGTTAACTGTTGTCACAATGAGTTCACTTAATAAAAAATGTTTTTCAAACCAACTGGTAAGGAAACTCAATTTCTCATTTAAAATGCTATTTGCAATTGACATTACAAGTTCTCAAATCCTTTATACTGACTCTTTCTTTCACACCAAAAACCGAACTCTGTTATCTGGACCCCAGGTAAGGCCTAACAAATTAAGGTCCTCTGGTCCCAGCTAAGGCCTCACAAATTAACGTCATTTTGTGACACATTGTAAACTACTCATCTGGTGCTCTTGCAACAATATGACTAAGAGAAGATATAATACAAGCTACAGGTCTTAATTAAAACACCTTGTAGTTAACGGAAGAATGCCGGCAAAGGCGCTGCACGGAGAGGTGGAAGGAACAAGGAGCAGAGGACGTCAGAAGAAGAGATGGATAGATAATGTACTGGAGGACATAGAAGACAGAGGATGGGACTTAAGAAGGGCAATAGAACTCGCAAGAGACCGACCGAAATGGAGAAGTTTTGTTAGAGCCTCATCGTCAGCGAATACTTGACGGAGGAGAAAGAAAGAAGAAAGAAGTAGTTAATTAGACCAGTAACGGAGCAAACTGTAGAATTAATCGGCACAAACAGGTTGTAATTTAAAGTTGGAAGCATTTCAGAGGAAAGTGAAGGCCAAGTTTGCAATCTGTATCAATTCATTCATTCATTCATTCATTCGGGAATTTATATAGCGCCCCTTCAAGGAAACTACTCAGAGGCGCTCCCGACTCCAACGCGCCCAAAAAGAACAGTTTTGAGTTTAGTAAGGAAAGTTTCAGGCAGACTCCCAGGGTGTAGACGCAGCTCTCGAGGAAGACCATTCCAGATCGCATTCCATTCCAATTGTAATCCAAGTACATGACCTTCAAAATCCATACAGCCTTGCTCCCACTTAATCGCTCAGTCTTTCTCTTAAAGTGCATTGGTCTCATCCCAATGTCTAAGTAATTAAAGGGGACATTTGCAAAATGAGTACAAATTGCATTGAGGAAGTACCTCTGAGAACACTTCACCCAACTGGTGGAAAGTCTGCATACAGCACTCCAGTGTAAACTGCTGTAAACTATTAAAACACTGATTGCCATTTGATCCAAAGCCTTTCTCTTAAAGGATATGGTTCTCATAAAAATGGGGAAGACCTGAGAGCAAGCAAAGAACATATTCATGATCTCAGGAAAACTTTACTTAGAACATAAAACCCTAGAAAACGTTAAAACTCCGACGCTAATTATATGAGCACAATAATTGCCTAAAGCATTCATCTTAAAGTACATGGATCCAGTCCTGCTCTGAATACCACATCAGACAACATGAATGGAAGTTTTGGAACCTGCCATGAACTAACGTATCAATATTTACCTCTTACTCAAGCTTCTGCATGGATTGTGTCACTGCTCGAAACTGTTATTCAAATTCTCAAACAGGGTCCATTTCTAACATTCCCAGAATTACACAGAGTGAATTCAAGGAATAACACCGATACGCACTCTCATAAATGTAACTTTGTTAAGCAAGAAGTCTTAAACCGATAATCAGTATATTCGAGTCTCTTTCAGAGCTCATAGAAGCAAAGAAAAACACACAAAATAACAAGTAAAAGCATAAATTATTTTATAGATTCAAAATCTACAGTAAATACTATACTCCTGAAGCTGAAAGCTAAATATAGATAATAAAATAGTGAAGTTACTCATATAAAATTCATAAAACAAGACAAAAGCCTCAGCACATAACAATGACTACCAGTACAAAAAATCACCTGTAAAATTACTAACAGGCAAGTAGTAAATAGAAAAATCTCCTTGGAATAATTCTTGGAGACAGAAAGGATAAAGCTGAAATGTGATCATTACCATAAATCAATCAAACAAATAGCCAAAATAACTGACCAGCTTGCGGAATGCCAACTAGAACAATTCATCGTTAAAATAACTGTCTGAATGTTCCAAGACCTGTTACAACACACATAAAACACAAAGACCTATAAACTTGTGAACAGAAACAATGTGCCGAGTCTGCCGACAAAAGGGAGCAAGGGAAACCAATGGCTGACAACCCCAAACCTGGCAAGTTGATGGCCCTAACTGTGCACGCAGCCAATTCATTCAAGTGAAACTTAATCCACAAGCACACTTAGGTTCAACCGAAACCTACCCAGAGGAATGATAATCTAAATCTCTTAAATATCTTGAAAATACATAGCTGTTGCTCCAGGGAGACCAGCTTCATCAATTATTATCATCATTATTATCATCATTATAATAATTATCAACATTATTACTATTATTAATATTTACTATTATTATTTATTATGATTATATATTAAGCAGAAACTTGTACACCATAACACACATTACAGTGCACAAGGTATCAACTAATGCTGTACGAAAACCAAACCGTAATCAATGCTCTTCTGTCCAAATTGCTGCCTCAGCCTGGAAGGCTTGCTTTAAATTGGCATGATGTAGTGTCTCAAAGTAACAAACAAAAATAACAAGAATAATGTGCACAAAAACTTCCACTGGAACAGATGCAAAAGACAGTTTAAAAAGGCCTGCAGTTTTTGGAAGGAAGAAAAATAGCATCTGTCACAAGCATGCCATTTTACAGGTTATATCACACAACTGTAATATCCAGTGGTCTTCCTGACCCAGTGCCGGATTTAGACTTGGTAAGCCCCTGTGCTATATAAAACTTGGAGGCCTTTCTGTTAAAACAAAATTACACCACCAGGTCTCACAAAATGTGAAAACATTTTTATGTCTTTTAATTAATTAATTAATTAATAACAAGGCATTTAAAGTGAAAGATTCATATTATTTTCAAATGAATGCATTTACTGATTACATATCCATCATTTGGTTGGCTTGATCTCTATCAGATTTTAAGATAATATTCCATGGAAACCATACTTAAATGTAAGTTATTTAAAAAATAATTGTAACATTCATTAATTATATATAAATTTTTTTGAGGCCCCTGTGGATTGTGAGGCCCTAAGCTGCTGCCTTTTTTAGCCTAATGGTAAATCCGGCAGTGTGTTGACCAAGAGACAGAGTAGGCCTATATAGTTCCCTACAAGAGAGCAAGGTGGTTATCAAATACAATTGAGACAAAAGAACGATGAGTAATACAAAGCTGAGAGTAAATATGAAACCTTATCTCTCAGTCCTTAAGTAAATATGAAACCTTATCTCTTAGTTCTTAATGATTACCATCCTTTCAGTTTGAATGCTGTTAAAGGAAGCTCGAAATTTCCAAACATTTTATAACATATGTTCAAACACGTCAATCCTAAAAATTGTTGAACTAGAAAAGATCAGTGGAGATCACAGTGAACTAAAAGGAAAGTTTACAACTTAATCAAAAGACAATAAAATCACACAAAGAATAAATCAATGATAACCTAATTACCATACAAACTTAAAATAAAGCTGTGCACTGAAAAGAGCTAATTGTATATATAACATATAGCCTACAAATATCACACAATTATATACATAACTTAATTAACATTTTATTTACTTAAGTCTTTTATTTAAGATCCTCGGTATAAGTACAGATTTAGACCTGTAATTGTAACCGAACATTTATATAGCGCCGCTCAGAAATCAGCAGCGCTCTTGACCTGCATCAGTCCCTGCACCAGTGAATATGTAATGTAAGTCCTTCAGAAACAGCATTCTTCCACAGGTGCCCAATGCAGGCAGGAAACCAGCTACTAGGTCACTAGTTGACTGTCAATGAAAATCAATGCCAACTTGGCCGCATACATGCTGTACACAATATCAAATGCTACCTACAAAGCCTTTATACAAAAACATGTATATGTACACTGTACAGTACTATTCGCCCACTGAACGCTAAACCGTAGAAAATCTATGCAAGCATACACGAACATATACACACGCATTTATTTAGTAAACCTAGACTAGGTGCGTATACAAACATTTGCAATTGAATTGTTGAGCACGTTCCTTGACAAGCGTAACAAGAATGACAACAATGGAATTGTGGTAGAAGATCTCCTAAAATAATTAAATTCAACGATTTACTTAAGAAAATTACGTGAATGAGTTGAGGAAAGTCATTTGCATCACAACACACAGAAAATCAATCTGTAACAAACACGTCTAAATTGTGACCCAAGGGATCAAAATGAGTCGGATTTTGGCAATTTACATACCTAGGAAAACATGATCAGATTTCACTTTTTCTTATTTTGAATGAAAATGGGTTTCAAATTTTTTTACATTTCTCATTTCTCACATTTGATGAAATTCATTGTTTTAATGTGTATTTTCATAATTTTTTACACAGAATACTTTTATTTTTTGTGATTATATATTAAAATAAATGAAAAAATCTTTCACAAAAAAACACATAATCATTCTTAACTTTGTCAAAAAATAAGGTAGAACCACACTTTTGGTGTCATTTTAAAGCAAAAAATGTGGTGTTTAAGAATATGTAAAATACTCATATTCTAAAATTTCCGACATGCGACTCATTTTGATCCCTTGGGTCACAATTAAAGTTTAGAGAGTTCCCGATCACCTGCCTGTATCAAAAGCAGATACCAAACATACAAGCCACGAGGACAGCGGCACACGCAATATTATCAAATACCACGCATACTAAATATATTCAGATACTCCTTCCACGACTAGCACTTGAAGTATCGATATGTTCAGCCCTTTCCTGCATCACAAGGCAATTCTTCGTCAGACTCTTGGTCATCTCGTTTGCCATCTAAGTCATCATCCGCTTTGTCATCTTTGGTGGTTAGATCATCTGGCAAGTTTCCCTGAAATACCACTTGGAATTTCGAGTCTTGTTATGAAAGTTTATGAAGAGTCTTCCAACAGCAAATTACCAGGACTGAGAAAAAATCTTCAAGAGAGAGAGAGATAGAGAGAGACAGACAGACAGACAGAGATAGAGACAGACCGACAGAGACAGAGAGACAGACAGACAGACAGAGAGAGATCACACACACACAAACTATTAGACTAGACTATAATATGTCAATGTTCTTTAAAAAATACGTACCGAGAATTTAATATTGCCACAAGGAGTGCATTTTTAAGTTAACCAGAGCCACTGGTTAGGTACGAAAAATATGACAGTCTACAGTATTGAAACATTTTTTTTTCTTGCCAACACTTTACGAGAGTCTATTAAAAGTGACTGGGAAACCAATGCAGCTCACTGTTGAAGTGTTACACGATACTGTAGATATCCTGATGACGTCCTTTCCAAAGACATGAAGCATTGTATCATCTAATCCCAAATGCTACAAACTTCATCTAATTGACAGTTCACAAATCCATGACTCTTTGTAGCATTCTGGCTCAAGATCTCAGTCAGCAGGAATACTGACTGGCCAGTGCATGTTCTGAGCTTTTCGTGTCGGGCTCCAAACAGCCTTTCTAAGTACTGCTCTTGGGTTTCCATTCTTATTGCATCAAAGTAAAGTGATAATCTGCTGTCTACCCATGTCAATTACAAGAAAAATGTTCTGTTATTGTGAGATCCTTCACCACCGCTGCCCGTCTGAATAGGCAACACGCCATTTAAGGTCCCCATGCACAGACCATGCTAGCCTGAGATTTAAATCTCTGAAATAAGACACCCTCTGGAAGTGAACCGCAATCTTCAAGCTCTCCAACAGAGGAGTATGGGATGCAGCCTACGCTCCGACAAATGTAGCTAACTGGGCAATTCTAATGGATCTGCTGAACAGCAACTGTTAAGAATCTCTTAACTATATTCTACAAATGGCTAAGAGCCAGATGAGAAAGGTGTCTTTAAAGTTATACAGTACCAACAACACCAATTGCAGTAATTGGAACCAACAATTGTCAACAAGAAGCCTGTTCCAGTGTTCCACAAAGAAGGTCCAGTACAAGAGAAACCTAGCTGTGTGAGCATGTAGATATATGGCAGAAGGGAAGAGTGAGGTCACATCATCACAGCACCGGATGGTCAGGCTCAATGGAGAAAGGAACATACAGCATATTGATCTAATCTGGAGCAGTGGATGCCATTGAAGCTTATACAAGCACCTGTCAATCTGTCATGTAATGCATGCATCTGACAGATATATACGTCTGTGCTTCACTCAAAAGATCTTCAAGTCCAGAGCCATACTTTCAAGTGGCAAACTCTTAAGGACACAGCAGTGTGCCTAGGAGCGTCTAACAGGTGCTAGATACATGTAAATGCATAGATAGATATATTAGTTTATTCAATCATATCACGTTGACATATGACGAGAAGCCTAGCCACAACGATATACATAAACACTTACCAGTAACACCTAAAACACTAGTGACAGGTGCTAGATACATGTTATTAAACTATTAAGAATAGTTTATGCTGGCTGCTGCTCACTGTGCTGTCATTAAAGTTGAAAATTTTCAATTCAGTTTATTTTCTGAACCAGCATAGTACAATTATGGCAGGAAATGTAGCAATTTACATTAATAGTGGTTACCATGGGGGAGACCCAGAAGGGATGAAGAATCTCGCTAATAGGGCCACAAACCGTCACAAACGATAGATTTAAAAAATCGAATAATACCACAGTCTCTGCTATAGAACCGAGATGTTTACCTTAGATATTTTTTCACAGATACTTTGCAGAATTATTAATCTTTTTACCTCTGAAACTGTTGCACCTGTAGAGTCGACAGAAGCAGCCTTTCTCACTGCTGATTGCCGCATCAAATGGTTCATGAGGCAGACAAGGTGGAATGATTGCTAAACATAAACCCAAAGATATTTTATACGTCTGAATGACAACAAAGATTCAATGTTCAAAATTAATTATTTCACTGTGGAAAGCTAGAATTTGATCAAACAGTATATTGGCATTCACAGAACCAAGGATTGAAGAATGAAGTCAAAATAGTTTTTGCAATAATTTCCTCAAACCAGTTTTGACACCTTGAAAATGAAATTGAAAGTTGGACATCAGTGTTTCACAGAACCAAAGATTTAAGAATGAAATAAGAAGAGTTTTCGCAATAATTTCCTCACACCAGTTTAGACACCTTGAAAATGAAATTGAAAGTTGGATATCGGTTTTTCACAGAACCAAAGGTTTAGGCTACGAAATAAATCATAAGAGTTTTTGCAATAATTTCATCACACCAGTTTTGACACCTCCTTGAAAATGATATTGAAAGTTGGACTTATGAAAGTGTGTTTCTATTCTTGGACCCTTGAGAAAGCGCTATGAGAATTCTGATGTCACAAACACAGGGTCAATGCACCACAAGACATTACTACTTGCTTCCCAACTCGTGCTGCTACTAAATTATATTGCTTTGTAACACAGGAATTGTGCACAAAGAACTTGGTCACAGTTGTTACACAGAGTCCCAGCAGCACATAAAACATAAAACTCTATGTCAATATTAATGATCTGTTTAAGTTGGTACTCTAAAGGTGAATACCAAGCCTTGAGGCAACTTCAATATTAAACCACATCATAAATGTCTTATTAATACTAATGACACATACTTTTAAGTTGTATATATAATAATTATTTATAAATTACACTCGAAACTTCTTATAACATACTCCATTATAAAATCAAATCTCTGATACAACATGAATCTCAAAATAATTTTTTCATCTACAGAAATAACATCAGCCTAACACAGTCTCATTATAAGGCAGTTCTCGTCATGTATCCCAAAGACAGTGATATCGTTTCTGGTGAATATGCAAACTTGTATTATAAAATTACAATACCGACCAGCAAGAAATACAATACAGAAAGAATCACAGGTTTTGTCACTGAAGAGGGACAACAGAGGGATATCAGCAAGATAAGAGATCCTATAATCCCACATCTTAAAGCTAAACAGAATATGATATGATTTTACAGTCAAGTGACTCGGGGCGGGGAGGCAATGAACCAGCATTCTCATCATGCTCCCCATCAGCACCCGGCTAAGGCTGGGGAAGCTAATAACTGAACCAGCAGACTGAATTCTACAAGGAATCCCAATCACATGCCGTGATAAACAGCCACAGCAGCAGACCCAAATTTGCCGTTGTCCACAAACTTTCAAGCCACTTTACCAGCCGTGAGAATGTTTCAACGGGTCTTTCAAAGGCCAAATGGGCTGGGCACTAATCACACACAAGCTAGTAGATCAACATGAAAAAAACAAGGAAGACAAACATGCTGGCTATAATTAGGCGTATTAGATATGCAAACCATCATAAATTAAAAACCAGGAACTAAGTAACAAGACATGTCATCGTGTGACACATATTGCTCAATGACAATAATGATTCTACTAATATCTGAACGCAACAAATTTTTCTATGAAGAGTAGAGACCGACAAACATACCAACCTGGAATCAAATCTACGCAACTACAGTAATCATCTTACCATGAATTTCTTAAGCAAATTACACCTATATCTTCCACTCATTTTCACTAAATTTGGTTTAATATAGTAAACAACTCGGTAAATGAAGAATAGCCGTCCCTCAAGCTAGTCCTCAAAGGTAGCCATGGGCATAAGTGTTAACGACTTCATATTTTATTAGCCTTTGTATACGCGGACAGTTGGCCAAGCCACTCCTCATGATCTTCCCACTGACAGTGTACGATAAGTGTACTCATTATAACCGAGTTGCCTAGGGGCGCCACGGAAGCCGAAATCTTGAAACACAGATCTGTCCTGGTCAGGATTTGAACCCTAGACGTCTTGGCTGACATCCAGCCAGCTTACCACTTAGACTACCACACACCCAGAATCCCAGATACAAAAAGAATTCACAAATATGACAAAAAATTTAGAACAAGTCAAATGGTGCAAACTGAAGAAAAACTGGGAGGAATCAAACCATAATACACTGCCCTTCAAATTAATGTAAACAATTTTCTCTTTTATAATAATAAATTCACAAAAACCAACCTTCCATCGTTTCCTTGCAACAAAAGACTTCAGGTTAATGACATTGAGAACAGATATTCGACGACTTAAGACGTGTCTCTCGTTCTGAGGCTAAAAACAGAGATCATATGCAACTACGTCATCAAACTAAGAACATTCAAATTTTAACAAAAACATTTTTAATATTGAACTCATAATTATCAATTTCAAACTCCTGCTTCAAATAAATTAGACACTTTACACATCAAGTAAAAACGGTCCAACGTGCTTCAAATTTACCTTAATCCACGGGTGACATAGGCATTCTGCTGCTGTTAAACGTTTCCTACAAAACAATAACAAACCCAATTTCTTTTAAAGCATAATATGAATTTCATATAGTTTTGTACAGCTGTTAATGAGTCCACTGCTACATAAGAAGCAGATGTTTCTCCAAAAATCTCTTTTCTCTTGTTAGCTTAAATGCATCAAATCAACAGGAAACTAAATGCCAAAAATACGCACGTAAGAACGCATGTATGTACCAAGACACTCAACGTACCATCCTGTAAGTATCCCACAAAAGCACTAATAAATCAAACTGCCTTTGTTCTGTGACCAATTAATGAGTAATATGACGCTGAGAGTAAATATGAAATTTCATCTCTTAGTCCTTAATGATTACCATCCTTTCAGTTTGAATGCTGTTAAAGAAAGATCACCTTTCCAAACATTCTATAACATATGTTCAAACACTTCAATCCTAAAAATTGTTATCAAGTCTTGTGAAACTAGATTAATATTCCAGTCTGTAGAGAGAAATGTCACACTATTCGCTATCACCCTTCTAACCCAATCTAAAATCATAAAATGCATGTAGCAACCTAGTCATATCTCTGTTGAGTATAGTAAGAGATTAAAACAACATTGCAATTGATATAACAGAAATTTCATGCACAATTTATTATTTTCCTCTTAGAACTTTGCGAAATTTCATCAAACAATGAAGTGACTATGATTGAGCGTCATTCATACTGTGGCTCTCTGATAAGCAGTTTCTGGATGAAATCCTTGGCAAGATCACTCGTCCGGCTGAAGGACTCTTCATCAAAGACGTATCGGCACAGAGATGCATTCGCAAGAGTCTCTTGCTTGTCATCGCCAAGAAATGGTGAACAACCACTCAACCTACAACATACTGCATCTATTCACTATTGCACCGACATAATAATATCTACACTGCTTGGCAAATATTTTTACCTAGATCCTCCTCACCTTTATAAATAAAGAGCATGATCAGGAACCTTCCAAATTTAACACCAAAGTTCTAAAGTTCTGTGAATTCAAAAAGTAACGTATGTTGTTTGTTCACTCTGTTCAGAAGCACAACTTTGGAAACTAAGCCAAAAACATCAAGAATCCTGATTTTTTACATATTCACACAAAAGCAGCTTAGATTAGGGTGGATCACCATCATTCTTAAATGGGTTTATTAAGTAACCTAATAACTGTTGTTCAACGCCCTTTCTGTGCCTTAGTTCAATTAGCATGAAATAGTAGGAACACATGATAAGAAGTTAAACAAGAGTCGATTTTACAACTGTATGGCAGCCTGATAGCCGCCGATCAGTCCTACTGTTGCTCATTTTACCATCGCCCCTAGGGAGTGGAAGGCTGAGTCAACCTTATGGGACTAGTGGGCATTGAACCTACGTCCTTCCGTTCTTCGTGCCTGTTTATTACTATTCAACCCCCCTCCCCTCCGGATGGTACAGGCAGCGCTTGTGCGAGGGTATTCAAAAGGTGCTATTTTAAGTGACATACACAAATATCATCAGTGACATCGGCTCATACAATGAACGCCATAAATATGACATATGCATCACAAAAATCGGAAACACTTCTGTCAAGTTTTATGACCAACTTATAGTGAACAAAACTTAGTACTCTGTAGGGACATAAAGTAGTTTCCGAATTCATAAATATAATTTTCTTTAATAATGCACAGCCATTTTTCCCTGTGCTGGACAGCAATGCAGTCTTTTGAAGTGTCCATGCACACACCTTTCTGGCAGAATAGTACAACAAATGTGCTCTGATGTGCTGTCTACTAACTGCTTACATTCAATAGAGACTTCAAAACCTGTACTTGGGTTTAAAAATACAAAAAATACTTCCTAATCATGACAAAACTCCGCAGTTTTACTCCAATAAACCAACTGACTACAGCTGAATAGGATCAGAAAAAGAATGATTTAAGTTTCCATATTATTTGGGCAGACATATAACAAATCAAACATACTAAGAATTTGAACCTGATAAGAAAAAATTACTAGCTTCACCCTAAATGAAATGTAAATTTAGCAAGTGTTCCAAAAATATGCACAAAAATTACCTTTTCGTACAGCAACAATGTAACAAAAAGGAACAAAGCAATGCTGTACCTTTTAAGTCACAAAATAAATTATTTTAAACCTGGATGACTAAAACCACATTGCAGGTCACAATCACATTAAAAATTGGCAAATTGTAGGTATCTGCAATCTATCTATAATCTGTGGCCGTGCTGGAGTTGGGAGCGCCTCTTGAAGGGGCGCTATATAAATTTATGAATGAATTTATGAATGAAAATTCTGAAATACTGAAAAGACTTACATGATATACGTGATGACGCCAATGCTCCACATATCAGTAGCAGAAGTCAATGGGTCGTAGTTAATGACTTCTGGTGCTAAACATTCAATAATAGACACAGAAAATTGTCATTAGCAGTCTCCATACCTACCTCACCACAGAACCCACTTAAGAATGAAATGACTGAAAATTTCAAATTCACAAGCAAATCTCAAACTTATTGAAACAAAATTAAATGATTCAACATTCGAATTCACAAGCAAATCTCAAACTTATTGAAACAAAATTAAATGATTCAACATTCAAATTCACAAGCAAATCTCAAATTTATTTAAACAAAATTAAAGGATTCAACATTCAAATTCACAAGCAAATCTCATATTTATTGAAACAAAATTAAATGATTCAACATTCAAATTCATAAACAAATCTCATACTGATTGAAACAATACGTATATTTTCCAGCATCTGGACAGTATCATTGAGAATTCTGATTAATTAGACTTTATGAGGCGACTTTCATTGGAGATGCCATACAACTATGTTCAAAATCTAATCTAGCATGCTACAAATGTATTATAAATTTATATAGCGCCTCTGTGAAAAACTGCTACTAAGCAGTGCTTCAGATATGAAAGCTCCACAGATATAGGCAAGCAAATCATGGATTTCATGGTAAGTATACAAATACATTACAATATCAGAAATTCATTTGACAGTACTGAATTGTAACCAAACATTCATGCTCAGCTCTTCAATGTAGTGTACCTTCCAATATAATAAAACGAAAAGCAGTTTCTAGCTACAATGCAGTTGAAACTGTTAGGTAATAACACACCAACAAATTCAGGAGTTCCTGTGATATCACGACATTCGCTGTTTGCTTCTAATTTGCGTGAAAGACCAAAATCGATGATTTTAAGTTTCCTGCTATCGTTGCCATCCAAAACCAAGTTCTCTGGCTAAAAGCACATTTTAATGTAAGTAATTTCTAACGTTTAAAATAATTATCATGCACATAAAATGTTGAAAAATAAATATACAAAAACAACACATTGAAACTCTAAAAAACAACACATTGAAACGCTCATCAAATGCCATGTCACTTATGCTAGACTAATCTTATAGTAAATGTTAGGTGCTCCATTAAAACCAGGCACATATGTCATTTTTCGGAAAATGAGATTCTTTCATTTTAGTTTACTTTGGCAGGCATAATGCATTTTGCATATTTCTTTGCATCTGATATTTTGAGTGTGAACCATAAGAGCCACAGAAATAAAAAATCGAAAAATTCAAATTTCAAACCACAAAACTTCATTGTGCAATGTATTTAAGTCATAATCTTTTTCAGAATTTTCTACATGTGATTTTAGCAGATCAGATGCAAAATTTATTCATCAAAATAATTTTATTGATAAAGTAATAATTCTGTTACACGACTCTTGATTCAAACTCAAAACACACAATTTTGATCCCACAAGTCATTTTTAGCCATTTGCTCAACACTGTATTTTGTGACATGTGCCTGGTTTTGACCGAGCACCTCACAAATATTATATTATATTTTTGGAAATGACGTCTAGAACATATTTATTGTTTTATATTTTAAGACATAAATTGTTCACAGATTTCCCTGCATCCTATCTGTAAATAAATACTGTCATGCAATATATAATTACTCCTAAAAATATCAACCGTAGGTACTATAAATAAAAACTACCATATAAGACTAAATAACTCCAAAAAGTACTAAACATAACATTTGCTGTATAAAAGCCCAGATAAATGCATGTATACATACATACCTACATAAAATCTACCACTACAATTAGGCCATTCACTGCCAAAAATAACCACTGGTACAGTACTGCTGTAAAGAAACCCCACTATAAATTATCACAAATAGCTGCATACATACATACATAAAATCTACCACCACCATTTGGCCACTCACTACCAAAAATAACTACTGGGACAGCTGAAAAGAAACACCCACTAAAAACTATCATAAATAGCTGAATACATGCATGCATAAAATCTACCACCACCCATTTGGCCACTCATTACCAAAAAATAACTACTGGGACAGTTGCTGAAAAGAAACGCCAAGGGCACTATGACTATATAAACTATCACTATCACAAATAGCTATCGCTAGACATAAAAGTGCAGTCGTGCGTGAACCTTTAGATCGAGATGAATGATGTTGAGAGAGTGAAGGTGTTGTACTCCTTCCAAAATCTGCTTCAGGAAAACCACTGCTTCATCTTCACTCACTTTATCCTTCTCTGCCAGGTAATTGAACAATTCTCCTCCTGAAACCCTGATACCAGAAGATACGACTCATACAAACTGCATAAAAGCACGTCACTGATCCAGCAGTACAAATATGTATGCAGTAATTTTAAATCCTAATTCATACAAGAAAAGAGAAATGTTGACTTGCAGAATTAAGTCAGTTAAATTTTATAGTTTAATACAATTAATTTTTACATAGATTCTAATGTAGTGTCATGCAATGCAATATGGGATCATAGCATTTAATAAATTGTTAATGCTCTAAATCGAGAATTTTAATGGCAGATAGAAGAGCAGTCACTTAGGCTAATCACAAAAGGCAACCTTGGGTATAAAGTATTAGCAACTTCATTTCCTTAGCTTTGGCTAAGGTGATCACTGATCAGTCCTCTCCCTTTCACAGTATGATTGATGCACTCAGTCTATGGTTAAAATCACTTGGCAGACAGCACATTGACTACTACGTCATCAATAACACCTCTCCACAGATAACTTAGCAGCTATGCTCAATTTATTTATCCTGCTGCCAAATGTTATCATTCTCCATCACTTTTATTCTAGAAATCGCAAAACAGACAATGACTACAGGACTGAAAATGTAGGGCTGATACTGTGAGATATACTTCCATTTCCATTTGATCATAGCTTTGTGCTGTCAGATCGAAAGAAGTTTTCTGAGATTTCTTGAAGAAGCACTATATAAGCAAGCACTTATTATTAGGCAAAGCAAGCAGTTATGATTAGGCAAGTACAAAATCTTACAGTTCAAGTATAAGTATTATGTCCAGACAGCCTTCGTAGACTTCATACAACTTGGCGATGTTTCCATGTTCCGCCTGTCGTAAGATCGCCACTTCACGTTTTATGTCCTGCAAAGAGGCTCCACGCCGACTCGTCTTCATGCGACGCTTTCGAATAAATTTAGCCGCATATTCCACGCCAGACACTTTGTGCTTGCACTTTCGGACAGTTGCAAACTTTCCACTTTGAAATCGGCAAAAAGGACACAAACAACTGAATTGGTTTCAAATAGAAAAATACAACCAAGCAGGATGGTACTAGTCAGTAATAATCTCTTAACATAGACACAGAAGATAACTGCAGTGCAGTTAACATAACCAGTGCTTTTTTCTAGAAAAAAAGGTTCCGGAACTCAACAAATTCAGAACAGTTATAGTGGCATATTTTATGGTAATATTTCTATTTCATATAATATCAATATCAATAAACACTACAAGCACTTAGATTAAATAAAGATATCTACATAATTAAAAAAAATTTAATGAAAAATTTAAATTAGCTAAATTATTTTTTTAATAGCTGAAAAAAGGTCCCAGAACGGCGTAACGGCGTTCCAGACCGTTCCGGCTGAAAAAAAGCACTGATTCTGCACATTGTGTCATCTATAATGTGTCAGGAGTTCTAAAAGCATGGATAGAAATTAAAGGTGTTACAAGTGGGTCCTACACATAATGGAAGAACGGAGCATACCCAGAGTAGTGAATGGAAAAGCCTGTCTCTGCTCTAAGAGTAACTGAAGGTCATTCTATTGGATGTGGTTTTGTGCTCTCAGGTCGGGACTGCCTCTGAGTTTAGAAAAGGTGCTATACAAATGTTTAATTATGATTAAATCTAATTCTAAAACTTCACTTTTACATTGTTTCTGTTATGTTAGATTGATACCAACATACCAGAACTATTATCACACTACTAAGAAACGATGCACAGCAGTGCATATTTTAACGGATTTCAACTACTGGGACCAGTGGCGTAAGTAGGGTTCGTGTCGTTACACCCGTGGACAACAGTCCGGCGGAAAATTGTCTTCATTACTTCCGCCAAAATTTCTGATGACCTTTTTTTTTCTTTGTTTTCGCCCGAGAACGACAATGGTCAGGAAGCGTGTCAGACGCCTCGTATCTATATAGTTTTTCCATAAATTTTTCGAGGGGGGGTAGTAATGACAGTTCTTGAAGAATTTTTCGAGGGGGTAGTAAGAAGCGTTTTCCACCAAAATTTTTCCCTCCTCCTCAATCCACATCCACCCTCACTCTACGTGCGGGTACATAATAGACACAATTTCCCCCCCATTTATATTACGCCACTGACTAGTGGGACAAAGTCTCCTACTGTAATTCCAATGTTATGAAATTAGAGTATTACCTAGGACAAATCACCAAAACTACTGGGACATATCCTAAAACTACTGGGACATATCCTAAAACTACTGGGACATTTGTCCCAGTAGTTAAACAGTTAAAATATGCACTGATGCACAGATAACATAAAACCTTTCACATAGTAGGACCATCATATTTAAAAATACAAAACCTTTCAGGCATTAGGAGCTTCCTATTTAAAAAGATATGCCTTCTCACCTTTAACAGATCAGGTTTGAACTCAATACCATGGTTAAAGTTAATTGGTAAGGTAATCCATCGTGACACAAAGGAATGGTACAATGAAACCTTTGGTTGCTACAGATGACTGGATACATTTTCAGCTCTAGGCCTAGTAATGCCTCTGTCACTTGATGGGTGGAGGGGTTTCGGCAATTAAATGACTTTAACTAGGCCTGAAAAGCTAAGGTTGATCAGTGCATCAGTTCATTCAGAATCTGACAAAATGTCAAAATTTACGGCCAAAATCTTAGATGAAAAATTTCTATTAAATCACCTGTACATAACCTAGTCAATCAATGATGTCCAATAAATTATGACACAAAGACTAGTTTTAAAAACTGACTGAACCATTAGTGTATCCAACAGCTGTGTGTCAAAGATGATTAAATTTAAATTAATGGTTTACTAATCTGCAAGTCATTCACAAGCACATGAAGCAACCAATAACTGACGCAGAGCAAGGTTATTGGCAAAAAAATCACAGATACAAAACTTTAATTCTCAAAATGAATGGCTAAAATAATATAACTAAAGCATTCGGTAAAATCTCAAATTTTTTGGAATTCCAAATGAAGCCCACACAAAGGGCCTTACTAGCAAATGTATCACCTACTTACATTTTAAAGCATTTCTCAAGAATGACTGTAAACCACACACAGTAAAGTTTCAAATTCAAGTCACAACCAAACTATAATTTAAAGGTAACGTTTAGAAGCATTCGGAGAACCATTCCAACAGGTAAATTTAGATCAAACTTCTGTTAGCTGTTCTGTCCCCTCTGGTCCTCTGGAAACCGGACTAGGACCACCTTCGGACTACTCTTTTTGAGAACCTCTGACTAGTCGCAGCACTCGTGAATAAACAAGCTGGTGACCTGCTAGCTTTCGAGTGGTGTTTTGGAAGTTTGGAGATTACTTTAAATAGTTCAGTTCGTGTTCTGAAATTATGAATCCCAGGTTCACAGCCATTTTGGAGTTTCAATTGCGCTTTCCGCACCCACCAATACATCTCAAACTGTGGTAGTTTATGGTCCTAATACCTGCCATTGATGAAAACACAAAAAATAGAAATCTTTACTGGTGTTTTCGGCAAACCTATAGTTGGATTGGATTCAGAGTTTAAAGGCAGCTCATGACAACATACGCCGTTGCCGCCGACAAAAATTATTTTGGGCATATTACAAACCTATAGTATCGTGGGCTGAAGTATTATACAGTATCTTTGGGCATGCTGCGTGGACGCTGGACGGTACTAGGTTTTCTAATGACGACACTAACCCTAACCCTGACCCTGACCGACCTTCACGACGCTTAAGTTTGCTTAACCTTACCCTAACCGAAACTCACAACGCCAGTAAACTTACGCACTATATCCTTCAGCCCCCGATACTATAAGCTTGCCAAGAATCCCAGGTTCACACCCATTTTGAAGTTTCAATTGCGCTTCCCGCACCCACCAATATCTCTCAGACTCTGGTAGTTTATGGTCCTAATATCTACCTTTGGTGAAAACACAAAACATAGACCGAAAAAGCTTTATTAGTGTTTTCACCTACGTTCCAATTTCCTCTCCAACTTCGTAAAACTTCTCCATTGGTTCCTGAATGAAGGCCGTAGTGGTGTCCATTGAGGCCGACGACGAAGACGACTTTTGAAAGTGAGGAGCGAATGAACGCGCATTATTATGCATAGCACGATTCGAATATTGATTTCCGATTAAATTCGCCAGCATAACAACAGAAATAAATCTTTAAATAATAAAAGGGAAAGCCACAGTTTAACGACAACGACTCAAATCGACACCGGTAGCATGCAAAACAACATCCGGTCATCAGACATTTTACCTTGACCCAGATTTCGATTTTGTCTTTGACCTATGACATGACCCAATTGGAACTACGAGAAACTGATGAAATTGATCAAGTGAGCGTGAAACAGGTGGCTAGTGATGCAGAGATCCAGAGAAAGAGCGTGGTATAAAATTGATGAGATATTTAGATATTTAGCAACGCCAATCATCGTCGATATGACGGCGTCGTTAAATAAACGAATTTAAGATATTTAGTTTTTTTTCACAATTTAGCTAATATTTTGCTAGTAGGCTAAGTTAAAGGAGTTTCTTATAAGCAAAGTTTGTGGGCGCGTAGGCTACTCCTTATTCAGAAATGGTTTTAATTTAGGGTATTGTAGCACGCTGCATCACATTGTAAGCTTATAACAATGGTGTGAGAAGAAACCACCTAAGGTACCAGCTGATTGATTGACTGCCAACTCTCGTCGCGTGAGGAGGGAACAGGCTGCGTCTGTCAGTTCTGAAGGGCAAGATGCGCCTGGTGGAAAATAAAGTCTAGGATTAGTAGGGTAGGCTAGTCCCTAAATCACGAATTCACGGAAATCACGGAAACCGTGAATTTCGCCGTTTGCCGTGAATTTTGCCGTTTGCCGTGATTTTTCACATTTTCAGCACTTTTTGTAAAAACACGTTTAAAATGGTTGCGAAACACGTCAAAAAATGGCGCCGACGATAAAAAAGAGCGCGGAACCACTAAATTAATTTAAGAATTCTTGTTACTACCCCCCTCGAAAATTATTCTTGGCAAAAGTAGGCCGTGATTTTTTCACTTTTTGACCGTGAATTAGGGACTACCCTAAGGATTAGAGTTGAGATATGAAAACAAGCCTGAAGACACAGTGTAGGTTGAAAACCAATTTAAAATGCATGAGACCGTTTGATTGGAAATTGCGTTGGAATGGATTCGACTTGAGCGTCATAATACGATATGGATGTTGCATAAAACTGTTCATTTTCATGCTTCAGTGAGCACGGTCAAGGTTTGATGCACGTTTTCTATATAGTTTCTGGCCGTTCAGAACATGTCAACTGCTGTGCTGAGGCTTATTATTCAGATATGTTGGACTTATAATATATAATTGTGCCTTTCGGTGGTAGCTTTATTCCCTTACAGAGTCAACATCCTATAGATGTTCAGGCATGCGTTCAGTCTCCTACAATTGGCTACAGTGTTGGCCAAAAGCAACAAATGGTAGTGACGTCTGCCACAGTTTCAGTTGTCTCGGATTGGATAAAATGATGAGACATTGCTCGTAGTTTTGTAAGCTGAATTGTGACAAGTATAGTAGCGTTCCTGGCAACCTTCGCACACTGTCTTTACATGCAGTCTGATCTCGGTGCTGCTTTGAATATGTTCCAAATTCATGGAAAGACTAGGAGAGGGCGACCGCCAAAGTACCAGCAGTACTGGATTGCACTGGCAATGGAAAAAGCAGCACAACGTGCTTTGGAAAATGGAAAGGGACAAAACAGTGAAGCTGTGCATGCAGGAGTGGACAACATACCTGCACTGAAAGGTATGAAAGAAGATAGCAATGCCAAAGCTGCTGGACTAAATCTTTTATAAACTGTGTCATAGCTAGCTTTTCTAGGTGCTTTATTTTTTAATTATTGATTGATTATCTCTTACAACAAGTTGCTTTTTTGTCAGCTTGGTGTAATGAATAAACGAATATTGATGATGATTGATGATGATGATATAAATTTTATTAGTACGGTCAGTGTACTGATAACAGCTGAGTTGACTAGAGGGTGCACCGGTGCAGGTGGAGCTGAAGTCTCGAATAAGTGCATGCAAAGTGGATAAATCTGAGTTTGAGGCAACATGTATGTTTGCTGGGCCCAAGATATAGTCTTGCAAATGCCAGAGGAAGAAAGTGAATCTTGACGACACAGTTTGACAGGTCTGTGATAGATGATTCCAAATACATGTATGAGAAGCACAGCCACTGAAATCACATGCTATTACAATTGTCTTGAACCTAAGTGCTACCACTAAACCAGTATCAGAAAAGTTATTTAGAGCATAAGCTAGGCAGCCTGATAAATGACACAACACTGTCCTTTGATTAGGAATTGTTTGTATAGTCAGGTTTAAACATAACTATTATCAGGGAAACATATTTCATCTGTATTTCATGACAAATTCTGATGTAACTGAACTTGGATCCTAAATAGAAAATAACCTCATCATAATGTATCAAAGTCATAACATTGGACTAGTTGCTGCATTGCCTTGATTTACTGTAGATGACAGCGCAACAAAGGAAACGAGACTTCAGCAACAAGAGAACACTGCTTCAAACCGAACAGAGGACAAGACATCTGACCAACCACAGTTGAAGCGCAGGTCAAACTCGTGGCCTCTCAATGAAAATGGAAAAGATGGCATAGATGGCAGCACAAGTCAATGCAATCCTTTACGTGTTCGTAAGCTGTTACTCAGAAAGAACAGCTCCAATGGTGTGGAGTCCGGAGAAGATTTCCAGATTGTTAAGAAGTTTAAGCCAAACGATATGCCAAGCAGGTAAGATACGTTATGTTTCTTTTAATGACATTCTTCTATTGTGTTCTGTTTATATCCCGAGTGTGTGGATGTTTTGAGTTGTTTTGAAGTTTGTGTTATTGATAGGTGTTTTGCTTTTGTTGTTTATTTGTTTTGTTTTTCTTGTTTAATAGGCGAATGTGAAGTGGGCTTCAGTATGGTTAACACAGAGGTGCAAAACACTCTAGTTTGAATAGTTTATTAAGTTTAGATAGATGTTTATGTTTATGAAGTTGTTTGGTGCTCCCTTCATGCAATTATGATGAGTTTTCTGCCCAAAGGCAGGTCCATTGGCTTTTATGCCACTTGGGGATGAGTGAGGTGGTTTCCCATTGCCTTTCTCACAGACAATTGTGGGTGAGCAATTTGTCCAGGGTCGCTACGCAGTGGCTTGAGGTAGATTTGAATCTGCGACCGTCCAGTAAAAAGGCACGGTACATACCACATCCCACTCATGCAATTATATAAAGTAAAATAATGAAATACAGAAACTTAAGAAATGAAGTGAAACTTAGTGAATTTTCATAATGTTTTTTGTCTACTAAAAACATAACTGGACCTTACACGTCATTGATTATGTCTATGGAAAGTGTTGTTTTGCATTTAACCCCGAGGATGTTGTCAAAAGATACCGGGTAGTTGCAATTAAACAAAGATCAAATAATCACTTAACATTACTCTTACCTAACCTGGTCTTGCCTTCTTGGTTCATAAGTGCTGTGATTTTTAGGATTTAGTATTTCTCTGATATGTATGCAGCTCTGTAATGCATGTGCAAAACATGGCTCCTTCCTTTTCCAACTGCTTTACAGTTTTAGATTTGTTGCACTTTGCCTTTTTTGAGCATATTTTGGTCAACTGAATTCCATCTAATCTAATCTGTATATTTTGATGATGCTTTTATTATTAAACAATAAACAGACAAAATAAGCAATAAAAACTATAATAATAGGCCTACAAAAATAAATAATAGATAAATAATAACTGATTGAGTATTGTGGAGAATGAGGCCTGTTTTTCAGATACCAGTAAAAGCTCCTAGCATAATTTTTGGACTCCTGAGGGATTACTTGTGCGTCGGGTAAAAAAACAATAATACTAATAAAAAACAAACATTGAACCAAATGAAATGACACAAGGTTGTTTTAAGAGCTAAAGGCATTTATGTATGTAAGTTTTTTTATATCAAAACAATACATCACCTTTTTAGTGCAAGAGCACTGCAGACAAATAGACTGACAGCGTGTTGAATTCCATTGCTTCTTGCTAACGATGCAGGCAGTTTTTTTAAGAATGATTAATCGTGACATTTGAAAAGTTCTGATTGAAATGCAACCACACAAGAGCTGCAGTGTAGTGCTAAATATTGACTTTTCAAATTTATCCCATTAAGCAGAAAGGTACATAGACCGGGAGCTTGTGAAAAAAAGTCCACACTGTATTTCAAGGTCCTATTAAGATGTTTTCTGTTATTTTTTATTATGCACTACATCAGTGGCTGTTTAGCAGTTTGCTGTACATTTAGCTAGGACTTGTGTTATTGGCAGGTCAGGTCAGATATGAGATATCATCCTTTTTTTCAGTAGATGTTCGGAAGGAATTTAATCTTTACTTCAGGTATCATAAGTTTTACTGGAAACATGTCCTTATAAAAGTTACATGCATCTGTAACTTATCAAATGTACTTTGAAAGTACTTGGATTTCACAGCACCTGCATTTTCTAACCTGGCATCGATACCCATGTAGCTTCCTGGTATTAAAGCATGTGACACAAAATCCAGTTACCATATAAAAGTAAAGATTTGAACAGTACCCATGACTGTCATCCAAATTGAAAAATAAATCAGCAATAAATTGAGGCATAATTATGGCGCATTATTGACTATGTATAAACAAAGTGTAGATCTTAGTGAATATATTGTCGCTGTCTAACTGCAATGAATATTTGAGGATGTCAAACAATGAAGATTTGAGGATAAGAAGAGAGGCACGTTCACTGATAAATCAATGTACTGTGTACTCAGTGATTTTACATCCTGTACATATGTACACAGCCTGTTGAGCTTAACTAGATATCCTTATTTCAACAGAAATAAGGAAATCTAGTTTACCAGCAAAATAGTGAGTCTTAGCTAGTGATTAGCTAGTCTTAACTAGTAACCAGACAAACACACAGAAAAATACTGTGTTCACAGTTGCACGTGTCAAACAATTACCGACTTTCCGAAACAGAAGTTCTTTATTTATGTTGGGACATGCAGAAAATTTGAGAAACGTCGTTACACGCATTCAGTTATTTGTTTACTGGTATATTTTGCTGTCTGAATTGGACCTAAAGTTGAAATGGAAAATAAGCCATGCATGAAAAGGCATGTATGAAAATCATCAGAGTGTGGCTGTTTGTACCACGGAGTCCTGTGTGCGATGACAGTTGGACTGTTTGCGATGACAGGACTCATAGATGATACACAAATCATATTTATGGCTGATATGTTCTTGGACTACACCCATATATGCATATATATATATATATATATATATATATATATATATATATATATATATGTATATGCATATATATATATATGTGTGTGTGTGTATAACTGTATATATATATATATACAGTTATATATACACGTTGTACTGTATATGTATCTAGGGGTGTGAAACATGTCGAGCATGTGTGTAGCGGACTCTGATAGCGCTTTACACTGATTGCTGTCTTCGTTGCTGACCTCCATAAATTATTTGTGATCTTCCTCATTGCATCGGAGTTACCGATGTTGTTCATCATCGTACAAAAGAAGGGCTTGTAACTGTTTTTCTGCTATTTGAATATTTGCCTCTTGGCCTGATTATTTTGCTGTTTGGTATTGCTTATTCATGAAAATAGCCTACATGTACCCAAATTTATGAATACTGGTAGCCATGTAAAGAAGGAATGCATATATATATATATATATATATATATATATATATATGCATTCCTTCTTTACACTACATATATATATATATATATATATATAAGTGCAGTGTGTATATATTTTTAATTACCTAAGCTGGGAAGATAACTACCAGTACACTGTATTTACTCCACGGTGGTCCAAATAAAAATTGGTTTTGTTATGTGATAGCCTATACCTGTATACACTTACGTATTTGACAATTGATGCCGTAAACAGAGTCGTATTAGTTTTGTATTTGTCAGTTTATATAGCAACCATTTATAGCAAACTACTGAGGGGTAATTTAGTATCTCACTGTTGATGAGGGACAGATATAAATAAATACAGTGTTTAATACTGTTTATACATTATTATTATTATATTCGTTTTATTGGCACTCAAGACAGCTGACACACCACAACTGATTACAACGAGTTCAACATAATAATAAAGATAGAGTTCAAAATATAAAACTAAGATTTAAGATGGAACTATTATTATTAAATGGTACAATTTGGCAACGATTCAAATTATTGGCATCAGTGTCCGGTATAGGACACGAGGGATACAATTTAATATATAATAATATAATGTACACCTACTGACTAATTGGGTATCATATCTTAATTTCGATCATTTATCCCCTTCACTACTTAAACATGATGAAGCTTTTAGTCATGATAGAATTGTGAATAATCCTTTATGTTGTATTTATGTTAAGAACAATAAAAATTGAATTGAATAATGTATATAATATAATAGTACAATGGAGGACTCTGGAATGATATGGTATCTATGGTTTGTCAATTTATATAGTGACCGTTTGTAGCAAACTCCTGAGGGATAATCTTTATATGACTTCATAATTATGCTGGCACCACCTAGTGTCCACTTTTTTCAACCGTCCCAGAGGCAGGTCGATGAGTGTTAACAGAACTTTTAACAACGAACTACATTGGCTTCCCAATCCATTTGAGTACGCCTTCGTCGTTAAAGTGTTAAAAACAGCCACCTCAGAAAGTACGTGATGATGATAGACATAATACGTTTGCTGCTGTTGTGATAATGCGAGACTTTATGAGTAGATGTAAAAACTGATGCAAGGTGTCGCCAGCATGTAGAGACATCCAGACCATAGGGGGTCATACTATTTTTGTCATTTCAACAGAGTGCACAAGTGTGATAAAGTGGACCAGTTTAATGGGTGCACAAGGATTTGGCTGCTACGGTTTACTGCATTTGTATCTTCATTATCGTGCTGAATGGTTGACTCTCGTACCTTGGCACACGTAAAGCCTGTCTGATCCGCAGAGTCTCTGTTGAACCTTGAATTTTGCGATTTAGAAGGGCAGGTCGAAGGGTTGGGTGTCTTTTCTTTTGCCCGAGGATTGAGACATTTAGTGCTCTGGATTTAGGGCGAACTGAGGTGGCCTTATCGCAGGATTATCCTTAGAAGTTATCATAACATATTCTGTGTTTGTACAATCAGCCTCATAGTAGAACTACCCAAGTGTTTTTTCACAAAGAGAACAGTTATCCGATTGTCCTCAAGTGTTGTTCTGTGTGGGTCTGTTTCTTTGAAATCTAGTCAACAATGGCAGTTGTGCTTTTGACGCGGTTGACCACAGAATTTTGAATGGTTTTGTTCCACTGCTATTCAGAACATGGTTTGGGTTTGACAGTGTGTGTACTCAGGGAGTTAGGGTAGACATTTAACGAGAAGAAGCAGACTGAGCAAATTGGGTGAACACATGTGAACTGTACTGTGACAGGTCTCTCCGCTTCTTTAAGCTGCTTACTCTGCTGATGGTACTTTTGATTGGATACTGTAGATCATAGTATTTTATTGTCCTGACTTTATGCATCATTTGGAGTTCAACTCTTCTCTGGATATCTTCCTTGCTGTCAGACCGTTCTCAACAAATGGCCATGAACTCATCTGGCTCTAATCCTGTTGTCTGTCATTCAGGTGTGCCTCAGATTTCAGTGCTTCGGCTTCTCCTCGTTTCACTCTTTATTATTTTCATCTTTTTGTTTGATTTTACGCATGGATGATGGTCCAGGAATATGCTCTGATACTCAACTCAACATCATACTCTCTCTGCACACTACATACTTCTATTTCAAAACTATATTTTGAAAGTATGCATCACAACACTGGTGCATGGTTGTACTTAAGTCAAATCAGAGACGAGTACTTTTACTTTACCTAAAGTATTAAAGTTTGGCATACTTTTACTTAAGTTGTCCACTTTGTTGCATACTTACTTAAAAGCTAAATGTATTTAAACAATAATAATTGATTAAACATCCTATGACAGTCGACTCTAAATAGATAAACACTAGATGTAAGCATTGTGTCTGTGACAACCTTTAACACTGAATAAACGTATATTGACTGCTTTGGCGAAGCACTTTGAACAAGTAATAGAC
Source organism: Aporrectodea caliginosa (assembly GCA_020284085.1). NCBI lineage: Eukaryota > Metazoa > Annelida > Clitellata > Crassiclitellata > Lumbricidae > Aporrectodea > Aporrectodea caliginosa. The sequence continues at coordinate 499,314 of JACEVL010000807.1, read as the reverse complement.
GTATGCACGTGTCAATGATCATGTAGTGGTATGTATATATACCGGTATGTTTGTATGAATCAGAACGCTTGATGTAGCACGTCTTGAGTGCCTCTCACAGCTCTACCAATTTTCGAGGGGGTATGTACTTCCTATATGCCCCTCCAAATACCCGAATGACTGGCATATTAGATTACTAACGTGTCGTCGACACCCACATCTTTTTATATTCTTTTTATAGGCGTCGAAATTCATAATTTAGGACGTCACATGTTGTTATTGATGGGTGTAACCCATCTTCTTTTCATACGGTTTTATAGTCGTCGGCTTCATTATAAATGACTTTGTGGACTTGAAGCTACACAAATAGATGAAATATCGTCATGTCACCCAGACTACATTCATCAGTCGGGTGGAGGGAAATGGCGACCGTTATAAAGCGCACACTGAATAGATAGATGATTGCAGAGTGACTGCGCAAGTTAACAGAGTCCAATGAATTCATTCCAACCCAGCTGTCTATTGTGATCCTGTTCTTCCTGGTGCAGTGTAAATCATTTTAAGACATCTCCGTTTTATGACTAATGCATGCATCGAACGGCCTTTGCACAAAACTTGTCCGTTAAAACGCACATGAACTGTCGTTTTATGGATGACTAATTCTCATCCCTTTTTTGCACTTGTTAGTTATGTAGACAGTTAATGTTAATGTAACGTAAGACCCTCGCAAAAGCACTGCCTGGTCTAAAGCAATACTTCTCAAAGTGGAGGTGGCACCGGTCCGTGAGCCCTCAGTTGCCAGTCCTCATAGCGAGTCAAGAAACTGGTCAAATCGTCTCGTAATCAAGACTTGGCTATTAAAGTTTTAAAAGTCATAAAAAAAAACACATTAGGCCAGCATTTAAACGGCAATAGAGTAAAAGAATTGGCTAAACATGTATTTAAATAAATTTTAATACATTTTGACAAATTTAGGTGATCATCAAAAACGAAAAAGAGAAATAGTTAATATGGCATCTGTCCTCCTGCAGTGAGAAAATTCCTGCCGGTCCATGACACTGAAAAGTTAATTCCTGCCGGTCCGTGACGCTGAAAAGTTTGGGAAGCGCTGGTTTAAATGATATCAAGAACAGAAAGTACATTAGCAAAACAATGATGCACAGACACACTTGTGTTTAGGCCTACCGATCATGTTTTTGGAAAGATCGGAAACTGGGAGTTGCTGGAATTATGTGGAGGAGAAGGAAGTATGTAAATGAAGAGACTGGATGTGATGATAACTATTTATGCTTCTCATGGAGCACAGTGTGCATGTCATCAATGACTGCTTTACTTGCTCAGTTGCAGTAATCATCTTGTTTAGGTGCTCCTTCTGCCAGAGTGATATCTTTTGAACTATACAAGCATTATTCATGTGCAGTTGAACTTGATCTTCAAGACCTCTGATAGGATATAAGATAAAGTTGGATTATATTTCAGTGTTCCCCTCTACTGGTGAATGATACGAAGAAAGACACATGATTAAAATTTACTTTGAAAGTGTTTTGAAGTTGAATACACGTGTGTGTATCATCTTATAATATGTGTTACTGTTCTTGTGTTTTAGCGATCACTTCAAGTCTTCTAATGCACTGCATTCAACTTGGAATCATAGGTTGTTTGGCGGTGAGGTCCCATTTCTGGTTGCATCACCATACAACCACGTAACCAAGGGCATCGTCGTGCACACCTCCGAGCCGAAGTCACCAGAAAGTCAGCTTGGATCCAGTGACGGCAGAAACTTCTTTCCAAGAATGATATTGAGTTCCACAGGATTTGTTAGATCAGGTTCATATTCAGAGGGCAGAGGCAGTTCCTATGACAGCCTTCCAGACAAACGTGTTCAGTTTGTTACCACGGAGAAGAGTGAACATGCTCTTGATCTGTCAAGCAAGTTACTACCGACAGAAAGCAACGAAGAGGAAGCCAAGCGTACAGTTTCAACGGAAAAATCAGCTCAGCTGAATGTTCCTCAGGAAAACAGACAACTGCTGAATGTCGTGCAACCGTGGAACACAGGCCAACTGCCTGAAGAGGTACAAGCATGGAACACAGATAAACCGTCTTTGGAACAAGAACACAACGGTTATTCTACGCAGCCGATGCTCCGTGCTTTTCCGTACTCTCGTTTGGCAGAAGTTTCGAATTGGACTGTTGATGAGGTCGTACGGTTTGTGTCCGTGATTCCAGGATGCCATGAATATGCAGCGGTAAGAAGGTCAAGCAGTTGTTTTTAAATCAGTCCTTATTCTTCATTCATGTGAGTAGTCTGATTGCCTTTCTCCAGTCTGACCTAAAACTAACTCTTCTTCTTTCGGTTGGTGACATAGATTTTGTAATTCATTCTAGACTATCACTCCCAAATTGCTTATCTACCATAGGCAGTCTCCAGTGTTGGGTATGAGTTAACTCAGATGAGTTTAAACTCACGAGTTAACTCACTTGCTGTGATTTATGAGTTTGAGTTAACTCATCTTAAAGAGTGTGAGTTATGAGTTTGAGTTAACTCATATTTTCTGTGAGTTTGAGTTATAACTCAATTATTTCAAACTCAACTCACTCGGCACATATTATGTTGAAACAAGCCGGTTTTTTAAATATCGGAACAGGCTGTCACACACCAACTTTTAAAAACTTCTGCTTAAAGCTAATACCAGTCATGTTTGAGATGTGAAACATGTGGACTGTGGTGTTTACTTTGACTCAGTAATTATAACCTGATTTATCCATTATCCCATTAATAATAATAACAGTTATACTAGTAATAATAAACTGATGATACCATTTCCTGGTAACTGTGTATTTGTACAACGTTCGATTAGAACGTGCTGGCCTGGTATGAGACAAGTGAGTTGATGAGTTAACTCATTTAACAACTGAGTTTGAGTTAACTCATTTCACTTAGGATGAGTTGAGTTTGAGTTTAAACTAATTTTGAGGTGCATGAGTTGAGTTTTGATTTAACTCATTTCTTGTGTGAGTTTACCCAACACTGGCAGTCTCTCTGTCTTGGCAGACTGATTTTAGTGCATCATCATCGGTTGATGACTTGTGCACAGGGCCGCATTAAGGCTAGTCCTGTGAGTATACCTTCCAAAGATCCCCCTCTGACAACCACCATGAATAACAAGCCCATTAAACAAACTTTCTTCACTTCCAAAAATGCGGGCCCTCAAAATGCGGGCCCGGGTGCTGCAGCAGGCACGTAGCAAGACGTAAATTAAAGAGGAGGCCTTCAGAGGAGGCCTTCAGAGACCATTGGCAAAATCCTGGTCATTGGAGTCATTAGTCAATCGAATTTTCAGTATGTAAAAAAGCAAGAGGAGGCATATACCTCCTCGTGCCTCAGTGTGGCTACGCCTATGTGCTGCAGCACCCTTAACGCCCCCTTGCGGGTCTGCTTGTGCATTAGTCTCCAGCACTATAGTTTAGTAATTCCAAATTGTTGGATTCTATAGGCAGAGATAAACTTGTATGAATGTAGCTTTATAAGTGACATGTGACCTCGCTGCACACAGCTTATCCATTTTTTTATGACAGTAAATATGCCTTTTGCGACCGTCCTGTCATAAGGATACAAAGACTACAGTATAAGACGAGTCAAATGAATTTTTTTACGACGATGTGGTTGAGTGGTATTAATACAGATATTACTTTATTCTATTCTGCAACCGTTGAACATGCTGAGCCAAATGCAAGCATTATCACAGACGCATGTGTATGCACGTGTTATTACATGCTAAATATTTAAACAACTTGTTCAACAGACTGTTGCGTTGCGCTTCGCCGCTCAAAGCGTTTTTGAAACTGCTGGTAAACTTTGGCAGCATGTATGCTGTGTGCTGTAGGATTTTTTGTTTATGACCACAAAAGGCATGCATTACGCTTTTAGCAAATTTGCCTCCAGTACGTAATTCTACGCTGACTGTCAGCATATGGTGTGTGGCCCTGTTTGCCCTAAGCGGACTCGGTGGAGTTTGATTCTTCAGACCCTTTAGAAATGTAATCACTGAACCATTGGGTTTTAAATGTTGCAGGGGTAATTACTCGTGAACACACGAGCAAGTGCTATTGAAAATGATAACGATCTCTATTTATATGATTTCTGTTTCATTTTATGTTTTTTCAAAGTTACTTTTAAGTTCTTTGCTCAATGCTTTTATAAATGATATACAAAACAAATTCAAGTAACTTTGCAGTCATGGTGTCGTAAATTCTTAGCCATGTATTCAGTTTAAATTGTAAAAACATTTAGACTATGACGCGTAGGGACCCTGGGCAAGTCCTTCACTCGCAATTGCTCATGCGCTTCGGCGTGAAACTCCGATTCAGTGTCCGCGCTGTAGTCGGGAGCGCTCTGAGTAGAAATCTTGAAGGGGCGCTATAAGTCTATAACAAGTGCTCATACATACGTACATACATACATACATGATGGTACAATCTGTGTATATATGTATCAGTACAATTACAATACAGTTACTTCGTAATCGTAATCGAGTATTTCTATAGTGCCACTCAAGTTCAGAGGCGCTCCCGACCCGGGCCAGTGTCTTCACTAGTAAAGAGAGAAGTTTTCAGGAGCTGGCGGAACTGGTCAAATGAAATAGAAAAAAGGTCGACCCTGAGGGACTGAGGCAACCGGTTCCAGTTAGTAGGGCCCACAATAGCAAAACCCCTAGACCGTAGAGGTATGTACCCACGGGACAACCAAGTAACCACGGGCTGAGGACCAAAGGGAGGAACGACTGGGCAGAGAAGATTCTGGGGTATACTTGACTATCACAACAAGACAGTTTGAAAATGTTTGCTGGATAGATTTAAATTTAATGTTTGTTAAGTTAGAATTTCATTGCTCATGCTTAAATTGGACTTAACTTTTAATTTAAAAATTGAAATACTACGATGGAAAAAGGATAAAGATGTTGACTAGTATCTTTTGAGTAGCAATTAAAACTGTTAGGTGTTTTAACAGAAATGCCGTTTGCATTGCAGTGCTTTCGTGAGGAGGACATTGATGGTTCGAGCCTTCTTCAGCTCTCAGAAAGTCATCTTCGAAACATAATCCGAATGAAGCTCGGTCCCTCCTTGCATCTGAAGAAAGCTCTCGATGACCTTGCCAGCTTCGGCTCTAACGCAGCCGCATAGCATGACTTTTGTCTTGCTGTGTCCATTTCTACAGGATGTCTGCAACTATACAAGATGTTCCACTAACTGTGACCTTCAGTCAGATTTGAACAGGATCTTCTGATTATTAAGACTTTTCCTTGCATTGAAAGTTAAAGATATAATTATGTATGGTCGTAATTTGTCATATTTTGTCACAGCTTCTGCAAAATCAGTTCACGAGGACAGGAAGCATGACGTCCTTGCCTCTTCTTCATCTGTGGTGCGGTGCAATTTGTACCATGTATGTGTGTACATGGGAACTTTCTATTGCCTATCCCTTTATTGTGGCTTACCACCTGGACAGCTGGCCTACCTTGACCGTATTCTATGCTCAGCGTGGAAGGGTGCTCTCAGTCCCATTTGCTCGTACCTCTATCATGCAAAGCCGTGCTTTTCTGTGGTAGGCCCGGCGGTATGGAATGGCCTCCATCTTGAGCCGTGCCTGTTCTCTAGATCACTCTCTGACACATTCTATGAGCGCTTGAAAACAGTTCTTTGTGACCGTGCTGGAGTGGGGAGCACCTCTAGAGTAATTTCCTTGAAGAGGTGCTATATAAATACTTGAATGAATAGCACCTTTTAAAGTGGTGCGACACGATGGTCTATCAGTAGCGTGCTCGGTCACGGATCATGCAGTTGCGGTTTGACTTCATGTAAAACCTTGGGCAAGATGTTTGCACAATGTGTCACCAAGCAGTATAATTTGGTACCGACATAAGCTTGAAGCAAAATGCCAGTCATGTGATGCACTGGCCCCATTACTAGGACCTTGGGATTTTAAGAGCAATGTCAATGTCCCAGGGCCAATTTTTTGTTAAGGGCAGGTTCCACCCAGCAGCCTATCCAATACCCTTTGAGTAATGGTGCTTTTCAGTACTGCTTAAGCGTTTTGTGATGTCGCATGCAGAGTGCCCGTTGGCTGTTATTTTCTAAGCATTTGATAAGATTGTTATTTTCTAAGCATTTAATTAGATTGTGTATTCTTTGTCATTTAATTATTCGTTCTTTGTCATTTAAAAGAATTGAAATTATATGTACAGGATTTGCTGAAGACTATAAACTGCTTGTAGTTTTCTTCCAGTTCAGGTTTAATATGCATTTATCTTCTGCTTTTATATGTTTGTAATATATATATATGTGTGTGGACATGCATAGTTTTGGCACAGTTAATGCCAAAGACTTGTGCTGCCTGAAGATCGGCAGATTGTTTTAAATATTAAATGTTACACTAGGCTTTTCCAGGATACGATATGTTCAATACAGGATATAAGTGGGAACAGGAACTGTGAACTGCGTAGATTAACTGTAGATAAGTTATTTTCTTATTACCACTGTTGCTGTTGTTTGCTGTTAAACTTTCTACTCTGCTTGCTATGCAACATTAATGCTAAACAGTTAGTTATTCAGTGTTACAGATTTCTATATTTTTGCATTTATATCATGATTTACAGTAATGATGTTCGTTATTTGGGTTATGTCCAAGAGCTCTTAACAGTTCTTATGTTATTTTTAATTAGAATTTTTACTCAGGTATGTTGTGGTGTATTTGTATGCATTTTTCAATGTGGAAATTGTAGACTCGACCGTGTTCATATTTTACTGTCAAATTGATTGGGTAAGAACTTTTATATTAAGGCATCTTTTATATACTTACTTACTTACTTACTTACTTTATCTTGCTAAACAGTGCAATGTCAGTTGCAAAGCATCAAAGCTTTTCCTGTCACATTGCCTTTCTCATTTGAGCACAGCAAACTGATTATCACTCTCACATGATGTTTTGTCATTACTTTGTTGTGAAATATAAACTTAAGGTGCAATTTGGCATTATAAGCTGCTTTGCACCTTTTAAAATGAAGATTTTTTAGTAAAAATATACAGTGCAGATTACAAATTGGTACCTTTCGTGCCTTAATTATTTTATCATCGTTTTAGATAAGATGTTTTTGTTCTTACGTTGTTATAACTTTGCAATATTAACACCGCTTGCCATTGTATCAGATTTTCAACTTATCACAGTTCTTGATATATGTGCAATTTTGTTATTCATTGTTATAGTAGTGTTATAACATTATCACCGCTTGCCATTGTGTCAAATTTTCAACTTATCACTCTGCAATTTTTATTCTGCCTGAAGTTAAAAATAATTTGTAATATTTGTGCATCACCTATGCTGACTAAGATGTTAAACAGTTTGTACAATGAGTTTACAAAAATAATGTCGTCTTTGTCTTATATATCCAACAAGATTCAACTGCATTTTTGAATATTTTCCACTAATATCCCTCTGTCCTGCCTTTCCATGGTCACATTGCTGAATGCCTTTCTTCCAGATGAGCTACATTTTGCTTCAATTTCCTTCACAAGTTTGAAAATCAAAATTTTTCTTTCTGCTGGTGTGGCCCATTGTGTTTGCGGAGAATCAAGTGTGCATAAGTAGGCCTATTGTATGTTTATAGCAGTACGAATATTGAATAGCAGTTCAATAGCCTATAAAGATCTTTACAGTATTTATGATTTACAAAGGAAACTATGCAGTGGTCTGTTAACTGAAATATCCAAGTTCAAGTTATAGCTACAAAAATTACTCCATAAATACTATAATGGTCTATGACCATAAACTTGACTAGAAGAATGTAATTTTCATTTGCAGGCCATCTATAATAATACCAACATATAGATATAGATATAGGCCCTAGTTAAATTTCACTAGCAGTCGTTATTTCTTAAGCCTACAAACCATAAATAATGCATTGTCCATAAAGGCTCCGTAAAATTGACCTACTTTGGACCCTACCTTCGCGGACGTCCGCCATCATGGCGCCATGGAACTAGGTTAGGCTCTCCTGCTGTTCTGCAGAGCTAACCGTGCTACAGGGTGGGTTACTTTTTTTATACTACTACGTCCAGTATGCCCACATGGGGCCTATATAGGATAATAGGACCCATATTTCCATATGATACCCATAATAGTCCCCATATTGGTCTCATATGGTACCCATGGAAGTGCCTCTGCTAGCATTAGATCAATGTTTAGATCCAATGCAATAAATAAACAGTCTGCAGGGGGTAGGAGTTGACTCACAGGCCGTTAAATCTGAAATAACTACCAAACCGAAATGCGAACGGCCGCATTGCGTAACCCCCCTGCATGTTTGGGTAACTCCTCCCATTTTTGCGAACGTCCATAATGGCCTGACTTCAATGATTCATTAGCACGTGGTTCAAATATTTATGGCTACATTTATACACCGAAATAATGACATCTGACCGACTTGAGAGGCCTTACTTTTCTTTGATCAACAACCATTAAAACTAGTCCATAATATGATATAATGATGATGCTATTTCATTCTTTCATGACCAAATTTTCTAATTTATTTGCCAGTATTGGGCCACTAGTAGCCCACTACACTTGTGGACCAGTAAACAACAATTCAGAGTCCCGTTAAAGGGCGTGATTTCCGTAAATGATTTATTCCTTGCTCTTTGTCAGAACGACAAAGGCGTCTACTTTACTGAATAGATAAAAATTATGATTGACTCATGTTAAAGTTTGTATAGGTAATGTTTCTTATACAGAGGCGCACTTAGGCTACAACTATTTCTTAACAACCCCGGTAGCCTATGTAATTATGGCCTGACAGAATGCTGACACATGAATCATTACGCCTATGTAAATACTTCTTTACAACCGAGAGCATTGCGGTAAATTTATACCTTTATAAATTTATATCCTTGGCGGAAACATCCACCCTATCACCCCATGCCCAGATTGACCCCATGCTGGCAGGGCGAACCCACACGCCCATCCATACACACACGCGCGCACAAATATATATTATTGTATAGGCCTACATATCTGCTATTTAAAAAACAGGTTAGCCGTTGTAGGCTATATTTACTACCATGTACAACTAAATTGCGTGAATATGCCAGGCTACTAACCAATGCATGCTCACAGGGTTTAAATGATTATAATATCTTATAGCTGAGTGTGTTAACGCGTTCCCTCTGCACTTAGGTCAATACGAAAATTACTTGAAGACTTATCTTTAAGTTATGCATGTAATAGTGCCATCAGCATGTCAGACTTTGCATGGCAGAAAACAGCACAATAAGAAAAAAGA